>PVIU01001562.1:0-207664 GCA_004026605.1 Ondatra zibethicus | reverse complement strand
TCCACCTGGACTGGGACTGAATGAGCATATGATCAAACCAGACTCTCTGAATGTGGCGGCGAAAGTTGGCAGATGGAGAACCCACAAACAATGACACCAGGACCTATCTCTTCTGCATGTATTAACTTTTTGAGAACCGAGTCTTTTTTGAATGCACTCCTTCCTAGGCCAGGAGGGATGGGGGTGGGCCTTGGACTTCTAACAGGGCAGAGCACCATGCCCTCTTTCAAGGAAGAAGGGGGAGGGAGGAGGGGTGTGGGAGTAGTGGGAGGGGACCGGAAGAAGGGGAAGAAAGGAAAAAAATTTTATTTCTTTAATTATGTTTTTGAATGGAAAAAATAAAACAAAACAATGTATGGAAAAATAAATAAATAAATAAATATATTTAAAAAAAATAAATAAAAAAAAGAATAAAAAACAAACAAAAAAACAAAAAAAAAGAAAATAGCTCTAGTGGAGATGCATATTTCACAAGCAAGAAAGTTTTTCCATTGGTCAAGCTCCTCCCAAGGCTGGTCCACTGGGTCCAGATCTCACGCTAGGAACTAATGTTTATCCCCATCTGAAAATGTGCAATGACCTCAAGCAGGTGCTGGAACAACTCAGGAAAGGAGGAAGGGAGCAGTTGGGGACTCAGATAAATGACTGAAGATTTTTACAATTAAAGATTTTAGAGAAGGGGGATAGTGAGATGGCCAGGCAGGCAAAGTATTTGCTGTCCCAGCTTCACAGCCTGAGTCAAATCCCCAGAAGCTGCATGGCAGGAGAGAATTGACTCCCGTAAATTGTTCTTTGACCTCTACAAGCATGCTGCAGCATACACAGACACATATGTGTGCCACACACACACATACACAGACAGAGAGAGAGACAGAGAGACCAGAGAGAGAGATTTTAAAATAAATACATAAGTTGCTTTTAAATTTAAAATAATAAAATAGAAAGCATGGAAATTCCTCCCAGCCTATTTCACATTGAAATGTAGAGGAAATCAAATGAGATACTCTTCCCTATACAGGGAGCATTCAGATAGTCAGTAACAATGGTGGATACCCTAGGCTATTTTGTTTAAACTCAAAGAGGAATTGAGTCATGATTTGCTCAAACAGCAGGTAGATGCCAGGTTCACGTGGGTGCCTGGGATGATATTAAAATTTTGTGAACTGGTTGATATTCCCTGGAAAAGTCTTCCTTTTCACACCTGTGTTATAAAGCAACCACACAAAAGGATGCGAGGATGCAACACATTGAATGGCCTTTGAAGCACAACCAAGAATAACATCTGGCATATTTTGGAAGAATGACATTTTCCACTATATGTTAAGAGTTGTTGTTTAACAACAGCTAACATTTCTAAACAACTTTTTCACAATCCTTAATCTCATTTACTCAGGATAACACGTTTAGAGGAGAGGAGTTGTTATCCTCTTGTGAAGCTGTCAAAATTCAAGTAGATCCAGAAAGGCTAACCACTGCGCCCAATCTTACACCTAATTCATGGTGCAGCAGAAATTTTAAACCTCAAGGCAATAAGCTCTGTGCACATCATTTGGAGTTGTCCTTCCTGTTATTGGATTGAGTCCAAACCTTGACTACTGATGGAGTCCCCCATGATTTAAATGTCCTGGAGTGCATCTCAAGGATTTCAAAAGTTTTTTTTTAAGTAGGCATCATATTTCATGGCCAATAGAAATAAATTTGAGTAAGAGTTCCTTTGTTAAGACCCGAGTGAAGATTTTATCTTCTCTGAATTTCCTCAAGGATAAGGACAGGGCTCACAGCAGCTCTCGTAGAGTTTTAGTCTGCCAGCTAAGATCTTTTAACAAAGCATGAAACACGTGGCAGTCTTCCTGGGAGTTGTTAGTAGGGCATGCACCTCTACCCAATATTCACTTGGAGTTTTACACTTACTTATCTAAATCTCTGACTTCCCTAAGGTTCAGAATAATGGAGATTTCCACCAGAAATATGACATTATAGAGATGAGGAGTGGGTATATGAATGTAGGTATTATGTATGTGTGCACTATTATCTCTCCAGTGAAAGAGCAACCATGTGTATTCTCTGCATCACATAATGTAAAATAAATAGGATGGGGGAAGCGTTATGACTCCTTAGACTCTGTCATCTGACCAGGCTCTACTTCTCTCTCCTTCTTCATGACTGATTGTTTCACATTGTCAGCTTTTTGTTTCCTCTCCCCTTTCTGGTCCTGATTCTATCCAGATAACAAACTTGACCCCTCACATATATTCCCAGCTTTCATTTGATGATTGGGTTTGTTCCTTTTCATAGTCAGTTCCTCTGGTCAAAACTGTTGCAGAAGATTTAAGAAAAAGACATTTGGAGGATGATACACACGAAACAGCCAATGAAGACACAAATATGTTATGGAAAATAATTTCAGCATATGAAGTCACAGGCGTGTAACTGACTCTGAAGGATGTTGATATAAAACAACATATATCAACAAAAATAAACAACAACAAAAATAAAAACACAGTCTAACATTGAATCACTTTTACAATTAGCAAACACTATAATTCATTTTAACTTTTTTTCTGCTTTAGAGCATAAATAGTAATACTCCAAAGCTGGCAAATAAGAATTGGTGCCTATTTCCCATAGAAAAACACAATGTACACATTGTAGGAACAACCTACTGTTTTTGTATTGTGGAGGCCCAAAAATGTGAGCCTATTTCCACATTGACCATAGATCAGAGAGTTGGTACTTACTTCTATTCCTTCACAGTTATTGTGTTTCTGCCTCAAACAAAGGCCCCACCTAGATTTAGTCAGAGAGTTCTGCTCTCTCAAGGTTATTATCAGCAGGTGTGGCTAATAGCCAGACCTTATATTTTAGGAATAGAGAAGTAGATATGTTTCCACCTCAAACAAAAGTCTAAGGACCCAACTAAGATTCCAGCTCCTTTAAGGAGATAACATTGGATTCAACCCAGGGAGTGGTTTGCTTACAGAATGTTTTGGTCCCGGGTGTGAGCTTTACTTGTTTGGTTCTAGCTACAGAATGTTCAATTATGGATGTAGCTCAAGACCTTCAACTGCTCTTTTCGTTTCCTTGGATCATGCTAATGCAGTTTTTTGTCTCACTCCTACCTTTTGGGGTCATGGGCATTTTAAGCAATTGGAAATTAAACACAGGCAATTTCAGTATTTACTGGAACTCCCTCCAGGTACTATTCTATGTTTTTCTGTTCTATTATTTTCACTCGTACCTTCGTATTCTTTGCTAATATTTCTAAATCCTCATGCCCCTACCCTGGAAAGTGGTATTTTTGTCAAGGCTGGTCTGTGACACTGTATATAGTGACATCTTTGAACCAGGAAGCACACGAATACCTTCAAGAAACATAGTACAATGTGATATAAGTGTGATAATTTTTAATTTAGGAAAATGACCATAATGGTCAGAACCAAGAGGAAATAAATAATTCTATGGGGAGTGGAATTTTTTATTTATATTTATTTTGCCGAGTTTTATACTTAAGCCTTTATCTATATATTCTAAGCTAATAGTTATAACTGTTGAGAATATTCTTAAGAGGAGCCTCTCCAGTGATACAAATAATTCTAATCAGACCAAATCAATGCCCATGTTTATGGCAGCACTTCCAGGAAGCCAGGAAAGCATGACAGGGAAAGAGAGAGAGATGGTGGGGGCCACGCAAAACCTGAAGACCATGTGTGCCTTCTCCTGGCAGCAGCCTAAATAGCCTGTGGGAGTGGTCCTAACCATCCCCGGGGAGGGGTCAGCACTTGGTGGGCTTTTCTGGAGGTGGAGTCTGGACCAAGGCAACTCCCAGGGGAAGGGGCTTGAGATGGAGCTTTCTGCTCCATTGGCACCCCAAGGGTGAATGCCAGGGACTGGGGTGATGGTGCAGGAGAATTGTCTGTATTCTGTCAATCATGTTTTAAATAAACACTGATTGGCCAGGCAGGAAGTATAGGTGGGACAATGAGAACAGGAGAATTCTGGGAAGAAGGAAGTCCATTCCTCCCAGTCCTGGTCCATACACTGAAGAAACAGGATGTGACCTGCCCTGCTGAAAAAGGTACTGAGCCATGTGGCTAACATAGATAAGAACAATGGGTTAACATAAGTTACAAGAGTTAATAAAAAGCCTGAGCTAATGGGCCAATCAGTTTATAACCTAATATAGACTCTCTGTATGATTTCTTTGGGGCCTACTGGCTATGGGAACTGGGCAGAACAGAAACCCCATAAGCAGGCCCTCGTGTTACAAAGGTGATGCTTCCAATCAATAACAACACTAATTATGATCATTTCCTTAAATTCACTGGTGAGGAAATTGAGACAACAGAGTCAAACAACAAAAAGCATAATTCAGTGATAGTTATGAATCACGCAGTGTCTGACTAGAGTTAGCGCTCTTAATCAAAGTATAAATGATTCTACTGAACTAAGTGTTAAACTTGCCCAGGAATCTTTACTAATATCCAAGCCCCATGTCAGACTAAATGAGTCACACTCTCTGAGCATAAAAGCTAGAAATTGTTGTTTCTCTTTCTTACATTACCTGGATAAAATCAATGCGAGAACCATCCCATTTATTCTAGTCTTGGGAAGTAAAGTAGACTTGAGTTGAACTTCTTCAGTAGGAAACAGTGTGTTAGGAAGAAGATGGGTAGTGTAGCTGGACAAAACACTTTGTGAGATGAAGAAGGGAAAAACCAATGGAGGAAGGACTGTTTGGAGCCATTTTTGAAAGGCCTTGACTTACATCATAGTCTAATGGGTCTGCAGAGATGTGTGAAGATAAAGAGTTTGCAGCTCAAGCAGGATCAGAATATGGACCCTTGGCGTGCACATAAAAGCCAGGCATATCATGTTGGCCTCCTGTAATCCCAGAACTCTAGAAGCAGAGCCAGGAATCCCCGGGGAAGAAGTGAGCAGCTAAACTATCTAGAATCAGGAAGGTCCTGGTTCAACAAGAGATGGAAGAAGACTCTTCATGTCAACTTTGGGCTTCCACATGAACTCACACACAGATACAGGTGCAGCTAGACACATGTGAACACACAGACACACACATTCTTGCCACACTTCCATGCACAGGCAAAAGAAAATCTGTCACTTATTTCGTGTAATAGAAAGTCTTACAGAGTTTTAAGTAGGGACATGATAAAGAATCTGACTTATATTTTAGAAAAGCTGAGTCTCTGGGGTAATAGATACAATAAAGCATAGTAAATAGTGTAGAGTCTACTAAAATGATCTGAAGACCTCACATTTCCTCCCAGAAAATGAACATATTGTTCAATGTTAATCTAATTCTAAGATGATTCTCCACAGTCCTTCTACACCAAAGCTCTGATTACAATATACTTGAATGTGAAGCATTTAAGACAGAGTTAATGATCATTAAGCTATGAGCAGAACAACAGTGATTCACAGCCCTTTGGTGTCAGGTGTTCATTCCAAATACAGTGAAGACAGAGGGAAAGGTGACTGCAGAAGCAATAGCTCACATTTGGAAATTAGGTTCAATTATTTTCTTCAATCACAAAAACTCTACTTAAGCCCTGGAAACTAATGACTTTTCTATAACCACAGCTTACTGCATAAATCATATCCCCTTCACTGAACTTCTGTGTATTTTCAGTCCCTCTGTGAGGAATGGGATGTTTGCAGCACAAAAAATGCCCCAGAAGTAATAAAGGGGCTTAACTTTGTTGCAATCCCGCTATAATAAGTCAAGCTT
The DNA here is from genome assembly GCA_004026605.1 of Ondatra zibethicus. NCBI lineage: Eukaryota > Metazoa > Chordata > Mammalia > Rodentia > Cricetidae > Ondatra > Ondatra zibethicus. The sequence continues at coordinate 201,918 of PVIU01001562.1, read as the reverse complement.
CCTCCTTCTCTTACAAGTATAGACAGCTGAAGATTACCCTCAAGAATGACATGTGGGATAGAACTGTTTAGGGGCTCTTCTCACGAGAGGTCACACAAAGAATTAAACCATAATTCCAGCCTTTTCTCTCTAAATTAACTTCCTATGCATCTACACTGGTGCCAACTTTGACCACCCTCGAGAAAATTGTCACCCAGATCACTTTCTGCAGAATTAAGTTCTCCAGTAATAATGCAAGTAGCAAATTAGGTGGATGGAGAAATCTGAGATCATTCAAAGAAGAGGCAACAGGAATGTTAAGGATCTTTCGTTTCAAGGATAAACCATTCCAGAGCTGTGTAATCATGTGTTTGGAATTTAAGCAAGCACACATATTAAGATGGCTTTCTCTTTATTAATTACTGTTTCATGAAAACAGTAAACATGAATGATAAAAGGCCCAGGATACACTAATTAGCCACACACTTACAATTAGAAGCAAAATATGGGTCTATAGGGAGAGGTATATTTAAAACAAGCAATTAAGGAGTTACTATAAATAACATTATTTGATCCTAAATAATTCTTCATGTAGACATTTGAATGACTTTGGATCCTTTGAAAATTAAAAGTCTTTAATTTCTGAAGTTAGAGAGTATGACCTGAAAATTCAAAATATTTCTTCTCTCTTCTGAGGCCTCATTAAAAGTATAAAGGATTTTTAAAATGGCAATTTTGTTTGTGAATGTGTGAAACACTAGAAGGACCCACATAATTAAATGTCAACATACTGACTTTTAGTTTATATAATGCATATAAAAATATAAACAGCAATTGTGATGCCTCCAGAAGTTCTTTTATTGTACAGGATTGTTTTGGCTATCCTGGGTTTTTTGCTTTTCCGTATAAAGTTGAGTACTGTTCTTTCGAGGTCTGTGAAGAATTTTGCTGGGATTTTGATGGGCATTGCATTGAATCTGTAGATTGCTTTTGATAAGATTGTCATTTTTACTATGTGACTTAAAACTCCACTACAGAGCTATAGTACTGAAAACAGCCTGGTACTGGCATAAAAACAGACACGCGGACCAATGGAACCAAATCGAAGACCCAGATATTAATCCACACACCTTTGAACACCTGATTTTTGACAAAGAAGCAAATATTATCAAATGGAAAAAAGAAAGCATATTTAAAAAATGGTGCTGAAATAACTGGATATCAACATGCAGAAGAATGAAAATAGACTCATATCTCTCACCATGCCCAAAACTCAAATCCAAATGGATCAAAGACCTCAACATAAAGCCAACCACACTAAACCTCACAGAAGAGAAAGTGGAAAGGGCACTTGAACGCATTGGCACAAGAGACCACTTCCTAAATATAACCCCAGTAACACAGACACTGAGAGAAACAATTAATAAATGATACCTCCTGAAACTGAAAAGCTTCTTTAAAGCAAAGGACATGTCAACAAGACAAAACGACAGCCTACAGAATGGGAAAAGATCCTCACCAACCCCACATCAGACAGAGGGCTGATCCCCAAAATATGCAAAGAACTCAAGAAATTGATCATCAAAAGAGCAAATAATCTAAAAAAAATGAGTGCAGACCTAAACAGAGAACTCTTAACAGAGGAATCTAAAATGGCTGAAAGACACTTAAGCAAATGTTCAACATCCTTAGTCATCAGAGAAATGCAAATCAAAACAACTCTGAGATTCCCTCTTACACCTGTAAGAATGGCCAAGATCAAAAACACTGATGACAACTTCTGCTGGAGAGGTTGTGGGGTAAAGGGAACACTCCTGCATTGCTTGTGGGAATGCAAGCTGGTACAGCCCCTTTGGATGTCAGTTGGGGCGATTTCTCAGAAAATTAGGAAACAACCTTCCTCAAGACCCAGCAATACCACTTTTGGGTATATATACAAAGGATGCTCAATCGTGCCACAAGGACATGTGCTCAAGTCATAGCCAGAACCTGGAAACAACCTAAATGCCCTTCAACCAAAGAATGGATAAGGAAAATATGGTGCATTTACACAATGGAGTACAGCAGAAAACAATAATGACATCTTGAATTTTGCAGGCAAATGGATGGAGCTAGAAAACATCATTTTGAGTGAAGTAACCCAGACACAGAAAGACAATTATCACATGTACTCACTCATAAGTGGTTTTTAAACATAAAGCAGAGAAAACCAGCCTACAAATCACAATCCCAGAGAACCTAGACAACAATGAGGACCCTAAGAGAGACATACATAGATCTAATCTACATGGGTAGTAGAAAAAGACAAGATCTCCTAAGTAAATTGGGAGCATGGGTACCTTAGGAGAGGGTTGAAGTGGAGGGGAGAGGTATGGAGGAGAGCAGGGAAAAATGTAGAGCTCAATAAAAATCAATAAAAAATATAAAGAGCAAAACTAGATGATATCATTATCTTTGGTAAAAACTTTTCCACTTGGGTCTAGAATAAAACCAGGAAGCTCAATCTCAACACACCTGCTCAATATAGTGTTGAAAGTCTCAGCCAGAGCAATAGGGCAAAAGAAAGAAATGTAAAACATTCGAGTTGGAAAAGAATAAGTTTAACTGTCTGCATTTGCAGAAGAATGATTTTACAAATTGTAAATTCTATAAAAATTCTACCCAAAACAATTAGAACTAAAAAGTGAATTTGTGAAAACCAGTAAAGTTGCAGAACACAAAATCAACATGTAGAAGTCATAGAATTATTGTGTTCTTGCAGCACATATGTAAAAAGAAATCAACAAAAAAAAACCTATTCACTATAGCTAGTGAATAAAATACCTAGGAATAAACTTAACTAAGAAGATGAAAGACATCTCACAGAACACTGATGGAAGAAAATAGAGACAGAAAGAAATGGAGAGAATCTATGTTTGTAGATTGGAAGAATTAATACTGTTATAACTGGTACATCCACAATGCAACCTTTACACCTAAGGCCCAGGGAACCGGGAGGAACAGTAGACTAGAAGATCGTAAGATCCAGAGATTCAGGATATTAACTGTGAGGCAGTGTTTTCTGTATGGGAGAGGGAAGTGGTACCCATAAAATATCAACAATGTAGCTCCCTAAACAAAGCCTTCACAATGGTAACACAAGTTGACATGTCAATTAGAACATGGAAAATTCACAAGGTACCACCTGTAGAGGAAGAGATACAAACAACAGACACACAGAGAGAATCAGTTGTCTCTAGGGATGACACCCCTCCCCATTGGTTAATCGGTCCAAAGTGGTCAGCTCTAAACATATATACATATGAACAATAGTGTTCGGACTCAGTAATAATTAAAGAAGACATCATGAATTTGAGAGAGAATTTGAATGGGACATGAGAGGAGCTGAAGGGAGGGGATAGATGGAAATTAGACAAGTAGAGTTCTTGTGTATGAAATTCTCCCAACAATGAAATAAATGCTTTTAAGAGGTCAAAAATTATTAAACTAATAAAAGAAAACACAGAGGGAAGGCTATATAATATTAGTCAGAATAAAAGATTTGGGATAAATTCTGGAAGACAGAGAATCATTGCTGAACTCACTAAACTTCAATGGATAGTGCCAAACCCACAGTGACAAAGATGGCCTTGGGTAAACTTGGTCAAAAAACAAAATAAATAGACAGGACTATGAAAGAAAGCTTTTTGAGAAGAGAAGAACAGAGGTGGGGGAAATTGGGATAGGATGGGATGTAAGAGTGGTCAAAATGCAATGTAAACATGGTTGAAATTTTCTAAGAATAAATTTAATTAATAAAGGACCTGAACAAATAGCAGGCATTTGAATGTTAAAAGGATAAAATCAAAACCTGCAGATTGGGAGAATATACTTGCAAGCCATAATTTGATAAAAGGTCATTATTCAAAATTTATAAGAAATTTAACCAGATAGTTAGAAAACAAAGAACCTAAATAAAAATTAGCATAAATAAAATGGGCTTATGAGACATTTCTCAAAAAAAGACAAATAATGATATTGTGTTAAAAATATTCAAATAGCCAGGCAGTGGAGGTGCACGCCTTTAATTCCAGAACTCAGGAGGCAGAAGCAGGTGGATCCCTATGAGTTCAAGGCCAGCTTGGTCTATAGGGCAAGTTCCAGGAGAGCCAAGGCCACACAGAGAAACCTTGTCTTGGAAAAGACAGGCAAATAACTGTAGAAAAGTTAATTAAAGCCGAATAAGGTTCATCTCACACCTGCTAGGATGATAATCTTAAAAAGGAAATGGAGTGTGACAAGGATGCGAAGGGAACCCTGCCCAAAGTTGGTAGGGATGTAAATTAATGTGGCCATTATGGAAAACATGCGGTGTTCCTCAAAACATCAAAAATAGAACCTCCATGAGATCCAGCAATCGCCTATTGATTCTGCGTTCAAAAAGTCAGTGAACTTGGCTTCACGAGATATATCTGTTCTTCTGTGCTCATCGCAGTTTCCGTCTCCAAATCAACTCTTCTCTGTGCCCTGACTTGGATAAATAAGTAAAATGGAATAATGACAGGCCTCTTAAAAAGAGGAAGTCTTGCCACTTGCAACAACATGTATGATCCTGAACTGTATTATACTCAGCTGAACAAGTCAAACAATGAAGGACAAAAACCATCTGTTCTTACTTACAGGGAAAGCAAAATAAATCAAGTTTGTACAGCTATTAGTGGAGTAGTGATAACTAAAAACAGGGGCGGGGACTCTAGTCAAGCCAACATTTAGCGGATGATACTAAACTTCTGCTAGAAAGGATAAATTCAAAAGAGCCTATTGTTCAACCTAGTGGCTCTAAACTAATGTGCTACATTCTTGAAAACAGAGATTCAATGTTAGTATTCCCAACACAGAAATAATAAGTGGGCTGATAGATGTAACTAGCTAAAATTAGCCATCACACCATGGATATACATTGCAGAATATGTACATTATAAGAATGTGCAATTTTCTCTTGTCAATTAAAAACTAGCAAAGAGTATGTTTTGCTCTTTTGAGTCTATTAATGAAGATGTTTTGATAAGAAATTATTTTATTGAATAGTAGGTACAAAATTAAACTGTGATAGTTAAACAAAGAAGCAAAGGAATCATTTTAAGAAGGAAGCAAAGTCATGTCTATTTTCTAAGTTCTTGTGGAGAAATTTATCTTTCTTTAAAGTTACCAGTGGCATGGAAAAGACAAAAATGGCATTGAAAGGTTTAAGATAGACAAATCCCTGCCTATCTGCCCACTCCCACTGTCCCAGGCCATGCCAGACATACAGCTAGATTTTCTAAAAGATACACTAAGTATAATGAATGTCAAGTTAGCTCACCTTATGAAATGGCACTATTCATAAATCAGTTTGGTTTTTACTCTGAATGTTAAAGGAAAAAACATATCATCTCAGAGAATTTTTAAGTACAAACTACCCCTCATGTTTCTGGGGAATCTGAAAATTTTAAGACGTACAGCTTAATATGAAGTAGTTGACCAATGAGCTAGTTAGCATACAATAATTCACACAAATTTTCTCTAAAGAAATGCAATTTCAATCCAGGTTCAAAGAATTCCCACAGATAAAGTTCAGAAGAACGTGAGCTCACAGGCAAAAATACCAAAACACATAAGACACAAAAAGCAATCACTGGAAAAAATCAAATTCAGTAACCAGCAGAATTAGAGGGACAAAATTCTAAGCAATGACATTGCTAGTCCTGGAAGATAAAGAACTGTTTTATATGCTTAAATGAACACTGACTTTTAAATGTGGGAAGAAAACCAGGGGATTTAAAAATAATTAAACATATTGAAGATAGAACCCAATAGCCCTTCCCTGCCAAAGAATACAGAAGTTGATAGAGAAAGTCATTCCTACCCTAACAATGAAAATATGGCAGAGAGCCTACACAAATGTTAAAAATGCCTCAAGGATCACAAGATAACATACAGTTATGATTTGACTAATAAGTGTCCTCCATTGGCTCCTGTTTCCTCAAACCAGAGGTGCTATTTTGGAAGATTTTGGAAGCCTTGGAATGTGGAGACTAATTGGAGAGGGTAGGTCACTGAGGAGAGCCTCTCAGGAATATATTTCTTGTGGCCACTTCCTGGCTCCCCCTCTGATTCCTGGTTCTTCATCATGTGAAGAGCTACCCTCTCCTCTCTTGTGCTCCCAGGATGTTCTGTCCAAGCACATGTGGCAAGGCAATCTTGGGACTCTTCTTGGGACTATGGCCAATATAACTCTTCCTGCTTTTGAGTTGTTCTGTCTGGCATTTTTGTCACTGTGGTGCAAAGTAACTAATAGACTTACCAAGCTGAAATCCCAGCGTCTTTCAAGGAAAAACAGTTCCCAAACTGTTTGTGAGGGACAGGAGAAAGGAAGAAGCCATCATAGGGATGGGCAAAAAGAAAGCACCTGAGAATTAAATAAAATACTAAATATTATGGTCTGTGAGGAAGGTTGTAATGTCTGGGAGCCTCAGAAACAAGACAAGTCTCTGCCCATCCACTGGGTCTTCTCCATTGATCTTTACTGGATATTTATGAAGAAGACTGCAGGCCAAAGTGGAGAGTTAAGAGAGTCTCTGTGGTAAGACAAGCAGGACAAATTTGAAGTTGGCAAGGGAAATGCACCACCAGACTTGGTGTAAGAAAAAATAATCTACTGCTCTTGGGCAAAACCTCTGATTTATTCCTAGGAGCAGAGGCCTAACTATCAATCTGACTCAAGGTCATTGCTCTCTCTAAGTTGTAAGAAATCTGATTTAGGGATAACAAGATAACTCTGTGCATAAAAGCACTTGTGCAAGCCTGACAACCTGAGTTTGTCCCCGTAGACCAAATATATAGCAAAGATGCACAACTGTAATTCCAGCATCCATACAGCAAGGTGAGAGGCAGATGCAAGATAATCCTCCTCCCAGGAGCTTGGGGTCCAACTAGTCTTAGGTCCACAGAGTGGCAGAAATAGTAAGAGAGGCCTGCTCTGTTCAACAAGATGAAAGGATAGTTCCTATTCCCTCCCAAAAGCTGTCTGCTGACCTCCCTGCGTGTGCTATATGGTTCTATGTTTTCTAAGGCTCACATATATGCTCCCACATAAACACAAATTCTAATGCAAGACTAATACTAATAATAAAGAATCTTGTTTATTTAAAAGTTACTTTTCTCCCTGTCACTATTTTCAAATATAATGGGAAGCAAATAATAGCTCCTAAACCACCCAAAGACTATCGTTAGGCAAATGTGTACATCTTTCAGAAGCATTAAACTAGCGCATTGACTCTTACAAATGAATCCAGTTACCTAATTAGCTAGAATTTGTTGGACAAAAACAAGAATCTGTTTCTATGTTAAGTAGCAGTACTCTATGAAGAAGTGATATAGAAATGGGCCATTTCACCCGTAAATATTACAAGAGGCTCTTAGGGAGCTGCCTGGTCTCCTGGGGTAGCCCCACATCAAAAGTAAAATAAATACATCCTCCAATTTCCAAATCTTCTGGGCAATGAGAATGAACTCCTCTGGAGAATAAGTTCCACAGACAGACAGATAGACAAATGGTTAGACAGACAGACAGACAGATACATACATACATACATACATACATACATACATACATACATACATACATACATTGTGGAGGCACACAGATGTGAGCCCAATCCACCTTGACTAAAGGTCAGAGAGTTTGAGCTTATTTTTACTTTTTCAAAGTTGTTGACAACAGGTGTGGCTACAAACAAGAAACCCTGACCTAGGGTGTGATTACTTCATGTTTTGGACATTAAGATGGCTCGTAGAGGTGGATCCACTCCACCCTGACCAAAGGTCAGAGAACTCAAGCCTATTTCTTCTCTGTCATTTTAAAATATGAGGTTTGACTTAGGGTGTTACTGCCTACAGGATTCAAATGCTTTACTCAAAAACATCAAATCCTTTACTCAGGAAATAATGGCTTGATATCTCAAGTATTGAAGCAAATAACTGTTCTGGTTGTCTTTTGTGTCATGTTAAAGAATTCTTTTACCTTCTTCCCCCTTCCCTTTGGATTGGGTATACAAACATATGAAAAATAAATATGGGTAAATTCAGTGTTCAGTAGTCACTGAGTTGCCCTCCCGGTACTAACCTATGTCTCTGTATTTCTTTTGTATCTCTGTCTATCCTACCTAAAATTTCTAATTCACACACCCCTGCCCTGGAACATATGAACCTGTTGTAGCTGAACTGTAACATAAGTCCCCCCCAAAATGTGGTTTACAAAAATACATACATACATACATAGGTAGGTAGGTACATAGGTAGTGAGATAGATAGATGATAGATACATAGATACATAGATAGATAGATAGATAGATAGATAGATAGATAGATAGATAGATAGATGGATAGAGAGAGAGAGATTAGATTTTAAAATTCAAGATTCTAAATATGATAAATAATTACATGGAACTAATTTTATTCTTCGATGTGAGTGAGTGACCTAGCAAAGTAGGTTATAACTACATCTATATATGGAGAAAGATGAAGAAGTGGGTGTATAAGGAGGAGGGGGATAATTTTATTTTATAACCTGAAAGATTCAAATTAAATCAGAAAAGTAACAGTGAAAAGTACAGTTTTCAAATGGATTTTCTGTTGCTGGTTTGGCAAGAACTATCTATACACATTTTCCTTCCCTCCCACCCACATGTCTTCAGTGACCTTGATTTGCTCAATAAATGTGGACTGTATACAGATACTGTCAGGGTAATTGAGTATATATCACAGCCGAATAAAGATCTGAGCCCTGTGGCACAGACTTCTAACCCCAGCACTTTGGACTATGAGGCAAGAGGATCATATGTTCAAAGGGAGGTTAGACTACATAGTAAGAGCCTGTCTCAAAATAAATAAATAAATAAATAAATGGAAAAAATATAAAACAGAACAGAGACCCTCATCCTCTTTGAATTTATATCTATTGTAAGTGGACACTTGTTTGTTCCCGGCAGTTCAGCCCCAAAATAATCACTCAGTTACAATGTTGTTTGGCCAATAGCCTAAGCGTATTTCTGGCTAACTCTTATATCTTAATTTAACCCATCTCTATTAATCTGTGTATCACCAAGTGGCTGTGGCTTACTGGATAAAGTTCTGGCATCTGTCTCCTGTGGGGCTACATGGCTTCTCCTGACCCCGCCTTCTTTCTCCCAGCATTCAGTTTAGTTTTCCCTGCCTAACTCTATTCTGCCCTATCACAGGCCATAAACAGTTTCTTTATTAACCAATGATATTCACAGCATTCAGAGGGGAATCTCCATCATATATCAGTTGAGGGAAATTAGCAATAAATATTATAAATAAGATTGTTATTTAATATACTATGAAGTAAGTGCTAGGACCAAAATATATGGGAACTCAGAAATACAGAGGGTTGATGCTATATTATTGAACAGGGTGAGCAAGTTAAATAGCATTGAAAGAGCCAGTTATGAGCAGAGATGGGAAGTTGGCCATGCAGGACAAAGAGAACTTCTGCATAAGGAAGTCAAGGTGTACTTTGAGGCTAGTATTTGAAATGTGTTCAAGGAGCAAAGAGGAACATGGTGACAAGAAGCAAGGAAGGTAATGGAAACTCATTTCACTTTTGTTCTAAAATATTAAATCATACTGAAGAAAATGCCTAAATGCAGAGATGGACACCATTTTGAGATGGAAGACTCAACATACACTACCAAAACTCAATCCTACTAAGTATCCCTCCCTTAGACCATCTCTGACAAAGGATTGCCAACTTCATTCTTAACAAGGTGGCAAACTTGCCCCACATCTACATCTCCATAGAAGTCTTTAACCCCTGTTTTGTTCAGAAAGGAGAAAGGCCATGTATTCCCATTCTCTCTTTTCTGCCTGGCTTGAAAGAAGAAATCTTCCATTTACACAAGCTAGTTTCTTACCTTAATCTTCGCTGTCCTGCTGGGACTCCTCCATGGCCTCATTCTCTGAATTCTTCAAACCCACTAAATATAATTATGTCTTTTCAACTTATATTTTTCTGTGAGCAGTTTTGCTTACAACCTCAGTATAAATTTCCATTGATGTTTTGACAATTTTCCAATCTACATTCCCAGTTATGACTTGCTCCTGCAGTCTAAGTAGGAAATCTCTCCCATGCTGTAACCACATGTATGTTATAATCATACATCAGCTACCCAGCAGAAGAAAATTAAGCCTAATTTCATCTTCCACATATATTCATCCTCTAATTTCTGCATGAATTGGTGATGCATATTCTCCTAATCACTTGGGCCTTATAATTTCTATATCTTTTTATCTCCTCCTTATTTAAGGATTCCATTGTTGCAATGACCAAAAAGCAAGATGGGGAGGAAAGTGTTTATTTGGCTTACACTTTCACAACACTGTTCATCATGAAAGAAAGTGAGGACAGGAACTCAAAAATGGCAGGAACCTGGAGGTAGTGGCTAATGCAGAGACCATGGAGGGGTGCTGCTTACTAGTATGCTACTATGGCTTGCTCAATATGATTTCTCATAGAACCCAGGACCACCAGCCCAGGGATGGCACCACCCACAATGGGCTGGGTCCTACTCCATCAATCACTAATCAAGAAAACGCCCTACATGCTTACTTATAGCCTGATCTTATGGAGACATTTTCTCATTTGAGGTTCCCTCCTATCAGATGACTTTAACTTGTGTCAAGTTGACATAAAACTATCCAGCACACCCACTTACACTCAAATAGAATTTTCAAGTCTACTCTCTGGCTATCTGTCACATCAATGCCACCCTTGCCAAATATCTACAATTACTATCCTCAGTAACTTGGTTCATTCACATGAGAAAATTAGCTCCTGGGCACTACTATGATGAACCGTGGGATGATGAGCTAAGTGTCATTTGTCGTGTCTATTCTTTCAGGTAAGGAGATTTGGAGTTGCTGTTTTCATGTTTGGCTTTGTGTTTTGTCTTTTATTTCCTATTACTCAGTGAGATGAATGCTTAAGTTCATTTAATCATTCATGAAACACTGAGAGAAATGAAATAGCTTCTAAATAAATTAAATTAGCCTTAAAGCCATACCAGAATAGGAAAGTTAACAGGGAAAGCAATTGAGTTGAGACTGGAGAAAAGTTAAAAACTTAGAAGGCAAATAAGAGAGCATGGAAGGAAATTGAGAAAGAAGATAGAAACAGAGAACACAGAAGTTTTAGAAATATTAAGAGCCATGAACTTGGGATATCATGGAAGGATAGTAAAAAATAAATCTGAAAAACAAACAAAAGCCAGGTATATATATTCATTGAGGAGCTAGAGAAGAATTCTGAGCAGGGAGTAAGTAACCTGAGAAATAGAGATGTTAGGAAGGCCCCACTGGGTGAGAGCATTGCAAAGACTTGACTTAAGTCACTTTTTAAATCCTCCACAGAATCTAGAACAGTACTTCCAATGGACATGTGGAAGTCAGTAATGAATTCCGTGAGAGGGAAATCAATGAGAGACACTTCATGGAGAGCAATGAATGGCTATGTTGTGTGCGAAGCACAATTCAGAGCTGTCAGACTTGAAAGCGGACATATTGGGCTATTGTAAAGTTGAAACTAGCCTTGCGAGCCCCACTCTTCCCTTTTAAAGGCTGGTGGTTGTCATGGTTACGGCTACATGGTTAGGCTTATTTATAGCTATACACTATCTTTAGTGAACTCCACAACTGATGAGAGAAAAATGCAACTGCTAAGCTATCTAAGAGCATTGCAAGCTCTCAGGATGAGCAATGGAATCAAATATACACCAGAGAATCTTAAAACACCGCAGAGAGCCCTATTTAAACAACTGCCGTGTGAGCAGTGTTCTGAGAAAAATTGAAAAAAATAAAAGGGGTAGATGCTGCCAAAGCCCAGGATTCTGCATGTCCCCTGCCAGCTCTGCTACTACAATTTATAGGGGAAAACTCCAGGGTAGATCCCAAAAATAAATGGATTTTCTTTACTATTTATTATGTGCAAGACAATCACAGATGTGGGTCTTTTGTTATCACTGTAACACAAGATAGGTACTACTTTTAGCTACGTTAGGAAAGTACAATACATAAAAGGTAAAAGAGTCCCAAAGCCAAACGGTGAGGAATGACCAGGCTTAGGCAAGAGCCACGTAGCCTATTTCCAGTGATTTTCAACACTGTGACATACTGATTTGATGTGTGCAAAGAAAAGTCTGAGGAAGACAAAAATCACTGAGAGACCAAGAAGTCATACTTACCTTAATTTAAAATGAACTCAAATCTAAAATGACTATTTTGTTAAAGGAATACAGTGGATGCTATATACAACCTTGAATCTCTAAAGAAACATCCCACATCTATTTCAAATGAGTGGCAGAATTCCTTTATAAGGAAAGCTAAAGTGCCTCCTGTCAAATTAAATATGGATTGAAAATAATATTTGTATGTAAATCTTAATGACGCGTCTACTTGTATATAAAGTAAAACTTGGTCCAAATTCTTTAAAGGAACTGGAGAGCAACGGCTACAGAATTATCTTTCCTTCATCCTTGCCAAGTCAATGAGGCAAGTGTGATCGACCCCTAGTAGAGAGCTGAAAACACTGACCTTCACAAACAGATCAGACACCCTAAAACACATATACTTAGACTGAACCCTAAGTCTTTCATAGATTTCTGTGTTGGACTTTTCATTCTGGACTTGAAAGTAACCAGCCTCTAGTTCCCAAGAAACATCCTTCTTGAAGTCAAGGGAATTGTTTCTGATCAATCACAGCTCATTGTAGGCATGTGGCAAATTTACCCAGAAAAGTACTACTTCAATACCTGAACTGCTTGCTTTTATGATTAATGCATGTTATAATCCTATGACATGAGATAGAGTTCACTAACAGGCACTATCCACTGGTGATAGCTTTTTGATGAAAGTAACCTTGTACAGCTTTGGAATTCACTACTACTGATCACATTGTCCGAGACTATGATTGTATCTGTTCATGCTTCCATTATATAAGGACTGTTTCAAATGTTCCTCTCAGAGTAATAGGTTCTGGTGATGCAATATTGGATAAGACAAGTATATAATGACATGTTGGATGTTAGTGAAAAGCAGTGTTATTCTCACAGAACACAAAGAATATTCACATACCCATTTATTCACTGCCCATCAAATTCCAAGTGGCATGTGAGGAGGCACTGGGCATAGAAAGGCCAACAATTCATATTGCTAGAAGTGATTTTAGATACCACCCTTATGACAGATGTCTTTACTGGAGTACCTAAAGGCTAAGCACTCATTCAAAGTCATACAGAAAAATCAAAGTTAAAAACCAATGGCTAGGCATAATGTGTTTGAATAGTGTGCTCTTTCACAGCCTAAAAGCACCAAGCAGCCTACTTACATAACTGGAATTCCATGATGGTGTGTTACCTTTTATACTAGATTAGGGAAATGTTGGAAAGATGAAGGGATGATGAAGGCAAAACTCCATCTACAAAGAAGCATCCAGCCCAAGAGCACTGGATACTCTGCCAGAGGTCCTCAGTTCAATTCCCAGCAACCACATGTTGGCTCACAACCATCTATAGAAGGACCTGATCAATTCCCATCAATCACATGTTAGTTCACAACCATCTAGAGTGGGATTGGATCAATTCCCAGCCACTGCATCATGGCTCACAACCATTTTTAGTGAGGATCAGATACTCTCTTCTGGCATAAAATTGATAGAGCACTCATATACCCAAATGCCAATGCCAAAGCTGAGAAAAAATTAATAAAAATATGCACAAAATATTTATGATAACTCATCCAAAAGTTTCTTTGTGCATTGTGTGGAGACTGAATCAGAAAGTCACAATTAGTCAAAGTGAGGTGAACAAGTGTCTGTGGAGTGCTCGCCCTAAGAAGAACTACTGTACCCCTTTCCCTGTATGGCTCAGGGAGCATTTAGGAAGATAAGGAGCAAAGACTGTAGGAGTCAGAGATCCAGGAAGACTGGGGCCGAACTGTCTTCAGGACCTGACATACTCATGAACGAACAGCAGTTGTAGCTGTCTGCATAAGACCTAGCCAGTCAACATTCCAACAAGCAGTGGCGACAGGGAGGTCTCATGAGCTCTCATGCTTAGCTGAGAAGCTATAGACAATGCTATAGAGGTCAGTTGTCTTTAAGGGTGTGGCTCCTGGTAAGTATACTATGTTGCAGTGGATGGCGCTACACCAGTAAGTATATGGGAAGCACATATTGGATTCACTGGATTATAAGCAAGGGGGACATCAAGTTCAGAGGGAGCAGGGAATAGGTCTAAAATATTGTATTTTAAGAAATAAAATAAATGAATGGACAAGAAAAGTGCTATAAATACTACCAAATTACTTGTTTGGGATTTGGACCAAAAGGAAAAAATCTAGATGTCAAAGCATACTTAAGGCAAAAAAAAAAATGCAATTCAGTATCACAATGAGAGTTTATAAGATGTAATCTTTTTCTGTTATCCAGTGTATTTTTCAATACATTGGAAGAATTGTAATGAAGTATAGTGTTTTTCTTTTATCTATGTGTTTTCAGTATTCTATTTATTTGTGCTATTATCTTTCATATCAGACCTTAAAAATCACTTGGGGTATTTTATATACTTTTGCAACATGTGATAAATGTATTTTTAAAAGCTATAAGCAAGTCAAAGGGTATGTTAAGCAATTTTCTAAATTCATTCAAGTCCTGTAGTTTAGAGATAAATTCTCTCTCCTAATTAAAATGCCCAATATACTTAAATGAAAATGTTTTTTGAAGCCACTATGTAATAATATATGCTAGTAAGATATTTGAAAAATAAAATTGAATATTACAACAAAATCAAAATCACTCTTTCTGTCTGAAATAAAACAGGAAGTCACATAGGAAACTAGAGGAGTTGCTATGTGACACAGAGAATTGGATTTATCTTTTAATACTTATACTAGGAAACAGAGAGTGGTCTTGGTCAGTGTTCTATTGATGTGAAGAGACACCATGACCATGGCAACTCTTGTTAAAAAAAATTAATTGGGGCTCGCTAACAGTTTCAGAGAATTAGTCCATTATTAGTATGGCAGGAAACACGGCAGCATGCAGACAGACATGGTGCTGGAGAAGGAGCTAAGAGTTTTCTATCCAGATCTGCAGGCAGCAAGAAGAGAAACTCTAGACTTGGAATGGGCTTTTTTGGAACCTCCAAGCCCACTCCCAGCAACACATTTCCTTCAAACACACCTCCTAATCTTAATTCTCAAGTAGTACCACTCCTTAATGGCCAACCATTCAAATACACGAAACTATGGGACCATTTCTATTCAAAACACCACAGGAGTGAATCTTAAAGAGAATTCATCCAAACTAGTACCAGTTTGGATAAAATGTTCAGATCCATCTGGACCATGATTTCAAGTTTACACAGGCTTTGGCTAGTATATCTCATCCCTGAGTCTACAGACCTGCCAAGCAATTCTCAGACTTTGACTTGATTTCATATACAGATTATTTCAAAGAAATAAAAAGGGTCATCAGTGTCTCAGCCAAATGTAAGCAGATCTCGTATTCTGGTTAGCAGGCTTCCACACCTCTAGACTATTGTAGTGTGGAAAGTAACTAGCATCTACACTAGCCTGCCCCTGCTCCTTCTGTGACTAATACTTGCCACCTTCTCACTTCACTGAACCTGCTTCTACTTTCAAACATGTATATTAAAACACTGAGGTGCCCAATAATGGAGACTTGGAAGATTTTTTAATAATATGATAAAATGAATTCATTCCATGGAAGTACCTGAAATTTGTCATAGACACAATAATAACCCTTTCTGGTGACATCCAAGCATTCAATTAAAATAAAATATTAATTAAGTAATCACTCTGTCCCTAGAAATCTTCCAACCAAAATAACCAACACAAGAGGACTCAAAGCAAATAAATTGGCAAAACTAAAATTATTTGCCAAGAAAGTTTTAGGAAGGAAAGAGGCAAGGGTTGTAAAATAAGCATGAGGCAAAATAAGATCCAAGTCTTGACATGGGCAAAAATGGAATATTTAAATTGAGAACAATGTCCAAACCATGTTATAAACATTAAATAACATAGCATGGAAAAAAGAAGTTAATATTTATTGTATGCCTTGCTTTTGCTTTCACTCAAAAGAAACCAGTGAGGCAAATAATGTTAGAGAGCAAGGCCATAATTCAGTAGTTCAAACAATAAATAAATAAGAAAGAGGATGATGCCAGTCAGTCACAGGCCCTCCAATCCACCCTTAGAAAGAGAAAATCTCTACAATAAAACATCATGTGCCAAATAAAATTGCTTAACATTATATCTTAAAGAAAATCTGTTGGAAATGTTTTGAAAATGGCAATAAAAATTAGACAACAGTGGAAGAGCTCTATGGAGAAAGCAAATAAAATATTAAGCCAGGATATAGAGGAAATATTGCAATTCACATGTTCTATTCAGATGTCCTGGGCCATTGTGTTTGTATTCTACACAACCTTTAACAGAAGTAGTCATTCCCTAGACGAATTGAACTGAATTCTGGTTCTAATTGTGGGCCTTGTGGTCAAGAAAGAATGAGCCTATGGGTACTTTGATCTACAAGGTAGAGGTCTCCGTGCTATCTTTAAGCTAGAGTTTAGTCATCATTTAACAGACAGGAGTGGACCACTCCTCTGGGCCCAGAGGGTTCGGTGGTATCTGAAGTTTCAAATGTATAGAGTGCAATGGTTCAAGTGTCTTTATTCCAAACTTCATAGTGCAAAATCCTTCCAATAGATTCCCTAAACCCAGCATCAAGGACTTGTTAGGATGGGATGTGCCAACTTCTCTGGCCAGCTATTTTAAGTCTGGGACCTGACTCTTAGGCTTTCCTACCCTCTCAGCTGTAAAAGATGCATTCAATGATATGCCTCCACTATCTGATCTTCTTCTTTTGTCTTCAGCTGGTGATTAATCAACCTTAAACCCGTTTTTACTTTTCTCCAGTGCATCACAACTGCCCAGCAAGAACTGTGTGTCTTGTGACTCATAATTTCTACTTCCTCCATGACTCTCAAGTGTCTGAAATATTGCATTGGTCAAAATATACCACTTCCATTATTTTTCCATCCCAGTTTACCACTAGTGAAAACTGTAGTAATTGAGAAATTAAAGCATGCCGGGAGTAAGCCAGGTTTCCTTTCAATACTCCACCCCAGCCGTCTGCTTTTAAAGGACTGTTTTCCCAGAAAACATTCAAACACACCATACAGACACAACTGAATACCTGGATGATTTGGATATGCCAGCTTTATCCAATAGCGACAGTAGTCTCTGACTTTCATTAAATAACTTCTTATGATTAAAAAATAAAAAGTGCCAGGAGATGGTGGCACACACCTTTAATCACAGCACTTGGGGGATGGAGACAAGCGGATCTCTGAGTTCAAGGCCAGCCTGGTCTACAAAGTGAGTTACAGGACAGCCAGGGCTATACAGAGAAACCCTGTCTCAAAAAAACAAGAAAGGGGAGGAGGGGAAGGAAAGGAGGAGCACAAAATAAAAATATTGATTTTTACAATATTATCTATTGTCTTAAAGAAACAGAATTAATGCCATAAAGTATTTAATTTATTATATGTATATGTCTTATATATGTACATACATATATGTAATTTATTATTAGTTGCTACTTCTCCCCAGAAATGAGACTCACAAATGGTAATTCAACAAATATATTTGAAGTTAAAACAATATACACTCTTATTTACCCTGTATGATGCTATTCATCTTTTCTTCAAATTTTCTTATTCCCTTAAAATTTTTAACTAACAGTTGAACATTGGATGTGGTACAATGCTATGTCGTGATAGAAATATCCAGTGTGGTATTAGCAAGTCAGACTAATTATCATATCAGTCCTTTTTACTATTTCTTTTATTTTTGAGATAATACAATTCCACTATTTCTGCCTCCTGTCCCTCAATCTAAACTCTCCCAAATATTCTGCATTGCTCTTTTTCAAATTTAAGACCTCTTTATTCATTTATTGTTGCTGCTACATATATATCCTTTCCTAAATGTGCACGTACAATCTGCTTGATAAGTATAATGGGGTGTGTGTGTGTGTGTGTGTGTGTGTGTGTGTGTGTTCAGGGATGATCATTGGTGTTGGATAATGAATTGGTGTGCTCTAACCTGGGGAAGACATTCTCTCTTGCTCTCAGAAAACCCTTATCCACCTTCTGCATGGTTTCTAGATGATTCTAGAAAAGTGAAAACTAAATCACTTTGTAGCTGACAAGATGACCAGCTCAACCAAAGAACTGGTTCTGTCTATTGTCTGGCTGTATTGTGGTTTTTCAATAAAAATATAAAGGAACTAGATATACTCACTGGATATATTAACACTGAATGACATTAGAAAAAAAGAGAGAGAAATCCAAACTTCCCAGTTCCATATGCATTCTTTGACCAGTTGGCAGAAATAAAATGAAAATGAATGGAGAAATACTAAGAAAACATCAGCAGTGTTATATTATGTACACTCTCTAGCCTAGAAACACTATATTCATGAATACTGAATTTGAGAGCCAATTATGCCAATTTTTCACGAGTCAGAAAAAGTGACTGAGCTGCCAAGATAGAAGAGGTAAAACAAATATAATTCAAATATCAAGCAAAGAGTACTACAGTGGTAGTCTTGATCACTGTGGTCACCTGTGATAATTCATAGACAGCTAAGACTCAACTACAGTTCACTGAGAGCAAGCGTCTTCCTGCCCAGGAAGTGGATTATGTATTGCACTACCAGGGTTCTCCAGAACAAAATCAATAGGATGAATATATATATATACACACACATATAATTAAATCATCTTACTTTGACGCAGCAACAACAGCTGAATCACACCTGAGAGGCTGAGAATCCTCGAGGCTGGGTGCCTCAGCAGTCAGAGTAGTCACAGTAGCTGTTTCACACCAGAGATGCTGAGAACATGGTAGTTGCCCAGGCCATGACAGGAAACTAGGTTCCTCAGCCATCCCAATAAAGTGCCAAATCCTTCCTTGGAGTTCCTGTAAAGTTACTAGTTCTTCAGTCAGTGATGGAAGACTAGAAACACTTGTTCTGATATCAGCAAAGGGACCAGTGCTCCCTCAGCCCTCATCAGAGTCGTTTCTTAGAGTGTATCTGTCCTGCTGCCTGGAAGACACAATTTCCTTGGTGTCTTCTATCACTTTACAATCTTCCTGCCTCTTCTTCCATGCAGATCCTGCTCTTAAGGGGAGAGCTTTATGAAGACATTTCATTTAGGACTGAGTGCTCCAAAGTCATTCGCTATGTGTACACTGTCCATTTGTAGGTTTCTGTGTCCGTTGAGTTTACTGAAAGAAGTTTCTCTGATGAGGACTGAGCTGTGCACTGACTGATGGGTATAGCAATATGTCATCCGGAGTCATATTATTGCTATATTCCTTTAACAGAGTAATAGTGTTTTTTTTTTCCCTAGGCCTATGTCCTATCTAGTCTTAGGCTCTTGGCCACTTTAACAGGTTCAGATAAGGGTTGCATTTCATGGAGTAGGCCTTGAAACCTAGCAGGAAGTGTTTGGTTATTCCTATAACATTTATGCCACTATTGCATCATACAACACATAAGCAGGCCACTGCTGTCAGTCAGAGGGATTATATCTGGAAGATGTTGATGATTACTTTTCTTTGGTAGTAGACAGGAGTTTCTTCCGGTACCATGAACACTAGTCTGTAGGAGTAAAACTTCTCAATAGCATGTGTGCCTGCAATTACATAGCATTTGATATCTTATCTTGAATAACCTCCTCTAATAATATCTATATAATTTCGCTTTTAAAAACAGCTAAGATCCAGTTCTACTGTTATCCTGTCTAGCTGAGCAGCTCCACCCTTGGTCTGTTGACTGTAACATGGCTTCCGGGGAGATCCTTATCATATCTGTTCCACTAAACTAATTCCTTACAATAGTTTGGGCAGTGCTAACTAGGCTTTCCTTTTAGATTCTATACAGAGTCTCCACAGGACAAATATTCTCAGATGAGGAAACTTTTTGATGTGAACATTCTCTCCTTCCTTAGCCCCTTCAATTGGTAATAGTTCTGAATTCCTCTTTTCTTAACTCTTAGCTTCTAGGGTCTCTATATTTTGCTCTTGAGTGCTGCCTTTGACCAGTCTTAGGATAGCTTTAAACTGAAAGTAACAAATACCTATAGACTGTAAGCAAATTAGGAAGCTGAATTATATCAAAGACAGCTTCTGTGGTACAACAGAGCATTGAGAAGAGCTCAGGCAGAAGCCAGAGTTCTGCTATTAAATGCAGGAGCTTGTGAATGAGCTCAAAAAGTGTGTGTGTGTGTGTGTGTGTGTGTGTGTGTGTGTGTGTGTGTGTGTGTGTGTTTATAAGCACATGCATGTTTATGTGGAAATGTTAGTGACTAGGTTAACACATAGAAAAGTACTGAGCTTTGTTTGGGACATTTCTATATATATTTATGCTGACAGCTTAGAGGTAAAGTGGAAAAACTGCCATTGTCAGCCCTTAGGAGCATTTGAGAAGCAGTCAGGTCGAGCTGCCTGAGTACCACAGTGTGATCCCATCTCCTGGAAGAAGTGCCACCTTAACATCTCACTTGCCCCTGAGGACACCACACCTTACGCACTAGAATCTTCCTCTCACAACATGAATCATATAATTCTGAATGAACATTTAAAATAACCGAAAGGAATGTGGTGGAAAATCTCAGCTCGTGTGTCCATTTAATAAGGCAGAAAGTAGACATCATATCATTCTAAACAGCGTAGATTTTGAAACTCTAGTTATTTTCTTTAATGACAAATTGTGCATTCAGGGTAGTGAATATTGCTTGAATTTAACCTGATAACTTAATAGCATGTGATGTGAATTCTCTTTTCCAGTACATGCTCTGATTTCAGAAGTCAGATCCCATATTAAACATCCTTTTTAGGGCACGGTGGCTAATCCTCACACACAGAAGACTAAGGCAAAAGGATTGTCCTGAGTTCCAGGCCCCAGTCTGAATTGTAGAGTGAGACTGATGTCTCAAAAACAAAAAAGGAAGGAAATCTGTCAAAGCTTTAAACTCATCAGCTGAAAGAGAACAGAACTCCAGTGACTCCTGTAGTCGCATCAGATTTCATAATCCAAGTATTATTAGCATATGCATTTATAGATTTAGTGTATAGAATTCTAAAAAATTAGGTTTTTATAGTACGGCATCAAAAATTACACATCTAGATCACTGATCTATAGTTAAATTTTATCATTAATGTGAATACTTAATTATACCTACCAAGAACTAAAATATCTAATTTTTAGCTTATAAGTTCAAGAACAGAAAGTCCATAAGCATCAAATAAATTGATTCAAATAATGTTGTCTAATAATCATTATTTTAATTATATTTTATACTGACAAACATCTGTAATGTTGTAGAAAATAAATCAAATTATTCTAAGAACATGAAAATTAACTTAAAAATTGAGTTTGCTTGTATACTCAACTAAAAGTAACAAATATTGAAATCTGCTAATCAAAGGGCTTATAATAACAAAGTTAATATTGTATCATATTTATTATTAGGGTACAAAATTAATAATTTTCTTTAAAGTTTGCTAGCATATATGAGTTTGTTAAGGTTTTGTAATTCATATCTTATACTTCTCAGCAGCAACCCCAGATCAATTGCTTGTATCAGTAACTGAGATGGAATGTAAACCTTCCAAACTAACAAAACAGAAGCTGATAGCAAAGTTATGGGTCATATTTGGAATGGGTCTGGCTAATGTCACTGAGAGCAATGGCTAGGTTTCTGTCTTAACACATACATGAGTGTGCACTCGTATGTGTGTAGACAAACACATTTGTTATCAGACCCTCACTTTTTATTTTTCAAGCTGCCTCTCACCTGTCACCAGTTCTCAGACTGTGCAATTGGGATGGGGCATCTTCTACCTTTTCTGTCCAGGGGTGGGCACAGAGCAAAGCCTGGATAGACACAGTGCCTTTTTTTCTGGTCACAGATGAATAAATGACCAAAAGCCAACAAATACGAGCCTTTATTAGGGAAAAAATAGTTCTCTTCAGAGATTATAGAGGCTAAGGACCATTTAAGATGAGGTCATTAAGAAGGCTCAATGGCTTTGTGAAGAGAGGCTTCCTGGGGTTGAATACAGGTATGCAGATCATGGAAACAAAATATTCTTAATGAAGTCAATATAACCTCACAATTTAGCCATCCTTAAAGTGAACTTGACTCCTCAAAAAGCCAGTAGAGGAACCAATAGATTTCTATTTGTATTTCTTTCATTGCACTGGTTTGAACTAAGTTTTTCATATTTGCATCTGAAAAAAACTGAGCAAACATGACTGCATCTCCTATGACTCATTATTGGTGTGGGAAGTCCTTCTGTATATGTGTTGCTTTTATTGGTTAATGCCTAAAGAAGCTGTTTCGATCAGTGGCTTAGCAGAATAGAGCTAGGCAGAGAAAACTAAACTGAATGCTGGGAGAAAGAAGGCTGAGTCAGTGACATGCCATGGAGCCGCCAGAGGAGAAAGACACAAGCTACCAGCCAGAATCTTGCTGGTAAGCCACAGCCGCATGGCAATACACAGATGAATGGAAATGGGCTAAATTAAGATGTAAGAGCTACCCAAAAAGAAGCTAGAGCTAATAATGGCCAAGTAATGATTTAATTAATACAGTTTCTGTATGGTTATTTCAGGAGTCTGAGCAGCCAGAAACAAACAAGCGGCCTCCTATAACACATCATCATGTTTGTGAGATTTTTTTATGGTCACACATACACACACACGCATGCACACACACACACACACACACACACACACACACACATTGTGCCACAGAAGCCTAATGTCTGTCTTGCAGATGACAAGAAGACCCTGACAATATTGTATTCAACTGTTTTAACGCCAACATGATTTTGCTGAAACTCAGCAACTATCCATCTGATTTATGTGCAGCCACATGCTCTGGCTGCTCACGAAACTTTTTTTTTTATTTTTGCCATCAACACAAACATGACAATACTTCAAATTGTAAATCGGTCCTCCGTCTGTGTAGTGTTATTTCTGCCTGAGCTCTGAGACTCAAAACCTTACTCTCACGTTTGCCACAAAGTTAGAGTCACATCAGTTACCCAGTGTCCAACCTGTTGGGCCAGAATGATGCCGACACCTAGAGGAGCCCACGCATGACTACACGGACAGCTGTTTGAGCACTGCAGTTTTGTTCCACATCCATGCCGAGCAGAAACTGACATGATTGGGAGTTTACAGATCTTTGGCTGACAGCATATTGTCAGAGTCTGCTGCGTTGTACCAGAAGCTTATAATTGTTTTCAGCTGCAGACATTGGAGAGGTATAAAAATGCCTTTTTGTTGCAGGAATTAGTAGTTTCATCTTCTCTCATCAAGATGGTATCTATACAAAGCATGCCAAAGTTGATTCCACTTGGTGAAATGCATATCAATGGGCTCTTTCACACATCAGATATTAAGACTTCCTGAAGCTCAAACCCCAAATCTTTGAGCAGCTTACCTACTAACCCTAAGACTCAGTTTCTTCATCTGTCAAACGACAACATTTATAAGTAGATTCTATTATAGATTTCCAAATTCACTAAGGTACTAATCAGTATACCCACTAATAAGTGAACTTTAGGGCATCAAGGATCAAAAAATAATGGGTTAATATTTTTACAATTAGATCCAGAAAAGTCTATTAATGCCCTTGAAGTTTAGACTTCCAAACTTAGTGGAAATAATAATCCTTGACAACTTCCCAAAATGTTTGAAACCCAAAGAAGATTATTGATGTGAAAGCACTGTATGTTATATAGACAATTGGAAGATTATTGACGTGAAAGCACTGCATGTTATATAGACAATCAGAAGATTATTGGCGCAAAAGCACTTCATGTTATATAGAGAATCAAAAGTAATGCTGTTGCTGTTGCCTTCACTATTGGAGTTGGGAAAAAGGAAAAATAAGCACATTTGTGTTGATTTAGTGCAGCAAGGACAAGGCTCTGCTCAGATAAAGACCCTGTGCTCAAATGCTTATTGTACTCAAGGAAAACACGTGTGCAAAAACAGAATCAAAGCCTCTTCTCTTAATATCTTATCAGGCGAGCTCTTTTCAACAATATAGATCAGTAACTGGTGGAATTTTGGTGCGAATACAAACTGTCCAGCCTCATGCTACTGAGAAACTTAAATGTGACTGGTGCAACTTGGGAGCTATAGTTTTTGCTTATTTGACTTAGTTTGATCTTTACTAGCTACACATAGCTAGTGACTACCATATTGAATAGCAGAAATACAGAATGTCTACAGAAATTCTCCTAGCCCTCAGATACTTGCTGATGGGTCTGTTACTTACTGTTCTGTAATTGTTGAATTTAGGTTAAAAATAAACTGTCTTAAGACCCCATTTAAATTCAGTCTTCAACAAATCATATGCTTCCAGTTGATATATACCCATAATACATAAAATAAGTTTAGATATTTTTTCAGCTGACAGGGCTACATGTTATTTCATTTAAATCAATTATGTAAGAAAAAGCATAATTTAAGATGTGTATTACATTGCTATTTGAGTCAAACATGTAATAAACATCAGTTTTAACTATGCAGAGATGGTTTAGTAGATACAAAAGCAAAGCTGGATAGAAAGAATAAGTTCAGTTAAACAGAGGGACAATTACGGCTAAAATAACACTTGATCCAGTCTAGACAGAAGAGAATTTGAATATCCTTGTCACAAAGAAATACTGTCTGAGATGAACTATAGCCTAAATTCCCCCAACTGAATCATACTATGCATAACTACACTGTAACAGTGCATTGTACCCCATAAAATGCACATTATTATCTTTAATTGAAAATATAGTAAATGTAGATCTGTAGCATAACAGGCAGTATGTTAAGCTACTTTATTGTGAATGCTTCAAATTCTTTTGTTTCCCATGCATAAGAAATGCCACTAGTATTTCATATTTCATTTCACTTGGTTGCAAACATTTCTTTAACCGTAACACGCATGGCTGAAAGCCATCTTTTGTTAGTGAGAAGAGACTTGTGCTTTGTGCTTTCAGTGTTCCCACTTGCGGCCCCCAAGTTGTCATAGCGTGTGACCCTCTCCTGAAGCAGCTGCCGGACTCAGGTTTCCATCTTTCAGATCCATGAGTTAAATAATATCATGTTTTAAAAAAGAAATACTCTTCACTACATCAATTAAACGCCACCATTATGTTCTCCATCAAAAATTAGTTCTTCGAGTTACTCTAAAGCTTCCCTGGAAAGTTCCATAAGAAGTTGGATTGTAGCCAATGTGACTGATGGCCATGTTGGAACAAACTTGAGAATTAACATTTTATGCTCATCACCAGCGTGTATTTGCTCTAATATTCTTCATATATACCATCTATAATCATTTTACTCATAAAAATTATCCCTTCTCAGCCTTTAACTAAGGCCAATGTACAAATAAAAACATTGCGCTGACAAGGTAATTAGTGTAGGAGCTGCCATGACTGATTACTTGAGTTTGATCCTGAGGCCCCACATGTCAGGAGGAGGGAATCAACTACTGTACTTTGTCCTCCCCAACACATATAAAATAAATTAGTGTAACTGCATGATGGCCAGTGATTCAGTCGAGTGACAGAACTACAAGCCCATTGTGCACCAGGTTACAGATTCATAAAATGCAACACTGACGTCTTTATGAATTTTTTTCAAAAGCAATTACTTTTGCTTTTTCAATTCTTGTTTTATTTATTTATCATTTGGGTTTGTTTTTGTTTTTAACTAGGGTCTAATGTAACCCAACTAACTTCAAGCCCTGTAGGTAGCTGAGGCTGGTCTTGAACTCTCAATCCTCTTGCCTCCACCTACAAAGTGATGGGATTATAGGCATGTGCTGTGACATGCAACTTAAATTCACTTTGATTAGCACATATGTGCATGCGAAACAGTGTGGTAATTTGATACTGGTATATGATACACTTTGATCACATCAGTGTGATGAGTAGTTTCATCCTGTTTAATATGTGTCACACCTGTATTTATAGCTTATCAGTGACCAATATTTATGGTTTTTTTATAAAGTATTCAGTAAGCCTCATACCTGTAGTTGCTCCATTATTTTGTCAAACACTAGAAATGACTAGTCCCACCTACTGGATTTTGGTGTCAGGTCTCTACCTCCCCCTTCCTCTCTTCCTTTCCCTTCCTTGTCCCCAGGAATCACTATTGCTCTTCTTTTATCCATGGGCTCAACTGATATTCATCTGCTTCTCTTTGATATAAATTTAATCAGTCACTACAATTGCTCTTGATAATACATGTCCCTTGAACATGTCTATTCTCCAAAATTTCTAAATCCACTTTTAAAGAAGGGGTCTCAGGGATATTGAGGATCTAGTAAACACTGACACACTGGCCACCCCAAAAGGTCACTCACTCTGCCTTGGAGCCATAGGAAAATCCTGGAACCTGTACCGACAATTTTGAGTAGGCTTCCAAGTTTCTACTTAGAAAATGTTTTACTATTCTTAAGTCTGTATAGTCCCTTAAGGCTTTAAAACATGATTGCCAATTTCAACAGAAAAGGGCTTTGAAGAGACTGTCCTGGGTCACGGGGGAATTACGATTGGCATTTTATAAGAGCAAGTCTTTCAGTCCAGGAACACAGATCTTGTTCCATTTGTTTGAGGTGACTTGCATTTCTGTAGCTATATTTTTCAATATTCATACAGTACATGTGTATATTTTAGTGTATTACTAATTATTATATGTTTGTGATGCTCTGTGCTTGATGAGTTTTTATCAAAACTCTAATGTTGACTCTTCCCAGCTAGTGTCTGTGCATCTCTGATAATGACTGTATTAATTTTCTTGCTTAATCCATTTGCATTAGATGTAAAAGTTAAACTAACTTTATATTCCAGTTATAAAACACCTCTTAGTTATCCTTAACTCCTTTCAAGATACAATTATCATGTTTTGTTTCCTATCTTTTTCTCAAATTGAAATTACAGAAGCGATTTTTGCACTAATGTTTATTTTTGGCATTAATCCAGAAACAGAGAGGGGAGAGGCAGGTAAAAATGCTGAGGTAGCCCCTACCCTTTTCAAACTTACAGTTCATGGGAAAGAAAGACTAAACACTGAAAAGGTTTTATTTAAAAAAAAAAAAGACAACTTTAAAACTGTGTAATAGAGAATCAGATAATATAATTTTCAGTACACTTAATGTCATCTCAAATCTGGTTAAACATCAAAGTAATCACTATCTCATGAAACTTCGAGTTTAGAGATGGGACATGCTCAGAATACATATTAATTATCAGTTCAATAAAACCCTCAAAACCCTGAATGCCTTTCCTGTCTGTTCTGTGTTCTGTGGTGCCATCTTTACCTAGAGATGGATGTCCCCTGCTGTCACTATTAGACTGCCAGTAAGCTCATGCCTATGGGTTTCCTGATTCAGTTTGGAGATTTTGGAACACTAAACTCACCATATGTCCTTACAGTGGCAGTTACATTCCCTGGCTTTGGTTTTGGAAGGCAGGAGCAAAGCAGAGTATATAATCCTACCCATGACTTGTCTGTTTCTTCTGATGAGTCACGGGAAAATGAGTTTTCCTTAAAGCTGTGGCTATTTTCCAGCTCCCTGGTTTAGGCGTGGTGGGTGTAGCAACTCAAGCGGCAGCATTGACTTGTTTGTTTAATCCGCAAACCAGGGCTGTGGTTTCCACAGCCTAACTCCTTGTGTTCTCAGACTGTTCCAAGTGACAGTCGGTTCTTAATGCTGACACACCTCTAGAAGTGGCCTCTGGGGCACCAGCTGTGCTTGTGGGTTGATGCGCTATTTATCGGAGAGTTGTTTCTGAAAGCCTGGTCTAGAATCTTCTTTATATTAAATTTCATTCTTCACAAGCACCCACTGTCATTACCCTTGCTGAAAAACAGCTTGTGTAAGATCTAGGTGTCCTCGCTGTGTGTCAAGCAAGATTACTGGCTCCACTAGAGATGCTTTTGCCCTGCTGGAATTCTTTGCAAAAGGGAAACACAAATTCTCAAAAGAACCATGAAGGTGTTTTGGGACTCAACTATGCTTACAAGGTTCTGTGGGATCATGGACAGCGCCGGTTGTGTAAGTGTTTTATTGCCTCCCTTGCCCTCATTTCTCTCCTGGTTGCTCCCTTTCATTGCTCAAAACCCAAAGTTAACAAAACAGAAGAGGAGTAAGCATGAAGGGCAGGGCAGAGAGAGAGAGAAACCCCACAGGTCTGTTCCCTGCCCCAGTTGCAACTTGGCTGTCCTAAAGACATAGGGTTGGATAGGGAGGGGTGGCTCTCCTTTGGAATTAAATTCATCAGTGTTATAATGGATATACTTAATGATGGAACTAAGCTGTTTGGCTTAAGCTGATCTTTCGATCTTCTATTATGTAAGAATAAATAGCAATGTCACCAGTCCTGCTAGAGTCCAAGTGAGATGGTAGAGCAAGCCCCACGTGTTAAGATTGAGGATAAACAAGCGCTCTAAAATAAAGACGGGTTTCATATCATGTACTGCCCTTGCTCACTTTCAAGGCACTGTCTGTAACTTGCTGATAGTCACTGTAATGGTCTGTTCTGTCCCTTTAAGAGACAAGCCCCGCCCACTTCCCCCACCCCCATCTACCACTGAGGCAGAGGCAGCTTCTGCCTCTCTCCTTTCTCCCCACTTCTCCCCTTCCCCCCTCTGTTTCTCTCTCTCTCTGCTCTTCTCCCTTCTCCCCTTTCACCCTTTCCCTTTCCCCTCCATAATCCACTAAATAAATATCCAACCTCACTCTGCATGGCGTGTGCCTATCCGTCTTGCTCTCTCACCTGCCATGCAGCTCCGTACCTGGGACCCAGCTGCCTTCATGGCCCACTGTGGTCTCATGCCCACTGCAGCCACTTGAGGATCTGTAGCATTTTACTTAAACTGTAACAGTCACCCTATTAAAAGAAGCAAAATACAATGCTTTTGTGCAGGCTGACATCTTTCCCTACATCTTTTCCCTACATTCTCATGCTCTCTGTAAGATAAAGTTGTGGAATTCTCCACCCGCTGAACAATCTTTTGTTTCAAGGGCTGCTGGTTGCCAAGTGATCAGCCCCGTCCCTTAATATCTCTTCCTCAATGGATGCCAGCTTCATGGCTCTTAAGTGAGAGGCTACAGCTTGTCATTGCACATTGGAGAGAAGGATGCTGTGATGAAATGATAATATATTCTGTTATCAAGGTCAATTGTCAAGGTGCAGTCAGTAATCTCTTCTCATAAGATTGTTGTGTGTACTATGTTGATTAATATTTGAGAAAGGACTTCTCAGAGATCAAGTTACATAGAAGCCTCTTGGTAGACTCTGAATCTGACTTGAACTTCACTTCACTTCACTTCTGTCTCTAAATCTCAGACTATAAATGCAAAGGTCTCAAGGTGCAAAGCATAAACCATCGCCTAGCCATTGAGTGTCAAAACGCACATGGATTAACTGGACCCTATGTGGCAAAGAGAAAAATGGATGCTGGAAAGGAGATAAATGCTTGAAGAAAGTTAAGCCAGATTGGTAATCAATAGCACAGCTAATCATTCCCCATGAAAGAAATTTACTTTTTACTGAAAATGAATACGTTGCTCTTAATGACAAAATGCATCACTGTATTAATATAACTTCAGTGAAATCCCATTAACTTTATCTGCCTCACTTCCTCTATCTTTAAAATGGCGGTTATGGTTCTACTTGACGACTTTTATGACTGCCAAATTAAAAGTTATGTTCCCTGTGGGAGAGATGGACCTGTGGATTTTAATAACATCTTTCTTTCCATGCAGCATTGCCAGCAATAGGAAATCCCTAGGACCTGCACTTGGGTATGAATGCATGCTGGTACAATGGAGATTATATTTATGAGTTTGGAAGATAGCATTAATAATGTCCCTTGTCTGACATATTGCCCAAAAATGGTTTCCTCTTATAGTGTATGAGAAGAAATCGTTCCTATAACTTTGCAAACAACTTTCAAAACTAATTTTAATAGGAGCAGGGAGGATTACAATGATAATAATGGACATTTAGGGGGTGATTTAGAAAATCAAGTCTGAGGTTTCGTGGTTATAGAAATAAAGAGAAGTCCCAGGTATGGCCAGATTGTGTGTGCAGAGAGACCATGCCCATATGAAACAGAGTTGCATAAAGCCCCCAAGAAATTTTTTTCCTCAATGCCTGGTTTCAAAACAAGAATTACAACTAATGAAACTGACCTTCAGTCTGATAAGCGTGTCTACCTTGAAGATGACATTTCTTCCAAACTCTCCTTTTGTCTGGGGCTTCCTTTGTTATGTTATCCAATGTAATTAACACTATGTCCAGAAAGAAAGATACTCTTCTGAAGTCAGGCACAGTGAAAATTGCATTGCATTCTACTAAAAGGTGGATGTTCAGGGCTGAGAACAAATGATTGACACCCTCAAGACATTCTTACAGAGTGGTATGCACAGACATAACCCTCACAGAGATGCAGGCGTGCTTGAGAAGGCTCTTAGAAGTGACACATTCAGGGATTCTCAAAGGGCTTCCTGGAAACGCAATGGGGAGAGCATTGCAAGCAATGGTTTGCAGCTAAGAGTCTAGAATACAAACTCCTAGTGGGAAACTACAATAGACAGAAACTCTAAGCAAACTCCAGATAAATGCTTTCTCTATAAATTATGGTCTCTTCACAGTAATAGAACAGTAACTAAAACACTCCTCAATAGCTTTTGCTGTTTGAATTTTTCTGGGGTATCCTTGCTGTGTAGTTTATTCTGTCTGCCAAGGCTGGACTTGAATTCCCATTTCTCCTGCCTCTACATCCCCAGTTGTGCAATTATAGGTATGTAGCACCATACACAGCATCAAGGTGTTAGGCAGTGGTAAGACAGACTGTGTCTAAACTCTTAGGAACTGCCATTGATACAAAAGAAGGTCATGGTGAAGGGATAGAAGTGCTTATGTTCCCAATGCCATCATTCATAAGTAGCTAAAGTGTCAAGCAATGTGTGTCTATTCACAAGTCACTGGATAAGAAAAACAAGGTAAATATACATTATACAATAGCATCTTATACAGCTTTCACATAGAACAAAATTCCAACAATATTATAAGAAATACGAAATTTGAGAATGTTTACTGAACTAGTCAAGTCATCAAAGATCAACTGCTGATTGTGGAGGTTTGAATGAGAATGGTCTCCATAGGCACATATATTTGAATACTTGCTCTTCAGGTGGTGGAATTATTTGGAAAGGATTGGAAATGTGGCCCTGTTGGAAGAGGTATATCACTGAGAATGGGCTTTGAGATTTCAAAAGCCCATATCATTCCCTAGTCCTATCTTTCTTTCTTTCTTTCTTTCTTTCTTTCTTTCTTTCTTTCTTTCTTCCTTTCTTCCTTTCTTTCTATCTAACTATTTATCTATCTATCTACTTATCTTTCTTTCTCAGTCTTGTGCTTGTGGAGCAGATGTAAGCTCTGAGCTACAGCTCCAGTGCCATGTCTGCCTGCTTGCTGTCATATCCTCTGCCACACAGGTCACAGACTAACCCTCTGAAACCATAAGACCCCCGATTAAATGCTTTCTTTTATAAGTTTCCTTTGCGGTGTTTTGTCACGGCAATAGAAAAGTAACAAAGGTATTGCATGATGCCATTTACGTGAAATACTAGGGAGTCAGATTCACAACATCAAGGGGTAGAAGGGTGATTGTCAGGAAAAGGTGGGTGGGAAATTATTCTGTAGTGGGAGAAGAGTTCCCAACTGCAAGAGAAAATAATTCTCTGGAGGAACGGTGGTGATAGTTGCACCGCAATGGGAGTATATTTAGTCCTAGTGAACTAAATACTCAAATCAAATTAGTAAATTTTGTGTTATAAATATTTTACCTCAATAAAAACAAATGGGGAGAGGGGAGTTATTTACAAAATATGGAATAACTGACTTGGAAAAAATTCCTGGAGACCCCGGCTCAAGGAAATGGTTGTATTAATCTCAGACCCCAGAGTAGGCATGAAAGATCAGAGTTCAAAAGCTTGCAGTCAATAGGCTTCCTGAATGCTATCACCGAAGCAACAAAAGACCAACAGAGTGGAGGTCGAACACCAGCTGCAGGACAAACTTTTAAAACAAGCTTTCCATCATCTCTAGTGCTACAGACTGAATTATGTGTACCCACAATTTTTATGTGAAAATCTAATTCTTGGTGTGATGGTGTGTGGAGGTGGGGATGGAGGCATTTCCCGTATCAAAGAAGCTCAAGAGAGTTCCCTTGATGAAACCACCCCATGAAGTCCCAGACACTATGAACAAGGAAAGGAGCCCTGGCCAGATTCCAAACCTTCTAGGCTCTGATCTTCTGCTTATATGTTCTAGAAGTGCGAGGCACAGTTTATAAGCCATCCAGTGCATTAGTCATTTGGTAGTCTGCTATGGCAGCATGAGGAGACTAAGACAAATAGCCAATGGGAATCTGTAAGTCACCCAGAGATAGACTCTCAGGGATTCACCATTGAGGAAGCTCAGTGCCTGATGCTATTACACCTTCTAGCAGACATGGCTTGCATACAAATCACCCCCATCACAAAGGCAAGATGTGACTCAGACCCTATAGGATATACAAGCCAGATACTGTGAAAATACAGACTAGAACGAGACTGCTTTCAGATGAAAAACTTGCAGCAGCTGGCACTATGAGAACAGAAGCGTGGAAATGGTGTTTTGCAGAACATAATCACCCAGGGATTAGGAGGAGCCATGGTACACTTCATAAATGCCATGGTGTATTGCTTAAAGCATTTATCAACTCCCTGCTCACTCTGAAACTTGCTAGAGTGTTACTCACACTTAAATGTCGCATGCCGATGCTCAGCATTGCAAATATTTCCAAGATACACAGAGTGGTTTTTTTTAATACATATTCACAGGTACACTCCTATTTAGAATTTTCCAGTCTCTGTCTGATTGGCCATGCCTACAGTTCTGAAGGAAAATTTTGGAAAAATCTGAAGATTCATTCTCTCATGTAATCTTCCTCTCTCATAAAAATGCATAGAATCTGTGGGTCTTAAAGAAAAGGTCCAGTACCATGCTGGTGTTTCTCATTTACCATCATGAAATATGTGCTAACAAGCTATACAACCTTCCAGAAACCCACAAGGGCAATAAAAAAAATCTCCCCACCAGTTTTTCTGAACTTCATAGCACCCATATTGATCACTCTGGCCAGTTTCTTATCACATTTTAACCCAGAAAACAAATTCCCAAGCCCCTTACTGATCATAATCCATGAAAGTGGTTAATTTGTATTTAAAGGCAAAAAATTAAAAAAAAAGCTCATTAACTTAATTCTTCCCCATGGTTTGCTGGTTTCATCTTGCTGACTGGTACCACATTCTTCTCACAGTTTAGTAAAAACCTCCAAGTCACCATCTATCTTGCTTCCTCTCAATACCCACATCCAATAAATCACTGTATCCTGGCACACCTACCTTTCACCCCACCTTTTTCATATCTATTGCCTTAGTTCTGGCATAACCACACCGCTCAGTGAGACAGCACTGACAACTCCCAACACCTAACTCACTCAAACCTGTAACTGGAATTTTAGGGCAAAATCTCTGACTCTGGCGGATCCAACAGATTTGGCTCAGTCATCTGTCCCAATATGTCAATTAAGGGGACTGACAGCAGTGAAAAGCAGAGAAGAGATTTACTCAAAGCGGCCACATTTGGAATAAATTTGGGTTCCTTTCTTCAACAAAGCTAAGTCAAGTCAAGCAAGATGTAGTGCCAAGGGCATCTGCAATGAGTCTGTGGGAAATCCTGGTAATAGTATAATTAGGGGTCTGGTAATTCCAAGTCCCTCTTCAAGATGCTGACTTGAGCTTTAGGTTTGAATAGAACTAGAATTGGGGCAATAAGCAAGATAACTAAACAGTCCTAATCAAGGCACAGGCTATTTGATCATTTGGTGTTTCTGCTGTAAGATGGACTGAATAAGTATTTCCTACTTCCATCACTTGAAGGGACCAGTGTAAATCCTTTGAGATGATCACTTCTGCTCCAGGGTACAGACTCATTCTTATAGATAATTGCCATCAATCATAGGAATGGTCTGTCCTACAAGGTTCAGCTATTCTTGGAATCAAAGATGATTGCAGGTTTAGAACAATAACTTATCTCTATGTCTTCAACCTTGATGAGATAAATAAGTCACATAGACCTACCTCCTAAGTAATGAACATGCTTATGCATAGAGCCAAGAGACTAACCCAAAGTCAAGGCGACACAAATGAAGATCCAGATGCCAGGCTTCTATCCTGCTTTTTGGTTACCTTATGGGGTCAATTGATGGGTCAGTCAATATTTTTTAACTAAAACAGTTTCTTAATGTTTATCCTAGACCCACTTCAATTGGATTTTCATATCCCAAATGTCATAGAAGATTATGAAAATTTAAAAAAACTGCAAAATTTAAAAATCAGTAATGATTCTATTCTCCACTACACTAAATGAATATTTTATTTTGTCCTCATTTCACCCCCATGCTTAGCCAAACCCTCATCTCTTCTTGATACACATCACTCTCTCATCTTCTCTAACATTACTTTCTCTGGGTTCCTTTGCCCAATAAAGCTGAATCGGATAAGAGATAATATCAAGTGTGTCTGTAATGACCTTGTTCTGTAGTAAACTCTGGTCTACCCCCAAAACAATAAGCTGGGATACTTCTATTCCTACCCAGCTTGTTGTTATTGTTATTGTTGTTGTTGTTGAGGCTTTCCCCCGACCCCTCCTTGTTAGCACTTCCCATCTGAGCAGGATATCTCACCCACTGGAGGACCCAGAAGCTTTCTGATGAAAGGGAAAGTTCACTTGGAACCCAGGGGCACAAGAAAAGCAAGAGATCCAAAGCATCTAGCAGAGCACTAACAGTGTCTGCCACAAACTATTATTCAAAGCTTCAAGATTTTCATTTGACTACTTGGCTAAATTAACCCACATTTTGAAGTCAAGATGCCTTTAAAGTATATATGTTGGTTTAGCTCAGCAGCCTGTACAATGAAATGTCTCTCTGTACTTAGCTCATTCACAGTCAAAACTTTTAAAGAAAACACAATAATATATATAATCCAGACTCTATGTATATTCCATCTTTATGTGGTTTATTTTTCTTTACTCCTTTAATCTATGACTATCTGTACTCTGTCTCTTTAAAGCCTTTGTTTCAGTTTTTATACTCTTTTGCTTCTCTCTTAAGCCCACAAACATTTATCCAACACTGTGACCCACTTAGAGGTCTTTTTCCATCTGAGTCCGTCTTTATTGCATATCTATAATTATTTTCTGACCGGGAGTGCTTTTAAAATAGTAAGCAGTGTGGCTGCAGCAGCCCTGGATGTTGGCTCCACCTCTCTCAGACTTACAACTTGTCAGAGGTAGTTCACCGCTGGCTCTGGGACTGCTGGGGGGGACATCCTCACCACCTCAACTCTGGGTAGCATCATGCAACATATAAACTCTTTTTATCTGAGTAAAGCCTAAATCTGCCACGCAGCATAGTGCATGGACTGGAAATATCTCTGTGTATAGCAGTGGGAATCTGTCATGCTCTCCTTCCTGTGCATGCCTAGCAGACATGCCCACCACCTGCCCAGGCAGGGAGTGCTGAGCCACAGGCATGGTCTCAGCTACTTTCCTCCCGACCCCAAGTGGGCACATAAGCATCTGGACCCAAAGTAGGTGGCAGACAAAAAAGAGCCAGAGCTGTCTCTGTAACTAGTATGAACCAGGAAGCCTTCCTTTAAAAAAAAAAAAAAAACACTAAAGCAGCGGCGGTGGTGCAAGTCTTTAATCCCAGCACTTGGGAGGCAGAGGCAGGTGGATCTCTGTGGGTTCAAGGCCAACCTGGTCTACAAGAGCTAGTTCCAGGACAGGCTCCAAAGCTACAGAGGAACCCTGTCTTTAAAAAAACCAAAAAAAAAAGAAAGAAAGAAGAAGAAAAAAGAAAGAAAGAAACCACTAAAGCTGAGTCAGGAAACCTCTTAAAGGAGCCACGACTCTGCTTGCTGCCAGCAAACAGAGCCTATCTGGGAAAAAAAATGCCACTACCAAGAAACTGTGCTTGACTCCCATTTTTGTGGGTCTAGAAGCGCTTTTTTAAGCTTTTTTTTTTTAGGTCTTATGTGGATCCATGCCCCAGACAGTGGGCACCATTTTGTTCACAGAGACTGCTTGTTCTTTACTGGCTTCCCAGACCTGAAATAATCACACAGAAACTGTATTAATTAAATCACTGCTTGGCCAATAGCTTAAGCATATTTCTAGTTAGCTCTTACATTTAAATTAACCCGTTTTTATTAATCTATGTATCACCACGAGGTTTGTGGTTTACCGGCAAGGTTCAGTGGTCTATCTCCTCCAGCAGCAGCTACATGGCATCTCACTGACTCCACCTTCTTTCTCCTCTATCTCTGCTTGGAATTCCTGCCCTGATCTATTTTGCTAAGCCACTGTCCAAAAAAGCTTTATTCATTTACCAATAAAAGCAACACATATACAAAAGGACTTCCCACACCACAAATGGCTCAATGGTGTATCTATGGTCACCAGTCTGGCAACCTTGCTCTTAAAAAAAAATCAGTGATGATTCTAATCTTCACTAAATTGGATGAACATTTTATTTTGTCCTCATTTCCCACCCATTCTTTGTCAGACCCTCATGTCTTCTTGATGCACATCACTCTCTCCTCTTCTTTAATGTTTCTTTCTCTGGATTCCATCTTCCAATAAAGCTAAATGCTAGCGCTTATTCTCTAGCTTTTCTTGCCCCTGCGTTTTCTTTCTTGATTTCTTCTCTCCCCACAGCTTTAAATACCCTA
The DNA here is from genome assembly GCA_004026605.1 of Ondatra zibethicus. Lineage (NCBI taxonomy): Eukaryota > Metazoa > Chordata > Mammalia > Rodentia > Cricetidae > Ondatra > Ondatra zibethicus. Next base: position 164,881 of record PVIU01001562.1, on the reverse strand, counting down.
GCACTAGCATTACCTCATTTTATTTCTCTATCCTGGAGTGCTCCGCCAAGCTTGAGCCTCATCTAACCAACTACTTACTTAGCATCTTCATGTGAATATTTTTAAACCATCTCAATTTTTAAAGCACCCAAATTAGAACCTCTACCAATCTGCCCATCCTTTACTTTGCATCCATATGGTCAACACAGTGCCTAGGACACCACCTGGCTGTTTTCTAAATTCTTGCATCAGTCACACTGTATCCCTCGTGGACTATGCTTCCAATATACAGTGTGGATCCCTCCACTTCTTTCCGCACCCACCACTAAGGCGGTGGTGAAATTTAGTTTTTAGGTAGAAGACTACAGTCATCACCTTGCTGGTCTCTCTGCTTCGTTTCTACAGCCCTCATCTCCACACAAATGAACGATCATTAAAATTGGATTCTGCCGTTTCCTCCATTAAAACATTTAATGGCTTCCTAGGATAGGTTAAGCTCTGTCACTCTCCTAATAAAAAACATTTGAGTGTCTCCCCTTGGCATTAAAATTAAATCCTGTAATGATCTGCGTCCCCTGGTTTGTGCACAACTCACCCGTCTCATTGCAGAGTCTCTCTGCTCATTTTTGCTTTGTCACATGGTATTCTGACATTTTCTTTTATATATTTCTCTCTACAGTGGAATTGGAAGCCCTTAATTCTAGCTCTTCAAATGGCTGGATCCTGCGTACATTTCAGGTCACAGCCTAAAATGTCACCATCAGGAAAGAGCCTTCCTTTTCCACCCCATTTACTGCTCATCACGCTGTTATCACTAATGGAAGCCTTTCTCCTGAAGACTTTATCATAATCAACACATATTGTTTGCTCAACTGTGTACCTGTTCCCTTCTCTGGAAGGTGTGCCCCTTGAGGACAGGTTTGTTGACCATTGCAACCCCAGCAGCAATACTACCAGATTCGTGACATGTCCTGAATATTTTCCAGGGGGATGAATGAAAGAAACACAGAGCTGCTGAATCTTGTTTCAATTTTGCTCCTAACAAGTTTGTTAGTTGAGGTCATTTAAAATATAACATTATGTTGAAAACCTAATCATATCTTTATTATGGTCAAGAAACAAATTCGGAGATCTGAGGGGTAAAACCAATGTTGAATTGATCAGTTAAATAAGATTTGTGTGTGACAGGAGCTGCCCAGAATAATACAGGACTACAGCAGTCTTTTCCAGCACCATGCTGTACTGACTTTAGATGACAGCACAAGTGTTTTCATTGTGATTTTTTTTTCAAACTTTTCATATCAGGTCTCCTTACCTCTCCCTCAAGTGCCTACTAGAATTAGAGAGACTAACCTGGGTTGACTGTTCCTTCAGTCTAGTTAGTAGTACTTGATTTTTTAAAAATTCTCCCTTGAGTTTAATTTTAGGATCTTAAGGAAGATCCAATTTGGTTGCTTGATGTGTGGCCCAGTTTCCACATTATTCAGTCACACTAACTCTGTGTGTTAAATGTGTGAACACTCTGAGGAGTTGCAACTGACATTCTCATTTCTAGAAAATTCTTTTTTGTGGTACATCGTTTATCGTCTTTTAGACAGATAGTAACATTTTTTACTAACAAAAATATATTCACCTGTAGAGTCTCACCTAAAACTCGGCACTGCGATTTGTTACATCTTTCTTTTTATTTACATGGAAGCACACCCACCCCTCCATCCACCCTTTCAACAGAAAGTCTCCAGACTTCTATCCTACATCAAAAACGTATCTAGATGCTGCTGAACAAACAGACAGATTCTGTTTATTCACAGAGCTTTGCAATGGGTAGATTTTTAAAAAATAATAATTAAGAAATTGTCAGTTAATGCTAGCAACTATGAAGAATGCAGACCAAGCAATAGGAGAGTAAAATCCATAATTTGGGAGAGTGAGGACTGGCTACTTGGTAGCAGATTAAGTTAGGAGACCTTTTTAAGGACAAAAGAAGGAGTGATCATGAGAGGTTGTGAGGGTATTTCAGGGAGAAGGGGCAGCAAGGAACTTCCTCTGAGTGTGGAGCTGCAGAATAAAAATGAGTATGCTACTAACTCTCCACCTTAATCAGCCTTATACACCTTTCATGACTTTTAATTGGGTTTCAAATAGGTTTCCCCCCTTGGTTATTTCCTTCATTGGAAAGTTTTGTACATAGCCTTGAATAAGAACAAAACTCATCAATATCACTTTAAGTACTTTTGTATGTCATTATTTCAAAGTTTATTAAAAAAATATTTGGCAAAGGAATTTAAGTGACTTTTTCTATAAATGAATTATTTAATCTGAGCACAATTTGAATAGCTCTTTTACTCTACTAATTTTGATGGCACCATTATCATATATAGCTTTCCTTTATATGGAGTGGTTTGATGCATAGAATCTGAGCACGAGCCCCCAAGAACCCTTTAAATAATTTGTATATTATTTACAGTAACTAGCTCAATGTAAATGCTGTGTAAATAATTGTTATGCTGGGTTGGTTGGGGAATAATGACAAGAAAAGTCTGCACATGCCCAGCATAGGTGATTGCTTTAAAAACTATTTTCCATGTGTCTAATTGAATGTGCAGGTGTAGAGCCAGCGGGCATGAAAACCCAACTATTCTTCAATATAAAGAGAACAGCAATCTGACAGAGTGAGATAAACAGTCTGTCAGGACATTCATTTTGGAAACAGTTTGAAGGAAGAATTAGCCGCTCAGAAGCTGGGGAAGTAGAAGGCCAGTTGGAAGGCTCTCGTGGTCATCTACGCAAAGGGCTTGGATCAGGACCACGACCCTGAGAATGGAAGGGAAGCCATGGGGGAAAACAGGGAGGACACCAGGGAAGCTGAACTCACCAAAACCTGGACAGGAAGCCAAAGGCAGTGGGGCTGGAGAAAGGTAATCAGGAGTGAGTGTAACCCTATGTGAAAAGCTTTTGTATTTGATTTGTGGTTCTTGCTCAGACTAAATGCCCACTATTACTCACGTTACCTCAAACTAAGTAACAGGAGGAGGAAAAATCACCCAGCCTACCTTTTTAACACACTGGCAGCAAGAATGACAGACCCCAGTTATAGCTTGTGTCCCGTGCTGACTTTTAGGTCTCCAACTTCGAAGTTACTCATCTACCCTCCAAGACTTTCCATATCATAACTTAGCTAGGTTTAGTCATTGCCAGCTTTGCTAATCTTCACTCCAAGTTCGTTTCCTACAGAAAAAAGCAACGTGGCTTTCTCTCCCTGACCTGGATTAGCCTCAGCACGAATAGGAAGTCAGCCGACCCTTAGCACTGAGATAAATTCTAAGATGCTCCAGTAACCTTCTGCTGTCCATCACTCTCCAACAGGCTTGATGCAAGCTTTTGTGAGCCTCCAAACCAACATATGAGCTCCCTGGTACACACCCCTTTGAAGAAATCCCAGCTCACTCACTTAGATTAGACACCCCTCCCCAAGATGTCCCTCCTGGCACTTTCAGGGATGAAAGAGGCCACCTCAGTTTTCTTCTGAAAAAAAAATCATTCTTTCTAGACAAATAAAATTACAAAATATTTGAATATAAGTATAAAATAGTGTGTTACTACCTTGTTCAGTCTGTTGCATTATAATATAAAGGATTGTGAAACTACAATGCTTGCTATGTTGAGGAAAATAATAAATTGTTCTTGGCATGGGGGCTCGCACAATAATCACAGTACTTGAGGCTGAAGATAAGTTTGGAGAATGATAAGTCTGAGGTCAACCTGGGCAGCATAGTGAGCCTCTGAGGCTGCCAGAGAATTGGCTGTTCAAGGAGTATAGGATTTTCAATTCATTTCAGAAAAGGTTCTGGAAGTTAGTAGTCATGAAGCGCACGAATGTAAACAAACACTTCTAATGATTTAGGATTTAACATGGTTAAAATTTTGTTGTATTTTTTCTCTGTGTGTTTTCTGTGTTTGTGTGTGTGTGGTGTACATGTAAGCCTGTTCATGTGCATTTATATGCAAGCACTCATGTAGTGTATACATGTAAATGTATACATGTGTATGTATACATGTTGAGGCCCAAGGTTCATATCAGGGCTCTTCCTTGATAGCTCTTCAACGTTACTCTTTTGAGGCAAAGTCTCTCAATCCCAGAGCCCATAGATGTAATCTGGCTAGCCACCTTGCTCTGAAGATCCTGACTCCCATCTTCCAAGACTGGCATTACAGGCAGTTCACTAAGCCCACTTGGCATTTATGTAGCCTCTGGAGATCTGAATCCCAGTCCTCTTGCTTTCCCAGAAAGTGCTTCATATTGAGCCATCTTCCCAACCCTGCTAGATGTGTCTTAACACAATCTTTGAACATGGGATGTCGTATTGTTGCCAAGATTTCTGAGTGACCTCCCTGTGGAAGCAATGTCTGACCACAACACCAACACCATGCCTACAAAGTGGATTGTTTCTTCTGACCCTAGTCCACTAGAAGTTCTATTCCCTACTGACAATTGCCCAAAAATTTGACTTGTCTTTTTGTTGCTAAGGTGATTCCAGACTTCTTTGTACTTTCCAATATTTATCTTTCCTTTTGGCCTCACTTTTCATTCCTGTTTTTAAACCATTTTATATTGATACTGCATATGAACATTTGTACAATACCTCAAATCATTTAAAGACTCTGATATACTCTAAGTCACCTCGAAGTAAAAGGTGATCAAACAGACTATTTGCTTGTTTTATTTCTCTAATGTGGATGTTTTTCTGGGCATAAACTTGACAATAGCCCTTCATTGAAAAAGAAATCCCATTAGAGGAGAGGCATATCTCTATTAGATGCTAACTTCCTCATCATTCACACACTCATCGGCTGACTTGACTCATGCCTGTTTTTTTTCCTGTTTTCAACAGAACGCTGCCTCCCAGTACCATTCTACAAATGCAGTGATGATTCTTAACTCTGAGTCGGAATCTCTGCTGAGAGAACAAAGCACACACACTCTCCATCAGAGTTTCACTGCTTTGCACAAGTTGCAAGGAAAAGGAAGGTCAACAGTGCCTTTTTGTCAGTGCTGCAAAAATTTGTTACATGCTAGTAAAATACAACAATGATGTATATTCTTTTTATGGAAAATGTTAACAATTACCAAATCACTAATGCAAGCTGTGTTTGGGGGAGGGGCGATCAGAGAATTCATTGTGTTTGGTTTTAAATGAAAAGTAAATACATGCACGCTCATAATATGGCTTGGCGAATCAATGGATCATCAAAACTGTGCTGTTGGCTGATGTACTAGCAATATGAAATGAATTTTTATCTGCCCACTCAACATATATTTGAGCTCAATGTGTAAACTGGAGACAAACAGCGTTCTCCAGATAAAAAGGATGATCATGTCCAAAACCCCAGAGCAGAGTGGCACATTTGGAGAACAAATGATTCAATCTGGCTGGGGGAGAAAAGGAAAAGCAGGAAGCATTTTCAGGATCTGGGCATTATTAATAACTAGACCCTATCTGGAACAAACTGGGGACTACTGAGATGTAAAGCAAGAGAGAGACGTGATTAGACTTACCATTTAATAAGAGGTAGACTCCTAGCTTCTGTGTTTTCACTGAACTGGAAGCTAGCAGAACTTATCAAGGTTAGTGGACAGCAGGTTATTATAACAAGGTGGCAAGAGGTGACAGCAAACCCCTGGTGTCTCAGTGTCCCCTGTACTTGTGACAACAAAGCAACCCAAGCACGCATCCTCCTTTTTGTGTGCACTTGTATACGTGCGGAATATATCACAGTGTTAGTAAAGAAAGCTAATAAATAAGTACAAAATGATTAGAAACAGAAGTTCTGGTATTTTCTTCCTATATCCCAATCTTCTTGAAATGGCATGCTTTCACTGGGCTGAATTAAAATGTGATGGTGAAAGTGGAAAAATGAGAGGCAATGGGAGAAACAGGTAAGAGGGAGGTGGGGTGGAGGAAGAGGTCAAATAAGACAAGAAACTGCTGGGGTTTCTGGTTTGGATGCCCAGTGCTGTGCACCATGGTGTGATACTTTAGACAAAGGGATATTTGTATGGAAGAGGTCAAAACACAGTAGCAAGAGTCAAGTTGAGATGAAGAATCCTCGAGCTTTGGCACAGGCAGGTACAGGGAGAGGCTAGTGGTCAGTGGCTTACAGGCGTGGCAAAGTTCCCTTACCTTCCTGGAAAAGTTGCAAGTCCTATATAATTTTCACCATAATTGAAAAGGGGAATGCTCCACCTGATAAATATCTAGCAACCTCCTTTCTCTTGGGAATTATATAATTAGAGATCCCATGAGGCAGAAAGCTTGAGGCTATTTCTCATGAAGATACAATTTATCTCAAGAGACTTGACCTTCAGATTGGGTATGATATTACCACCATTAAAACTGACAGCTTGGTTGAATCTAGAATGACCTAGGAGACAGGTCTCTAGACATGGCTGTCGGGGGTTTCTAAACTAGGGCACCTGAGGTGGGAAGAGTCAATCTAACTGTGGATGGCGCCACTTCATGGGTTGGGGTATAAGACTGGATAAACAGAAATCTAGCTAACCAGGAATATTCATCCTCTGCTCCTTGGCTGTGGATAAACGTGTTCATCCATCTCAAGTTACTGCGGCCTACCCACCCCCCCACCCCCCCACACTCAGCTCTACATCCTCAAACTAAGTGATAAATAGATCCTTCTCTCCTTAAGTTGTTTTTCTCAGAGTTTTTCTCACAACAACAAAGGAAACAGCTAATATACATATCAATCCACAAGAGCAAATTTTAATGGTGACTAGCATTATGGAAAATACAGATCCCCTAACTGATGTTTCAGGCAGTTTAACCGCGACTTCAAAATGCTGCGCTCTGTGACAACTCTTTCAGAGACTAGAATTTCTATTCTAATATAAAGTTCTGGATCCTCTGAGCACCCAAACCATTTATTCTTCATTGATTGCATCTAGTGAGAATCTCTGCATGTACAGAGAACTGATGTGGGGCTCAGCTAAAAACCATGTCAACCACTAAGACCACTGTGGACAGTAAGGATTGTTTGAAGAAGTCAGGAAAGTTGCAAGGAAAGGACCAGGGCCAAGAAATCGGGTGGCAACCAGAAAAGTGACGATTAAAGCCAATATGTTACCAGGTTTATCTTATGTTCGAAATGCATTGAGAATTACAATTGTTAGAAGACAAGTTGTCACCTTGTTCTAAGATGTTGATGGTATGATAAAGATACATTCTTCCTTCAAACTCACACTGGACATATTCAAGAAAATGAAGCAGTTCAGCCTAGTCAGCACTTTCTTTTTAATTAGCATTTTATCTGTTATTGTGTGTGTGATATGAGTGCCTATCCGTGTGTGCATTATCTGCTTGTGTTTGTGTGTGTCCCTGTGTGTGTTGTGTGTGTATGTTTGTGCAACTCTATGTCTGTGTATGTGTAGCTTACGCATTTGTTTGTGTCTAGTCTGTATCTACATACACGTGTGCCACAGTTCATTTTCTCTTCCACTGCAGGTTCCAGGGCACAAGGTCTGGTTGTCAGAGTGGCGCAGTAAACTCTCTGACTCAGTGAGCCATCTCACTGACCCAGACAAAGTTGTTTCTTGACGATCACACAGAGTAAATGGCAAGTCCAGGATTCAAGACAGGGAGAGCGTGGCCTTGGACTTCCTGTCTTGCTAGTCTCTACTGCAGAGTCTCATTGGTCCACCCAGCCATATTGACCAAAGGCTGTCACACACACTCAAGGACCTCCAGCTGGTGAGAAGGAGTGTGCCTCTTACCGATTGCTCCTAAATCTGGGCAACAGTAGTTAAGCATACAAGCATGTAGATGAGAACTAGATTGTCTCAGTGCTTCTGTTTGGATGACCCAGAAATGTCTTGGGGCTAGAATGCTTGGAAAAACTATGGAAAACTGTTCGGCTTTGTATAGCATTTTAGGTTGTTTCAACATATCCGTACTTGGCACATGGGGATAAAGTTTTGACTTCATATTTAAGTCAAATGGGAAGTACACATGAAAAAAATTTTCACAGAATAACTTAGTTCGAATGCCTCAGCCCACTATAGAATATGATATAAATTATGATATAGAACATAGATATCAACCAAATGCTGAGTTTCTGCAGTCATCAGTTGCCAAGTGACTTTGTACAGATTGGTAAAAGTACATCCATTCATATCTCATTAATTTAACAGTTGCCATGAAGTGCCTTAATTATATTAGGTAGGGAAGCACAGAGTGTGGGTCAACTTTATGACGTTATGGAAATGATATTCCAAGCAAAGTAAGCCAGAACGATGTAGCCTGCGGACTGCAAATGCTCCTTGCTCTCTTCTTAGTGTCTCCTTCAAGACCCAGGAGAAACAGTGCATGCACATCTTACTATTCCGCATTCATCCAATCACTGCCAAGCATTTCATTTGTGCCGAGCAGCTGCCCTCAAGAAATTCACACACCAATTAGAAAAGTCCTGTGCTGAGAACCATTCTTGTTAGTGAGTGTGTATTTATCTGATACTGGATACATAGAAGTACATGAAGCACTTAGCATGACCAAGCAAATCCCCCGTGACTCTTACCACTTAGTCTAAGGTCTAAAACACTCCAACATCCTGTTTTCATCAGATGTCTTTTTCATCTCTTCGGCTGCCAACTTTCTATGTCCCACTAGAACTAACCATGGTCCTGAAGTCCGCATTCCTTTCTTTTGCTTTCATTAAAGTATGATCCCATCTGTACAAACACTGCATTGAGAGTTGCTTGCTCAGAAGTGTGTTTAAATGATGTTGTGTCTTTGGCAACCAGGTCTATTCAACCAACATTCACTTTTAATTCCACTCATTCTATGTCTATGCACCTGTGATCTGTTCACTATCATATAATCATTTTATTTGCCTATTCTCAGAATCATGGATATTTGAGTTATTATCAACATTTTTTTATTGCAAATTGCAATACCAGTGCCGCTGTGAACACCCATGCACATACACAGGGTTTATATGCAAGAATGTCTCTGGGTTATACCTATGAACAGAAATGCTTGCTGGTGTGTGACATGTCTTCCAGCTTGCAAGCATTAAATCATTAAACGAAATTCTGCACTGATCTACGCATCCCACAGGAAGGTAAGACTCCACATAGCAGTAAGTATTGGGAGACTTGAACCAGACATATCCCAATAAATGACATTAGAAGATTTGAACTTGAGCTGCAGATTGTGAGACACTGTGTCAGTGCTAGGCGTTGAACCCAGGTCCTCTGGAAAAACAAGTGCTCTTAATTTGAGCTCTGTTCCCAGCCACAGCAAATTTATCTTTTAAATTTTCCAATTACATTTCCTTGATTATCAAAAAGAAAATGAGCATATTATATTGTGTCCTGGTAATTTTTACTTTGTGAAATGATTGCATGAATCTTTTGAAGTTTTTTTTTTCATTTTTGTTTCTGTTTGGTGTGTGTGTGTTGTATATGTGGTGTGTGTGTATGTGGTGTGTGTGGTAAGTGTGGTATGTGTGTGGTGTGTGTTTGCTGAGTGTAGTATGTGTTTGTGTGTGTGTGTGTGTAGTGTGCATGTGATGTGATGAAGTATTAAGTCGGCACAAATCAATAACCAAGCCAGCTCAATAGGAACAGGTATTTTTAATGAAAGAAAAGGGGGAACTCACGCTACTCACGCCGCAGTCCTATCTGTCCGGCGGACACCGCATGGAGAGAGCGCATACCTGTGTTCTCTCGATTTTCTACCTGGGGTCCAAGTAGCCACACCCCAACTTGATGTGATTGGCTAGTGGCCTTTCCCCCATCAGTAATGTGTGTGATATGTGTGATGTGTATGTGTGCTGTATATGTGTAGTGTACGTACATACACATGCATGTAGGTACTTTTACCTGTGCCTGTGTCCATGGGACCTGGAGTTCACTGATCAGATGGAGCCCCAGGGGATCCTCCTGTCTCCTTCTCCTCAGTACCAAGGTTACAAGTGTTGGCAGCATGCCTGACTTTTTATATGGGTGCTTGAATCCAAATTCATGTTCTCAAGCTTGTACAGAAAGCATTTCATCTATCATGCCATCTTCCCTGCCCCTTTCCTTCATTTTGCTCTGTGTGTGTGTGTGTGTGTGTGTGTGTGTGTGTGTGTGTGTGTGTGTTTCTTGAGACAAGGTCTCACTCTAACCCTGACTAGAATTCACTACGTAGTCCATGTTGGACTCAAGCTGACAAGCAATTCTCTTGCCTTAGACTCCAAAGTGCTTGGACATGAGCTATTTATTACCCATGGCTTCCTTAAGAAAATTTTAGAGCAGATTGTCTTTTACTTATTTGGCTTCTTTTTTTTTTTGGTTAAAATTTGTGTATTAAGGATATTAGTCCTGGAGATGGAGAGATGGTTCAGTGGTTAAGACAACTTGTTTCTCTAGCAAAGGACCCATCACCCACATGGTCACGCACAACTGTCTAGAACTCTAGTTCCAGGGAATCTGATGCCCTCTTCTGGCCTCCAGAGGTACTACACACATATAGCAAACATATATGCAAATAAAAATAAATTTTAAAAAGTGATATTAGTCTGTCATGTGTGCTACAGACTACTTCTAATTTGTTACTTGTTTTTCTTCCCTCTTTTTAGTCTATTTAATGAAAAAAGTCCTTTTACTATTTCTGAATTTAAAAATGTTTTCTATGATTAATGCTTTTTATGTTTTACAGATTCATACCCAACTGAATAGGCATCCATCTAAGAAACCATTCTTCTTAGACATCATTTACCCTTGTAAATAGGCTAGCTTAATTTCTTCTAAATTATTCTAAAATTTTGAACAGTATTTATTTATTAAATTATATTCTGAAGACTAATTTACAATCAATTAAAGTATTTTTATACATTATAATTTTCAGGCTTCATTTTTTTCCAGCAAATTTATATTAAGCTTTTATGGCAGGTCTTAACCTGAGCCTAAGGAGATAGACATGAAGACAGGTAAAATTCCTTAGCAAAGATTGTTCCATAAGGGGTAGAAGGGAAACGATAAATGGGGAAGGGTCACAATATGGATTCTTCCCCTTTGTTTCCCCACCTCCGCGTCTCTGCCCTAGGATACCTCGGGTTTTGACTGAGGTTTTTGTAGATTTCTGCTATGGCCTTGACATCTCTGCAGATGTAATCAGAAAATTGCAGGCATGACAGAGATTTATCCTCAGGGATGTTATCCCAGGAAGAGCCACCAGCTAGAGTGATAAACAGAGTGGCAATGAGCCGTAAACTTGAACAGCTTCTAACAAGCAAGCACAAGGTTCTTCCGTCAAAACTGCCCACACTTAGCTGAAGGCCACCTTCTCGGCTGAGTATTGGGCGTCTCATTGTATTAATATTACAGATACAGCCATCCTATCTGCGTTTATTTCAAACTCTTGGGCCCTGTCTTTTCTCAAAAAGTAATTAACTTTCTTTTTTATTTGAAAAGCCATTGTTTCTATAAACCTTATACTTTGAACTTATAATAGAAATATTAAATCAAAATCACTTTATTTAATTATGGAAACTGCACTTCGGGGAAATCCAAGGCAGAAAAATGATCCTGTGTCTCATGCCACTCAGTGGTTCTGTGCTGTAGAAATTTCATAGGGCTTCTGCAACTTTCTGATTCTCTTAAGTGCTGGTGGTAGATCAGATCAATGGCTTCTGGTGACTTACGACATCCCCTGTACCTGTGATGGTTTTCTACTGTCCTGTGTTAAATTGTTTCTCACCTAAAATGCTTAGAGTGGTTTCTGTTTATTATACTAAGCCCTGAATAATACAGTATTGGGCATCCATCAGTCCGTCATGGCTATGGTAAGATACCTGACCTAACAATGCACAGGGCGGCATTTTTCATTTGGGCTGGTGGGCTCAGAGTGTCTGGCAATGGCTGCTTATCTTCCGTTTCTAGGTCTGTGGGGGATCACAACAGCTCATCATGGCGGTCGGAGTGGGTGAGAAAAGCTGTTCACCTCAGGGTGGAGAGGAAGCCATGAGAAAGGAAGGAATAAGAGACTAGGAACCAGGCACAACCTTTATAGGTCCATCCACCGTGACCTGTTTCCTCCAGTTAGGAAACACTGATAGAGATTCCAGAACCTCCCTATATTTCACCACCAGCTGGGGACCAAGTATTTAACATATCAACCTATGCAAGAAATTTCATACTCAAACTTTAATTCTACACTCCGCACCCTTTTTGGTTCCTAAGTTGTCACATTAGAATTAATTTTATTAACAAACCTTGGAGCATGGATCTAATTAGTCTTATTAAATAAAAACCTGGAGTCAGATATTAAGATGAGAGCCGAAAGATCAGACACAGAGCAGCCACAGTCACTGGAGATTTCTTACCTTTACAAATTCTCAGACCAGACAGGACCTACTGAATGGGGCCTCCTGTCCCTATGAATTCTCAGACTGAAAGGCCGGGGGAGCGGGGGGGGAGGCAGCCACCAATTGAGATCCTGTCTCCACCAGCCTTATATTCCTGTCTCCACCTCCCACCTCCCCAAGTGCTGGGATTAAAGGCATGAGATCCCAAATGTTGGGATCAAAGATGTGAGCCACAACCACATGGTTCTGTTTCTCTTTTAGACTGGTCCGATCTTGTGTAGCCCATGGTCGCCTAGAACTCCTGATATTCCAGCTTCCTCCTCCCAAGTGCTGGAATTAAAGGTGCATGCCACCACTGTCTGGCCTCTATTGTTAACTAGTAACTAGCTCCGCCCTCTGATCGCCAGGCAAGCTTTATTTGTCAGAACATAAAATACCATACAACAAAACCTGAAATACATTCAAGAAGGCTCTTCCCCCTGTTTCCCAAACAGGAGACCTGCAACCCTTCAAATTTTCATTTAGGTAAAATTACTCAGAGTTCACTAATGCTTTTGTGCTATAGTGGGGGCAAGAATTTCATGAGTTCAGGTATAGCCAGCAACACATAGCAAGACTTTGTCTCTAAAAGATAAAAACAAAAGAATTTATAATTCATTTTATTATTTCATTAGCTAAAATTTCTTTAAATATAGAGGCATCTTGGTTCATAAATATGAATATGTGTTTGCACCAAGAAAGATGGCCTTTTAGAGAACTATGTTTTTGCCAAGCATGGTGGTACATTCCTTGAGAGGCAGAGGCAGGTAGATCTATGTGAGTTCAAGGCCAACCTGGTCTACCTAGCAAGTTCCAGGAAGCCTGTTTTGAAAAAAACAATATTTAAAAATAAAAGTAAATAAACCATGTGTTTCTAACATCTGACTCAGGTAGTTAAAATGGCTAAAGTCTAAAGGTCATATTTCCACAAAAGGCTAATTTATTGGACATCAGATACATCTTTTCAATTTTCTATTTATATTAGTTTTCTGTGGTTGTTGTAACAAGTTACAACAATTCAGACCAGCTAGATGACTCAGAGATAAATGTCCGTGCTGCCAAACCTGCGGACTTGAACTCAGTCCTCAGGACCCAAGTGGTAGAAGGAGAGAACTTCCGACCTCCACACCTAGCATGTGATGCAAAAATAAATAGATGAAAGGATGAATGAATGTTTAAAAGACACTATTGTTCCAGCTCTGGATGCTGTGAGTCCCAGATAGACAGCAGCAGCAGCTGCCAAGGTTGCTACTGAGAGGTCTGTTCCCACCCTTCTCCTGCTTCTGTGGCTTTTAGGGATAGATTCATCATTCAGATCCTTTCTTTGGAGTCACAGTGCTTTTTCCCTATAATGGGGTGTGTGTGTGTGTGTGTGTGTGTGTGTGTGTGTGTGTGTGTGTGTGTGTGTTCCCAAATGTCTCCTCTCTTATAAGGACATCAATCATGTTGGCACATCTTAATGAGCTTATCTAAACTAGTTACATCTGCGATGGCAACCTACATTATTGGGAGACACAAGTCAAACAATAACCAGCAAAGAGACTCTCACTCAGTCAAGGCAAGAAATAGATACTCCCAATAGTCCATAAGCCACGTGTTCACCTGATAAAATGGTAAAGCTTTCTCCCCAGATGTCATTGATCTGCAAAAATCAACAAGTCTAGATTTCTGATGTAGATGAGTGGCTTGGGGATGAGGACAGAGAAATTGGCCAGGAGACCCCAGGGTCTGCAGTTAGCTCTGGGCCAGGTCCTAAGTGCAACAACTGCCTTTACAAGAGATGACTCCTCAAGCCTTCATTTCCCCATCTGTGCAGCAGAGAAAAGAGTCCCTCTGCAAGCAGCGGATCCGAAATTTCTGTGCAGGGGAAACAATCAGAGTGGGAAAGGAGATAAATGCAGACTTGGTATAACATTTTACTGAGGGGGCTTTCTATTTCAAATGATAAGAGAAGCCGTTGTGAGATGCTGGGTGGGAATGCACTTTAAAATAATATGAGGCCACACAGCTCACTACTGTATACTGCGATAGGTTGGCTTTCAATTTATTTTAAATGTTAATAGTAATAGTAACATCCATCATTACAACTCCCATTTACCTACTATTTTTAAATTATTGTCTAGAGTCTGAATATATACATATATAATATATTACATATTTTATGCTATATATATGCTACCAGAAATATATTTTTTCTTCTCTTTTTGCTTTTATATCTTGTCAAAAATTGATGTTTTTGCTGTTGTTGTTTATACAAAAGGGGTAAGGGAAGGGCTTCACATTGTGGCCAAACAATGCTGTGTTGTGTAATTTTTAACTCTAACACTATATAATAAAAATTTTTCTGACTCAATAAATATTTCTCTCTAATCTTATGGGCCCACATAGAATTCTACAGTATGGTTGAACCATCATTTGTGTTAAAAAATTGCAGGCAGGCTATTTTCATCCTTTGTTATGACATGTAACAACATAATATCTGCCAAGGAAGGTAAATTTTTGACATATCCATGATAACTATAAGCAAAACTGTCATTCAAAATATTAGAACATCTTCATACGAGAAATGTAGCATAAAATCCACCTTTGTTTCTTTTCATGTTCACCAAAATGATTTTTTTCTTTCATCTTTGAAAATTAGCTAGGAAAAATAGGGTATATCATAGTCATTTCAAAATGAAGCTCTTTGATTATAAGAAAAATTTCATTTTCTGTAACAAATGTATCTGCCACCCATTTGTAAGTTTTATTTATCCATGAAATGTCCCCTGCATTATGGGCCATTAAAATATCTTCTCATACTGATCATTGTAACTGTGCATGAACTAAGGATCCTAATGCTTTACAGAGCCAATATGTTACAGGGGACTCCACAGTGGTTGTATGAACTATGGTCATGATCATTTTCTATATCCAGAAACTTTACATTTTTATGCCAACAAATGTAAATATCTATAGGATTTTTCAGGTTTTAAAGACACTAGCTGGTTGAGGAAAGCATGCAAAATATATTCCTTTTTGTGGGGGGGGGGAAGGGGACCGAGACAGAGTTTCTTTATAGCTTTGGACCCTATCTTGGAACACACTCTGTAGACCAGGGGGCCTCGAACTCACAGAGATCTGCCTGCCTCTGCCTCCTGGCACCGGGATTAAATATCACCACCGCCCAGATAGAAAAGCATGCAAAATATATTCTTAGTGTTGCTTGTTCCTGTTACATCTGATCCTTTCTTTAATAATAAAGTCTGCAGATGAGCTTGAAAACTCAACCACACAGACATGAACATGGATGAACATGCTTAAGAGCCTCTCTCCTCAACCTCAAGCCTGATGTCACAGTGAAGGTCCACTCAGAATACATCTTTTAATGTGCATATGCATAAAATAGTGCCCTCATTCCTGCCTATCTAATTTTCTAAATTGTCCAAGTGAACACATAATGCTTTTTTAAAAGAAATAAAAATAAGGTTTTAAAAAATGAAATAGAAAATTAGTTCCAGCACATTCTAGGTAGCTCTCTAGAATTTATGAAGAAAGCAAGACAAAGGCCCTTTTGGGGGGAGAAAAAGCAACTTATTTGTTTCAATATAATAATAGAAATATCCATCACTTTCTTTACCAATTAGGTTACTAGTCCATTGGCAAAGGACCAGCTAGTTCAGTTCTTGGCACACAATAGCTGCTCAATGAACATTAATTAATTAATTAATTAGGCAATCGAGCCGTCTCCAGGAAACATTACTGGGGACTCGAAAGCCTTGACAAGGAATCTGAAGGACACAGGTGGTGTTGTCATTTCTCTGTCCAACTAACAGTTGGGCATTTCAAAGAGAAAGGAGGCCACAGGAGGTGAAAAGCTGGCAGTGCAGATGGTGTAAAAGAATGAAATTTAGATTTTTGGATCATGGTCTAAATAACACCAAAATGATAAGCTCTGGGCTAGAGAAGCACATGCTAGCAGCACCAGGAGCCATATGCTTGTCCAAAAATGAGCTATTCCGGTTAAGAGGTCCTGAAAAGGGAGTGTGTGATCTGGACACTCCTTGGCACTTTTTCCCTTCTTGGTTAAACAGAATTAATCCACATCACCAAACTTTTTCAATTCTGTCATTTCCAAAACGAAAGAACAATGGTTCAGAGCCTTCTACACTCAATAGTCAATGTATTGTTAAAAGAGAAATAAAAACTGGGTTATATATTCACTTACTGTGGAGACCCAGCAGGTGAGACCTGTGAGAAATTATGAAAGCAAGATATCCAGGGCTGTCAACAGAATTATACTGAAGAATGAACAGTGAAGTAACGATCATGGCTTCAGATGACTATACACGGTTATGTGGGGGATTGTAGAGAATAAGGAAGTCTTCATATTATAAAAACCAAAATGTAGCAAATGCAGCATCGTGGCAGTTGTCTTCAAACTCAGGAGGAAGCAACACAGAAGTGGAAGAGTCTGAGTAACGTGAAGGAAATAGAAGCAGGGTGTGTAAGGGCACGATACACACCTGCTCAGAGTCTTAGCTGTCAGGGTGAAAGCATTCAATGGGATACATGGATGGTGGTAAGGGAAAGGACCGATCATAGTGACTCATTAACAGGTCATTCATTCAGGCCGTGTGAGATTCCAAACAGTTACCAATCAGCGTGGTACAACCAATCTGCTAACGAGAGACACCGCATGGGAACAACTCACGGGGTACCCCAAGCACATACACATCTTTCATCCCCATGTTTAGCAACTGAATAGTTAAAACTGGTATATGCTCATATTTGTGCATGCAGAAATAACACAGAATGTGCTTGAACACATATGTCCCACTTGGCATGATTTCTTTAGTCCAAATTTCTGCTAATAAAATTCTAAAGGTGCATGTTTTATCTTTTGAAATTGTAATTTGCATTTAATTTAAATACTCACTGTACTGGAAACGTTTGTCTTAATTCTCTGTCTTCCTAGCTTATATCATATTTTGCTTGTTGTTGGCCTATGGGAATTAAACACCTAATGGTTCAAAGCATTTCTCCATTCCTTGTGTATGAGAAAGTGTCTCTTGCCTTTACACATGAAATATAATTTAAGTAGGCGTTATTAATAAATTAAATAGGCGTAAAGTCTCATAGAAATTTGAAATAAATGGCTTACTCTTCCTCAGTATTTATCCTAAGAAGAATTCTGAGCCAACCAGAATTCTTTATTTTTGTTTGTTGCCCCATTGTGTAGACCAGGCTGGCCTTGAACTCAGAGATCCGCCTGCCTCTGCCTCGAGTGCTGGAATTAAAGGCCACCCAGCCTCCTTCTATTTCTTTGCACATGAATATTATGTGTAGTCATAGCTTTTCTTCATCTGAGTAAATTTGGCCAGTAATTATATAGCTAAAATCTCTTTTTATTGCATTAATTCTATTCTGTTTTACAGATTCCTTTAAGAGAATTTTCTGTGGCTCATGGATCTAGGTCACCCTGGCTTAGGACACCTAAGTCACTATCCTCTGTTTCATTTCTCTCTCTCGTGCCTCTGCATTTTTGTCTCCACAGCACTAGGCATGAAATCCAGTTTCTTGGCTTATTCAACAAAACCTATAGTTACTACTATTTTCTCAAATAAATGGACATTTTTCATAATAAACACATATGCACTTGGTTTGGCCTCTGAGTTAGGCTTTGGATCTTGGCTCCCATGGGGATTTCTCATCAGCCCGCTGCTGCTGTGGTCGGTCTGCGGTGAGACTGCTGTTTCCATCATCAAACGACAAATAGTTTCACCATACACCATGTTTATCAACAAGCAAGGGTTTGGTCATTGCTGTTTTCTTTAGTTCCTTGCCTTTGGTTCGGTACACACATAGATATTTTCTATAGTGGATAGTGGGGGTGAATATGATCACAGTGTATGAGCTACATGTATAAAAATGTCATTATGAAACCATTATACTGTACAATAAATACACATCAATAAAATAAATAAATGAATTCAATAGCTGATTAATGTACTCAATTATTTGATAAATGCAAGATTTGAGATTAAAAAAAAAAACATCTCCTGAGAGTAGGAGAGGTATCCATGGTGTGTCGTGCAGTGGTGTGGGCAAGGGAGGGATACCCCCTTGCCCCTTGTTCCTTGCCACCTTGCCTGCAGGTGGGGCAATGGGAGAACTGATCCAGCCCTCCTGAGAGTGGGCCCTGCCCCTCTTCCTGGCAGCACACTAGAGCTGGTGCCACGCACATGGGAGATGTGTCCCCACCCTTCATCTGCCATATGGTAGAGTGGGAGAGGGAGAGATGACCTCTTCCTTCCCCTGCCCCTCGCTTCCTGTAGCAGGTGGGAGAGCTGGCCCTGCCCCTTGCCTGGGCAACAGCTAGAGCTGACCTGTTGTTGGGGGCGTGAGTGAGCCAAGCTGTGGGCATGAGAGTAGAAGAAATTCCCTGGCCCCTCCCTCATATGTCATGGGTGGGAACGGGAAGGAAAAGATGCTCCCCACCCCCCCGCCACCTGCTGCAGGCAGGCAGCTAGCCTTATGAGAATGGAAGAGCTGCCCCTCAGCTGGGCAAAACAGTAGAGTGTGAGTGCGGGTGAGTTGGACCTGAAGGTGTGGGAGCGGAAGAACTGGCCCTCCACTCCTTGCTGTCTGCTGCACTGGGTGAGCTATCTGCGGCCCTGCTGGAGAGTTCACCTGGGTGGTGACCATTAGAGAAAGCTGGTAGCTACCACCCAGTCCCAGAACCAGGACCGTAAGGTAGCCCACTCCAACATTTGTCTCACCTACGAACTACTGAAGCGATGTGAAGGGACCAGACCTGCAAATCCAAAGCTACAGAATCTCCGTGGCACAAGGCAGCAATAGGATATCTAGTAGGATATCCTACTAGATAGGAGTCCCAGTGGGGGCCCAGTATCAATTGTATAGCAGAAGCCAGAGGCCTTGAACCAAACCAATGACTCATTGCAATGAACAGTTACAAGTAGATACACCAAAGGGTACACTGTGTGACTCACTGGATCACACTACAGCTTCTATGCTGATTGTTTTTATTTATTTTTGTTTTGTTCTGTTTTGTTTTGGGGTTTGGTTGTTTGGAGAGAGGGAGTTGGTATTACTTTTAAATTTTGTGGGGCAGGGGGTTGCAAGGGCAGAGGGAGAAGCAAGGGGGCAGAGAGATGAGTGGGATTGGGACGTATGATGTGAAGCCCACAAAGAATCAATAAAAAGTTTCTTTTCAAATCATCTTATTTTATGACATACTTTTTCTGGATGCCGCATTATTTAATAACTCAGATATAGGCTGATGAGAGGGCTCAGTAGATTAAGCTGCTGGGCCAAGACTCAGGACCTAAGTTCATTTCCAGGAACCCACAAAACAGGAAAAAAAACTGACTCTCACAAGTGGTCCCCTGCCCTCTGCACATGCACTGTAGCATACAATAAATAAATAAGCACATACAATATATAAATAAAAAGTTTAAAAATAATAGCCAAATGCACCCAAACATTGGACTGCTAACAAAGGAGACTTCTGTATCTATGTCTAACTCACAGTGGTGGCCTATTCTGTGCCTACTATTCTATAACAGAGGTAGTTTCACAGTAAAACTAAAACCAAAAGCAATTCACTTTAAAAAAAATTACTGTTGGCATTATGGAGTATGGAGGGCTTGTACAAAAAGTGTTATACAATGGGAAAAATTGAAGGATTTCTTTCACTTTTGTGACAAATGTTTAATAGTTCTCCTCCCTTTGGTGTTCTCATTTTCCCTGAGAAAAAGCCTGTGGCATTTAGTCACTGCAAGGGGAGTGCAGAATGAAATGTGGTCTTCTGTTCTATGCCAGGCACTGATGAAGTGGCCCCGTTTTCAGCACTGTCAAGAATCATTAAGAAACGTCAGAGATTAAACATGGGGTAAAAACAGGTGAGCCAGGCAAATGAATAAATTGTTTTGACAATGCCCAAATACTTGAAAATAGAGTTTTGTACTTAAATTAGAAACTAATTCCCCTATAAGTAATGGTGACATGAATAATGCACAGTGCACTGTTCTGCATCTCTGTTGCATTAATTCTAATTGGTTTTAATAATAAAAACCCCAAGTCAGTTATAGTGATAAATACTGAAAGGCCAGAGAAGCAGAGCAGTTAGTCACTAGTTCTTAGCCCCATGGAATCCTCAGACCGAATGTGATATCCTGTCTCTACAAGTCCTCAGACTGAATGCCATCTCTAGGAAACTTCAGACTGAATTCTGAGCTCCTGTCTCCTCCCGCCTTCTATTCCTCTCTTGCCCACCCATATCACTTCCTGTCTCTACCTCCCTAGTGCTGGGATTAAAGGTGTGATCCACCATCGCCTGGCTCTGTTTCTCTTTTAGACTGATTCAGCCTCCTGTAGCCCAGGATGGCCTTGAACTTGCAGAGATCCTTCTGCCTCTGTCTCCTGAGTGCTGGGGTTAAAGGTGTGTGCCACCACTGTCTGGCCTCTATGGGTAACTAGTGGCTCGCTCCACACTCTGATCCTCAGGCAAGCCTTATTTGTTACAGCACAAGCAAAATAGCACCACACACCTCCTTTGCACCTTCTCTGATCCTGAGGTGGTGAGGAGTGAGCTCTTCATGTTTGTTACTCAGAGTCAGGGCTCTGAGTCCACATGAGCACTTTCAACTCTATACAGAAAAGTCTGGAAGCACTTTATAAGCTACCATTACCCTGCTCTCTACCGTCTTGTCAATATTTAAGAACTATCCAGCTGTCGAAAACCCATCAGCCTGACCTCCCAGACTCTTCAGGATTTACTATGAGATTTCCCAATTTCTATTTCTTTTCTTTTCTTTTTCATTTTAACATTTTTGCTGTACTGAGTATTGAACCCAAGGACTCCAAGGTGCTGGGCAAGAGCATTATCACTGAGCTACAGCCCCAGGATATTTTCTGGTTTCTAACTGCAAACAGACTGAATTTTTATTACATTCTGTCAGCTGACAACCGATCAAACATTGGTGTACCCATTTAAGATTATTTACTATACATCTTTTAGTTTAAACAAAAACCAAGTAGTTTAGAGAAGTCACTCCTGTTGTGGAATAATCCTGCAGTACATTGTGAATATGTGTTGCTCTCATTGATTGATAGATAATAAAGTTGATTTGCCCTATTGCTAAGCAGAATAAGGCTAGGTGGGAAAGCCAAACTGAAAATACAGAGAGGAAGAAGACAGGGTTGGAGAGAGAGATGTGAGCCATGTGAGCTTGCAGGGGAAGCAAGATGCTACAGGACAAGAAAAGCCACCAGCCACATGGGTTAATAGAAATGGTTTAATTCAGTTGTAAGAGCTAATTAACAATAAGCCTGAGCTATAGACCAAACATTTTGTAATTAATAAAAGCTTCTATGTGTTTATTTGAGACTGGGTGATCAGGACAAAAAAAAAAAGCTCTGCCTCTGTTTATATACTCCAAAATCACTTATATTTTAATATCTTAGTTTTTATTTTTCCAAATAAAAATCATTAGTTTAATAATGTTGTTAAATAAATCGAGAACATGAAGATTTATGTATGCAATCGTGGTTAATTTGACATCTTAGCTATTCAATATTTACACTAACTTAGCCATATGCACAATATTGTGTTGAATTATATGAGTTCATTAGTAAGAATTTAACCACACCCTTATAGAAAACACTAAACAGCTTGATTCACAGCTCCAAAAGAGTATTCAGGGTATTCTAAAAGAATTCAATACAAAGTTCACCTAAGGAATTGATGAGGAGCACACAGGCAGAGATCTGTTCACAGACGTTCTGCACAGAGTGGGTATTCGTAGATGATTACATACACATCTGTGTGTGTTCCATGGAAAAGCAAGGATAGAAGCACAGAGAAATAAATGAGAAACAAGCAAAAGACTAAATTAAGAATTTAAAATGTGGGTTGGCAAGATTGCTCAGTGGATTAGAGCACACACCTCCAACAGAGATGACCTGAGTCAGATCACACAAATCTACATGTTGGAAGGAGAAAACTGACTCCTAAAAGTTGTCTCCTGACTACTGCCTGTCACACACACACACACACACACACACACACCACTTGCATGCATGCACACACATCACACAAACACCCCCACCCCCCCACACACATACTATACATACTACACACACATGCACACACACACACACATTCAGACACACCACACAAACACACATACTCCCCACACATACCATATACACACTCACATACACACACAAAAGCATGCACCCACAAATAACACACACACACCACACATACCACACACACCATACACACACATGCACACACAGAGAGAGAACACATACCATATGCATACAAAAAAATTTCAAAACATTTTTAAAGAAATTAGGATAATGGGAAAACCATTAAAAGATTTTAGCAAGAAGTGGAACATAACCATATTTACATATTTAAATCTCTTTCAAGTTATAGAATAGATAAAAATATGAAAGGTGACAGCAGTAAGACAATCAAGAAGAGCGTGATAGGGACTAGAGTGTGATACTGGGGTTAAAGATAAGGGAGGAAGAATGGGTAAAGAAAATGTGATACATTTACACAATGGAGTATTACTTGGCTGTTAAAAACAATGACATCATAAATTTGCAGGCAAATGGATGAAACTAGAAAAGATCATCCTGAGTGAGGTAACTCAGACCCAAAAAGACAAACATCGTATGTACTCACTTATAAGTGGATATTAACCGTAAAGCAAAGGATAGCCATGCTATAGTCCACTGATCCAGAGAAACTAAGTAACAAGAAGGGTTCAAGGGGGGATGCGTGAATCTCACTGTCAAGGGAAAATAGAATGGACGTTGCCAGCAGACTTGGTTGGGGGGGGAGCAGACTGGAAAAGGGGATGGGGATAAGAAGAGGAGAGATCAGGTTGGGGGGGTCTAGAGGGAAAGCGTACTGGGAGAGACAGTTGGAATCTGGGGACATCGCTGGGACAAGCTAGAAACCTAGTGCAATGGAAACTTCAGGAATCTATGAGGCTGACCCTAGTTAAGACTCCTAGCAATAGGGGATACAAAATCTGAACTGGAAATCTCCTGTAACCAGGTAAGACTCCCAATGGAGGACCTGGTACACCAACCCAGACACAAAACCTATGGCCTACAATTTATCCTGACTACAAGATGTATAGGAGTAAAGATGGCACAGAAATTGTTGGTGTGACTAACTAATGACTGGCCCAGCTGGAGACCCTACCCTGAAAGGGAGCTCACCCCTGAGGACCAGGACCCGGAGGCAGAATAGCCCAAAGACCTAGGATAGAACCAAACACAAATGTGAAAAAAAAAGTCAGTGGAATGATTCCTAATGATATTCTACTATTCTTATAGCTTGGTGGCTAGCCCAGTTGTCATTTGAGAGTCTTCACCCAGCAACTGATGGAAACAGATGCAGAGACCCACAGCCAAATGTTGGGTGGAGTTTGGAGAATCCTGTTGAACAGGGGAAGGAAGGATCGTAGAACCCAGTGGGCACCACAGGAAAAACCACAGAATCACTTACCATTGGTTCATTGGGGTTCACAAACACTGAACCAACAACCAGGGAACCTGCATGGGACTTACCTAGTTCCTCTGCATATATGTTACAGTGTGTAGTTTGAGCTTGTGGGGTTCCTAACAGTGGGAACAGGGACTGTCTCTGACTCTGTTGCCTGCTTTTGGGTCCCTTTCCTCCTAGGGGATTGCCTCACCCAACCTTGATAGAAGAGGACGTGCCTCATCTCCCTGCAACTTGAGGTATCATGGATGGCTGATATCCATGGGAGGTCTGCCTGTGTCTAAAGAGAAACTGAACCAGGAGTTGATGTGGGGAGGGGAGAGAAACTGGGAAGAGGGAAGGGAGAGGAAGCTTTGGTTGGAATGTAGAAAAAAGAAGAAGAAAGAAAGAGAGGAGTGAGGAGATTGACAACTGGGGACAGAACATATAATTGCCGTTGGTTAAGTAAGAGAAGGGAGAAAGAGGGGACAGCACGGTTCACACTAAGACTTGGGCCTTTTTCAGCTTAAGAGCTGGAGTAACACTTGCTGAGAAAGGAATAGAGGTCAAACTTGCAGGAGGCAATACAGGAATAAGAATTTGAATTTGAAGCAGATTTGTGAGTAGGCACTGGCTAAGAAGTTACATGGTAAACATGGTGCTTCTGGCAAGACTATCCAGCATGCAGATGGCATGCAGGTCAGGAATCTTGGGAGAAGGCCTAGCCTTGAAATAGGCTTTGATAAACATTTGAAGGTGCATACTGAATGAAGTAGTGAGTGAGGAGTCATATACTTCAGAAAGGGAGGGAGGGAGGGAAGGAGGAAGGGCAGATGAAAGAAAGAGGGGAGGGAGGAAGAAAGGAAAGAAGGAAGGAAGGAAGGTTAAAAAGATTGACAAAGATTCCTATGTTGTTACAATATTTAGGTCTGATTAAAATATATAGTCCTACTGAAAGGCATCAACATAAAGTGAAGCTGCCAAAATAGACTGCTGTCATGGAAACCAGAGGGGAAATTTTTCCAAGAAAGAGGAAAGGTCATCAGAATTGAATCCTGAGAGGGCCAATGAAAAGAACAATTGAAAGCTGACTTTAGGATAAGTGAGAGAAGAGCTCATTGGCACAGGTGATGAGTGTAATCAATGATGCCAAAAAAGACATATCAGAGAAGACTGAGAAAAGAACAAAGTGGAAACCATGTATAGGATTTATCTGAGAAGTTTTATTATAGGTGGCAGACATCTGCACAGAGAAATTCAAGGCAGGGTGGGATGTTTTTAAGATGGGAAAGACATTATCATCTTACACATGTATGTCAAGTTGTAGCAAGAGGTCATGTTGAAGGCTCATAGCACGGAGGTATAAATCATTGGTCCCTAATGGTATGAGACGCAAAATGGACAGATAAAAACAGGCGTAACATTAGGTGAAAAGAAATATCACTCTGAAGAGGTGAGATGTTGGAAAATAGAAGGGAAAATTGGGTGGACTTAACAAGGGCAGCAAAGATACTTTTAGGGAAGCGTATGGAGCATGTGGACTTGTCCTGGGATGGAAGAAGCATACAAAACCTTCGAGAGCTGGGGCTGGGGGAAAATGGGAAAAGAGCATAGCAGGAACCAAAGAGAAGGAAGATCAAAAAACAACTGTGGACTTAGTGTGCGATCTGCCAAGGAAACTGAGTGTAGCCCAGCTGGGACTGACAATCACGGATTTAGAGTGAGTGTCTGGATGAGTTTTACTAACAGCAGATATTTGAGTGCAGGCAAAGCGAAGACAGGCAGCTGGTCTATTCCAGGCTAATACCTGTCACCAGGCAGATATATCACACTGTGAAGAAACAGGAGAGCATAATGTATTCGAGATCACCCATGCTGAGTATCATTCCATGCTCTATGGAAACTGTGTTTATCCATATACCAGCTGACAGATTCTATACTCCGGGGGCTCCTAGAACTGTTATGAATAATGTTACTATGAACATTTTCATACAAATCTTTCATTGGGTACCAAGGAGTAGAATTGCAGTAACATCTGAAAAATATATGCTCAAAAATTTTTAATAAATTGTAGAACCATGCCCTAGAATGGCTGTCCCACATCTTGACCCCAATAGTAACACATAAGGATTGTAGGGTCCCTCTATGTACCAGCACAGTATTGTTGGTATATTTGATGGCTGCCATATTACTGCGTGCATAGTATCATCCACTGTAACTTTCATTTAATAACTTCTAATAAGTTTTAAGATGTGCTCTCATCATGATTCCTCAACTTGGTTAGGATTATTCATTTTCTTCTATATATTCAAACAATTTTTACTTTAACTTCTGCTTTCATTGATAATACAGTAGAAGTGCATTGCTGTTTCATGCTGAAAAGTATTATTTTTCTCTATATTTGGGGTTTTTCTAGATTTTATTGTTTCATCCTTCTCTCATATATTACATCCCTGCTTCAATTTCCCCTCCCTCCCCTCTCCAGGAGACTCACACCCACCTTCTGGGGCCCTGTTCTCATGGTGTCCCTGACCCTCTGTCTCCTCTAATCCTTCTTCCCACTCCTCCACAGGGCTCCCCTAGGGCCTCCTAATGTTTGGCTATAGAATTCTGCATCTGTTCCCATCAGTTGCTGGGTGAAGTCTCTCTGGTATCTTTGATGAAGATTCTGCTAGGCTCCAGTCTCAGAACACTCTGAAGGGAGGACAAACTGAAGGTTGAAGGTTTTGTGGCTGGATTGTTGTACCAATCCTTCTGTTTGAGGCCTTACCTGGTTACAGAAGATGGCTGGTTCAGGCTCTGTGTCCCCCATTACTAGGAGTCTTAGGTTCCAGGCATGTCCATTGTGCTAGATTTTCACCTTGCCCTGCCCCTCTGCCAGTGTCCCCAATTCCAGTCTTTTCTCCCAGTATTTCCTCCCTCTCTCTGCCATCTGTCCTGTTCCCAACCCCCACCTCCCCCAGTCCACTGCGTTCTTTATATATCTTGGCTATTAGCCCTCTGTCAGATGTGGAGCTGGTGAAAACCTTTTCCCATTCTGTGGTCTCCTGCTTCATCTGAAAATTGTTCATAAAACTATGCTTTTCTCTCTCTATTTTTATTTTATCTTCATGACTTTTATGTCAGAATCGATTTCATTTTTTTTTTCTGTTTCACCCTTAGGAAAGGATGGCTTTAACCTGGACTGCTAGCTATCGTGTGATGATTTGGTTAGATTCCCGGATTCCTCCCTCATAGCCCTACCGATGACAAATTTCTACTGAATTCTAATGAAAGGCAATCTCCATAGCCTAGCAGTCTGCAGGGATAGGTGCTGGGGAGCCTCAGCAATTACATTTTTGTACTACCCTTTTAGTGAGAAGCCAAGTCACAGTTTGCTCCTCCCTTCACTGAGCTCAGCAAGACCAAGGGGGCTTCTGTTCCTGATGCTACTGCCTCTGATCTGGGGCCTAATCTCATCTCACTAGTGAGAAATCATGTCAAGCAAAGATCTGCTATGTGCCGGCCTGCCCAGTTAGCACGGCTTGGTCGCTCTTGTAGCCCCATCACAGCCACACTCTACTGCTCTGTTACGAACGACCAGCTCTCGGGGCACGTTCCTCACCATCCATTCCTCCTTTGCTCATGAAATGGATTCCTACCAGCAGGATTTTCATGTTGGGTATGTGAGTCCTTTAGACCTGTGGACTCAGGTACGTTTTCATTGCATATAAAAAAAAGTTTAATGAAACTTACTTTTCATTTGTCCTTATTTCAGCTGGTTTATTTGTGAAGGGTGTGGGGGGGGGGGTTGTGTGGAGATCAAACCCTGAACTTTGTCCATACTGTGCTCCCAGGCTGGTCCTGATCTCTTTAGCTTATATCTATACTTTAGCGTCATTTTTCTTTCAAGTTTCTCAGTTTCCCATCATCTTTGTGGCTTGTGTCCTTTTCTTCTTTCAGTATTCCAATCAGGTACTAGAAATCGTCTTCTGCATCTCCCAGATACGAATAAAAAACCTCCTTTGCTTTATGTTCTTCTAATTTTCTCTCCTCCCCCATCCCATGTGCATGTTTGTGTATTTCAATTTGGAACATTTTGTAGCCTAGGCTGGCCTGGAACTCACTATCACCCCCAACTATCCTCAAACTCACATCCGTCTCTCTACCTTGACCTCCTAAGTGCTGAGATTATAGACTTACATCTTGTCCAGCCTTGCATTTAGCAGGTAGACCTACTACACTCAATATTTTAACCACACCCCTGGTTTTTGCCTCCCTGCTCATTGCACTAATACTTCACTACACTGTGAGCTCCCTGTGATAATAGTAGCTCCTCATTTTCCTGACTTTAACTGAAATTTATTTAGCTGTGTATCCTATGAATCCCCCCACCCTCACTTTCTGCTTTTAAATTTAAGATTATGCTTTGAATCTAATTAAACACTAATCCAGGTCTTTATTTTTTATTCCTTACAAGAAATCTCCTTATTACCTTGATACAATCCATCACTATATTATCTTTGACCTTTTATCACAGAGCTGCCGAAATGCTAAGAATTTAGTTAATCTCATTAAAAGATGCAGTCAAAATACCTAAAATCCCTCCAGCAAATCTTTACTAAGACCACTGTTGTACTTCTGCATCTCAATACCCTTATTTTGGCATCCTGGCTTTGAAAGTCCCATAGTGGACTCCATGCCTCACTGGAGTCAGTGGAGGTCTACCAAGGCCTAGGATTTCACTCACCATCTGTCTGGGTGTAGATTTACTCCCATCTTACCCATCAATGTGGCTTTATGCTCCTTTACATCAGAGCTCAGCGAAACGACAATCACAGGAGCATGGAAACTCCATGTGTTTGTCCTCATGTCCAGTCACATGACTGAGCCCATCTTTCTTTTATCCCTAGCCCAGCATCTACAACAGTAACATGGCTTGAGCCTCCTAAGCCTCCATCCTGAGTCATCTTCTGGATACACAAGCCTTACTGTACTCAGAGCCTGTGCTTAATGTGGTGGCTGCCTGGTTCCTGGGGCTGCTGTCCAGTGTTTGATTCCCAAGACAGCAGAGGAAGTATGGAGTGGTTTGCTCTCTGGCTGTATCCCAGCTCACTCTTAAGTCTCCTCAAAATGGCAGGGAAGTGTGTTTTACAAGTTACTGTTAACCCAGAAAGGATATGGTGAATCACCCAGTGGCTTTTCTTCATCTTTAACCCATTCTTAATCCCCTGAAGGCATATCAATTAGTTAATTGTCTTTACTCCATACCATTCTCTCTTTACTGTGGGAATGATCTTATCCCAACAGCAAATCTTAAACTCTCAGAACTGCTTTTATATAATATGCCAACTCCTGAGGGAGGGAGGAGAGGGAATGAGAGAGGGGAGGGAAGGAGGAGGAGGGAAGGAGAGAGAGATTCATAGCATACACAGCTAAACAAGCTCTGTTAAAGTCAGGAAATGTGATGAACTAATATCATCGCATTAATTAATTAATCCATTAATTCCTGGTGTGGGGGAAAGTGAGTACAATGAGGCAGGGGAGAGAACCAGGGATGGTTGTGTCAGCAAGACGCGGGAAAGTATTGGGTGGGGTGGAGCTGTTTGAGAAAGACATGGAAAGGGGCAGCGAAGCTCCAGGAACTGATGAAACAGTTCATTACGGGCGTGATTTATAGTTGAGAGGAAGGCATTAGCACACTCTAGGAGTTTCTTCACCTTCTGACTGTGTGAAATATGTCTGTTGTCTCTCTGTGGCTCTGTCTCTGTCTCTCTGTCTGCCTGTCTCTGTCTGTCTGTCTCTTTCTCTCTCTCCGTGTGTGTGTGTGTGTGTGTGTGTGTGTGTGTGTGCGTGCGTGCGTGCGTGCGTGTGTGTGTGTGTTGTATGAGGCTATCAATGTCAATAGTGGTTATCTCTTTGTTGATAATATAACAAATGTCCCCCCTTCCCCTTATCTGCAGTTTCCCAATTCTCTATAGTGAGCACACACTGGTTCTATAATGGAAGGATAAATCTTTAAATGATGACGTAATGAGTCCAGCCACGCTAGTTGCTAGTTACTTCTATAACTCATCTTAGTGAATATTTAGGGATGCATTCAGAAAACCTTTCTGAAAATAGTTTTTCAGGAAAAAAAACCCGCAGGTTACTTGTTTTGATGATAGGCTCTTTCACAAAGCACAAAGCATAGCTAGAGAATTAATCTAACCAAGAATAAAAACAGCCAGAAGAATGAAAACAAGAGCAAAGGGCTAAAGTCTTTCACAAAAGCCTTGCAGGTTTGGCTTTAATAAACAGCAGAACATTCAGTGCCAGATGTGCACACGGGTGTGAAGCTAGGGTGAAGCATAAGGCAGCCCTGGGGTCTGTACCATGCCCCTCTCCGCCTTGCTGACTTGCAGGCTCACCTCTGCCTGAAAGCCTGTCCGGAGACAGGCTCAGTGTCTATTTGACAATGTTCAAAAGCTATTTCTAAAACCAAATGGCAAACGACTGCCCAGGATCACTCAGCTGTTTACAGGATAGAGAGATCTAGTATCTGCTGTGGAGCAATCTTTGTACCCTGTAAATACGTATTACTCACATTGTTAATAAAGAGCTGACTGGCCTAGAACTGGGCAGAAGACATTGGGCAGGAGATTAGGAGAATTCTGAGAAGAGAGCGGAGTCAGAGGAGTTGCCAGCTATTCAAGAGAGTACGCAAAACATGCTGGAGAAGTAAATGCCATTAGCCTTGGGGAAGCACATAGATTAATAGGACTGTGTTAATTTAAGTTGTAAGAGCTAGGTAGCCTGAGCTATTGGCTGAGCATTTATAATTAATATTAAGACTCTGAGTGGTTATTTGGGAGCGGGTGACCAGGACAGGAAAACTCCCCATCTACAGGTACCTGGTGTTGAGTCTCCAAATGCAGACTGAATTTTAGGTTAGCAAATATCTGCTGAAATAAACTACATGTTTGAGGCACTTGATACAGAATGTAGTGAGTTTAACTCTGTAACCTCTTCAAAAGGTAAATGTATTTTTCCCAGGACAGCTTCAATGACACCTAGGCTCTGTAAAGTGATAACTGTTAATCATGGCAAAGAATCAGGCGGGAAATGTCGTGTGGCCCACAAAACAACAGAACAAATCAAGGCTGATGACAGAACTGGATGGACACCAGATGTTAAGACTGACACTGCAGTGAAGGCTGGGAATTGTTGGGTGTCAGCACTGGCACTACCTTCCTGGGGCAGATGGTCCAAACATTAGATGAACATTTTTCTTAGATCTTAAATAGTAGAAAGAACTGTAACAGAGAACAGCATGAGTAAAGTGTGAGATGGCAGAGCATTTCTGAAGGTTCTGACCCAGGCAAAATTCCAGAGGAGCCAAGAAAAGCATCAGTGTCTGCTGTTCTTCCCCCTCCTCCTCTTTCCTCCTCTTCTCTCGCCTTCTCTTCTTCCTTCTCCTCTTCCTCCTCCTCTTCTTCCTCCTTTGGTGGTGTGATGGGAATTAAAGCTAGGGCCTCATACATGCTAAGTAAGTGTTCTCCAACTTCACTATACTCCCAGTCCTCAACTTTTTAATTATATTTTAAATTATGTGTGTATGGGTATGTGCACATGAGTGCAGGTACCATCAGAGACCAGAGGCATTGGACACCCCCGAAGCTGGAGTTATAAGTAGTTGTGAGCAGCCCAGCCTCGGTGCTGGGAATTATATTCAGACTCCCTAAAAAAGCAGTCAGTATAGTTAAACACCAATCATCTATCCAGCCCCTCAAGTTTTTCTTTCTTTTTCTTTTGTTTAAGTTTCTATGACCAACATTGAGAAAAGCCTGTAAAAGAAGTCCAACATGAGCATGGTACAGTAAGTGGCTCATGTGCCACCCTTGCTTACCTTACACGCTATCCTTTGAAGTCAAGATGTGACCAGGGTTGCGCCTCTTTAGAGCACGCGGACAGAATGCATCCCCTACTTTGGGCCACATTTAGAGACTGCTCACATTTTCTTGCCCTGCTCATCCTTCAACTTGAAACCAGTAACAAAGTATCTGTGGTCCTAGCCCAGTTTCGCCTTTCTTTCCGATGACAGCAGGTAAAGAGATGCTACTTTTGAGGGCTCTTGTGATTAGATTGTCTCATGCATAAGGTTCTGAGTTCATCCCTGGTACAGGAAAGAAAGAAAGAAAGAAAGAAAGAAAGAAAGAAAGAAAGAAAGAAAGAAAGAAAGAAAGAAAGAAAGAAAGAAAGAAAGAAAGAAAGAAAGAAAGAAAGAAAGAAAGAGAGAAAGAGAGAAAGAGGGAGAGAAAGAAAGAGACAGAGAGAGAAAGAAAGAAAGTAAGAAAGAAAGAAGAAAGAATGGAGAGTAGAGAAATGGTTCCATGTTTAGAGTACTTGCTGCATGGGGATCTGGGTTCATTCCCGAGTACCCACACAGTCACTCACAGCCATCTGTAACTCTGGTCCCAGGGGTTCAGATGCCCTACAATGACCTCCAAGGGTACTTTATACACACAGTGCAAATATATCTATGCCGACAAAAAAATATTATACATAAAAAATAAATAACTTTGGGAGCATAGGGGTCATGGACGAGGATAGAAGGGGAGAGGGGAGGAAGGAAGGGGAGCAGAGAAAAATGTATACCTCAACAAAAACAATTTTAAAGAAAGAGGGAGTTGACAATGTAGCTCTGATAGGCAAGGCCTGGGCCTGCCTGTTCAGTCCCTGCTTCCATCTTGACTGAATCCCAGGATATACCTGAAAACCTTCCAGTGTCTCGGACTGTAAACAGAGACCTGACCTCATATTTGCTCGTGATGTCCACTTCTCTTACAAACGAACGTTTATTTGTGTTTGGATTCATCCAGCCATACTTTCTCCAGCTCCCCTTAAGGTCTGAGGCAATCATTGGCCCTGCTGCCACCATATACAATTAGTGATACCCACAGGAATGTCTCTCCCAGGATGGGCCCTTAGCAGAAGTCCAGAGAGCCAAAGTTACAGCCTTTCCCCAGAGTAAAATGACAGGAACCATATGGAAGGTCACAGGCCCACTTCCTTCCCTCCCTAGAGCCATTTCTGAAGGGTCCTTTCAGGTCCAGGGCTCCTGTGTGATTCCCACAGCAGCATCACAGCCCAGCTCTGCTCAGTCTGGTCTTCCAACAGGTAATGTCTGAGGCCTCAGTCTCTTTTTTCCTCAGGAAGCCTGACCTGAGAGCATCTGGAAGTTACTCTTGGAACTTACGAGGAGGAAGAATCCTGGGGAACCTGTAACTAACTCAGTTACAAGGAGACAAGAGAAAACGGACCCTATCCAAACAAACAGAATCTGGAAATGAGATTTTTCAGCAAAATTTCAGCCTGGAGGGAGGATGAGCATCTGGGTGGGGTTGCCGTCTTTCTGGTCTGTCCAGTCCCAAGCCTGGTTTCCTAGACTGAAGGGAAGGCAGGGGAATACATTTTACATGGGTGTCTTTGATCAGCCACAAGTCAAGACAGTTTCTTTTACTTTTCCCTTTTGAAATTGTGCAAATACTGCCACTCTTATAGAGGACCCCAATTCTGTTCCCAGTAATTACTAAACAGTTCACAAAATCTGCAACCCCAGTTCCAGGGGATCCAATGCCTTTTTTGACCTCCGTGAACAGCAGGAACACATGTGATGTGCATTCAGATGTGCAGACAAAACCCTCATACACACAAAATAAAATAACGAATATATTTTATAAAAGCAAAAATTAAATAACTATAAAAAGAAGTGATAAAGATGTAGAAAAGTTGCTATGATTTCGCTAATACATATTATATGAAAGTATTTAAATACCATGATATAATCCACAAATATGCACAACTGCTACATATCTATCATAAAGAAAACATATTTTAACAGGATGAGTAACTATAGACATAATTGTAAACAGTAGATATCCAGAAATTACACTGTGTCCCTGAAGCTTTATTTCTACTTTAAATAGAAGTTCCTTATTTGTCCTTCCCCCCCAAGTTTCTAGCAACCTCTCTGTGATGCTGACTAAGCAGATTCTCCACATAGGTAGAGTGTTGCAGTTTATGCCTTTCTATGCCATTCCACTTAGCGTAGCGTTCTCATCAAATTGTACATGATTATATGCAGTTGTCTATACATGAGCTATACTATGATAATGCTGGTTTTAAGATGAGATGCTAGCACACGTGAAGCGTTTGAAACAACGCCCGGCACATAGAGTACACAGCATGAGTGTTAGCTATTCTTGCTATGACTGCTATTACCACAGTTCTCAGTCTGGCCCAAGTCAGTTAGCTAATAGAAATGTAGGATGGAAACAGAAGCAATTGTAGTAATTCTAGTTGCAAAATTAATTGCTGCTATTATTGCTGAATTTTTCTCCCAGCAAAAAGCAGGTGAAGCTCGTGGCTGTGATCCTTGCAGCAATGAATCTGTGTTTCACTTGAAGCTGGTAATTCTCAAGGCAAGCTGAGAGGCCAGTGATTCCTTGCCCAGCCCAACACATAAAACCTGAGTGCAACATCAACTTTTTTTTTTTTTTTTTTTTTTTTTTTTGGTTTTCAAGACAGGGTTTCTCTGTAGCTTTAGAGCCTGTCCTGGAACTAGCTCTTGTAGACCAGGCTGGCCTCAAACTCACAGAGATCCGCCTGCCTCTGCCTCCCGAGTGCTGGGATTAAAGGCATGCGCCACCACTGCCTGGCGCGACATCAACTTTTAAGACCCAAACTTGTACTCGATGGATACCTTCTCAATGTTTAGTAATCTAGTGACTACTTGGTTGGTACGGGAGAATTGTCTGTATTCTGTCAATCATGTTTTAAATAAATGCTGATTGGCCAGGCAGGATGTATAGGTAGGACAACCAGACAGGAAATAGAGGCAGAGCAAGGAGAATAGGAGAATTCTGGGAAGCAGGACGCTCTCTCGGGATTCCTGCACAGACCACCGAAGAAGCAGGATGTGACCTGCCCCACTGAGAAAGGTACTGAGCCATATGGCTAACATAGATAAGAATAATGGCCAATCGGTTTATAACCTAATGTAGACTCTCTGTGTGATTCTTTGGGGCTAAACAGCTGTGGGGACCGGGCAGGACATAAACCCCAACAAGCAGCCCGGCCTTTCATGTTACACTTGGTCATCAAAGTCCTTCCCTGGGTTATACTGGAACAGAAACAAACATTATGGAGCATCCACCACATCCTGTAAGTTAGTGTTAAAAGTCAGTATCTCTGATTTTATGTAAAAGTGAGGTTCAGAGAGACAAAATAATTAATCCAACATAGCAAGGCTTAGTGAGAGGCCAGACTGTCTTCTCAGAGCACACCTACCTGGCCTTCTGATACCTGTGGTCTTTTCATAATCCACATCTCCCCCATGAAACTCTGGATGTGGCCAAAGTCTGCCAGGAAGAGAACTGTGAGTTTGAGGATGTGGAAGCTGCTATGAAGTCTCTTAGCACAAAGGTGGGAATAAAACCACTGACATCCAAATAAGGATGTCAATCTCAGTACAAGCTAATGCACTGGGCCCACGATCCTTTGTTGGGAGCATTGTGGGAGCGGATCAGAATTCTTGGCTTCTCATTACCTACCAGATGCCAGTGGCAGCGTGCCCACACCAGTTGCTACGAACAAAAATGTCTGCGAGGGTAATGTTCACAAGGGAACAAAATCACTCCTCCTTGAGAAACCCTGTCTAGGGCCAACACTTCACAATTCTGCATGCAGACAAGAATTAAATGATGAATAGAAACAGCCTGGGTCAACATTAGTCTGAAGACAATTAAGGACTGAACCAAGGATAAAAGTGAGAAGATTTATTTCTGGGTCCTGTCTTCTGTGGGAGGCAATGAACTGACGGCCCAAAGCTAAGTAGCGAATACCAGAGAGTTGTTGATCCACAGGGCCAAGCTTCATTTAGTTTTTGGGTGAAATTACCGATGGTTGAGCAAATAAGTTAATCAGAGAGCTACTACCTATGATGGTCTTTTGCAATACTGTTGTCCTATTTATAAAGACTAAGGGCATAAATTGCCTTCAATCTTGACACGTACACAATTGTATTTACATGATCAACATTTCTAGATATACACCATACATATATGACACAAACTCTATAATAAACATAGACCTCCTCACTACTGGCTTCTGGAGGTCATCTCACACTTGTCAAAGCAGTGTCCATTGGGGTCAACAGCTCAAGCTTTGAAGTTCTTTTCTCCAACTGAACTGGTGTTCTGCCAAGTGACCTGAAACAAGTTTATCTAAGTTTCTTATGCCTCAGTTTCTGCATAGATAATATAGGAACAATAACAATACCTTACCAGGACATAACTCCTGCCTATAAATCCAGCCCTTGAGAGGTGGCAGGTGGCGGGGGGGGCACACAAATTCAAGGCTATCTTCAGATACATAATTAGTTCAAGGACATCTTGGGCTATGTGAGATCTTGTATCAATAAAAAATAAACAAAATTAATATTACTTTACCCAATATTGTTAACAATTAAATTAGTAAATACTTATGTTTAACATGTTATTCACTGTGGAAAGTGCCTAACAGATAAGATGTGGCCAATTTTTAATAACTAGAGCTGTGATACTGATAGCAAAGACACCCTTTAAAGATAATATGCATTTTACACAAAACATTGCTTATTGTTTAATAGCCTAGTTCTGTTACATAGTGATATATCATTGCTGGGCCTCATGAGGCCTGGGCATGGGGCCCAGTGTAACTTCCTGAGCCTAACTTGAGTTGGCATGAGGCCTAGTGTAACTTCCTGAGCCTAACTCGAGTTTGGAGACCTGTCTCTGGCTATAACTTCCACACAGGAAGTGACTCAGCACAACCCGACCTAGGCCCGCCTCTGCCAAGCCACCACTAACATAGCAGAATATTATTGGCCTTTGTTCCTCGCTCCACCTCAGCTCATCCCAGGCTTCCCACCCCTTATCACAACCTATATGAGTCTCTGCCTAATACAATTAAACGAGATCCTGCTTCCACAGACTCCCGACTCAGTTTATGCTTCTCCCTGGTAGCCAGGGGGGAGGTCTGAGTCATTGACACTCACCACCCGCTCAGCCCTAGGGAAAGTCCGGCAGGTCCAGCTCTCCAGCTCTGCCCCCGCCCTTTCAGCCAGAGAGCCGGGCATATCATAATCATCCTCACACCGCTAAATCTTTTACATGATCCTTTATGATATATATCTACATTGTTTAAAATAATTGCATTTTCTGTGTATGTGTGATACACATATACATCTGTGTATACGTGTCTATGGGTGTACTCAGCCATGGTGTGTGCATGAAGACCCTCATCACTCCCTACCTTATATGTTGAGGCAGGGTCTCCCAGGGAACCTGCAGCTCAGTGTAGATGCCAGTGGGCCTCCAGACTGCCTCTTTGTCGCACAGGTGCTGGGGTTACATGTATACCACCACGTCTACCTTTTCACTGGGGTGCTGAGGATTCCAACGCAGGTCCTCATGCTCACATAGCAAGTACTTCACGCTCTGAGCCACCTTAGAGCTTCTTACCTGGAGTCCAGCATTGGGATGCTGAGAAGCGCTGCTGCTGAGCATGTGTGGGCATCATTTTCAGTGCTCTCTTCAGAGACGGCCCCGGAAGTGAAGTTGTCGGGATAAAAGGGATATTTTATTTTGAAGCCCACTGATATATAGGTTAGATCCTGAGCTGCATATCGCCCAGAATTCTCTGTGATATTTCACACTTGGTTTGTTATGAAGAAGGCGTAGGAGATTGCCATTGAGTCAAAAGGAATAATCAATTCAAGTTAAGACACTCCCCCCTCAGCTCTCTGAACTGCAACTGGATCCTCAAATGCACAGAGTGGGTGATGTGAGCAGCCAGTGAAAGTCATTTGCTGCGGGCCAAGGGCTGGCAACCGAGTTAGCATCTCTCCAGCCCCAGGCTATATTTTATGTGTCAGCATTTTCTGAGACACCTCAATTGACCCTGGGTGTCAGGCATCCTCAGCTTTACTCCACGAAGAATTGAGGGAAGTCGGAGCAGCGGCCGCACCAACACGTATTTTTTTTCCATTCAATTTTTTTATATTTATTTTTCCATACATTGTTTTGTTTTATTTTTTCCATTCAAGAACATAATTAAAGAAATAAAATTTTTTTCCAACACGTATTTTTCAGGCTTTCTCTCATCTTTTCCATTCATGGAGGATTCCTCTTGGCAAGGTGTTTCTGCCCTGTGTCAGCTATCTTATATAATTTTGCGGTGTGTTTCTAAAATAGTGGAAAGGCTACAATGTCTCAGAGGTAGAAAACTGCCTGAAACTATTTTTCTGAAGGAGAACCTTGCTGGAAGAAGCCGAGCACACTGAACTGCACGGGGGTGGTGACATTGCCGCCCGTGTCAGACTCATTAGCCCAGTGCTTAGCACCAACCTGTGGTGAAGGGGGCAGTCTCAAAAGCGAATTATCAGTACTTCAGTATTCGGAGGTGCGAAATCAAAGATTCATGAACTCTCAGCACTGGTCAGATCCTCAAGGTCAACCATGCTGACTCAGTAGTTACTGTCTGAAGAGCCATTTCCAAATTCCACTGAAGAATATGCTGAGATTAAAGTTCTGCCTGAACATCCACAGTAGCAGACAACACAGCACATCGTCCCGAAGGCGCTCTGGGTGGAACTCTGCCCTAACTAGAAGGTTCAGCCCTTCAACAAGCTCTGAATTCATAAACAAAATGTTCTCTTCGGAGCCGTGATGAGTGACCTAAGGTGTTAGAAAACATTTCTTGGTATGAACTTAAGTCTGATAATTGCTATAACAAATCACCACAAATTTGTCTTAAAATCATAATACATATAGATATAGATATAGATAGATATAATTATACTTCTGAAGAAAACTAAAAATCAGGGTGACAGCAAGGCTGGCTCCTTCTGGAGTCTCTGGTGTAGACTCTCTCTCTGTTTCTCACAGCTTTTAGTGGCCAGACACGTTTCTTTGGGTTGTGGCTTCCTGTCTCCAGCTTCAACTCAGTGGTGTAGCAATGCTGCTGGACCTCCTGTCCACAGAGCTTCTCCCCTGACCTCCAGTGAAAGGTCCTCTCCTCTCAAAGCCCTATATAATGAAATTTATGGACACTTAGAGAGCCCAGGATAGCTGAGCTTTTTTTTTTTCTTTCTTAACTAAGCCACATCTTTGAAGTCCCCTTTGCCATGAAAAGTAATATTCACAGATTCCAGGGATTAGGAGCCCTGTGATCTCTTCTGTTTTTATGAAGGGAGAATCATTCTGCCTGCCATATTCATTGTTTTCAGCCCATTTTACTTAAAATGGCAATAACAAGTGTATTATTATGCCTTCCAATGTCTAAACATTGATGTAGGCACTCTCTACACAGTACTAAAACCTTTCTTAAAAATCGGACAAAGTCAGTGTCCATCTCCATTATACGTAGTGAAAAAGGGGGTCAGGGGCTGAGTTACAAGACACTCACAGGCAGAGATCCCCAGCTGCTCAGAGGCAGTGCAAGGTAGTACGCAGAGAGCCACTTCCCAATGAAACACCTGCTCCTTGTGCGAGCATCTCTATGTGAGGGAAGCCCTGCCTCTCCAGCAACAGCCTGCAGCTTAAGATTTCTCTGCTGCTGCAAAGCTCCATCTGCAGCTCAAGTGAAATCTAGAAACGAGGATTCTAAAAGCTTCCTCAAAAAAAAAAAATCTCTTCTAAACCCACTGGTGATTTTGGATAGAACATGACTGGCATGGCCCGTGGGCTAGGCCTTAGCATCTTCCCCTCCACAGGCCATATCAACAGGATTGTTTCTGTCCTGCTGAGACCTTAAATAGCACCTCCTAAAAGCCAGGCTAGCTTTCAAAGCTTTGGCTTTCTATAAAGAGCGTGGGAGGGCTCCTAGGCTATTGGAAATAAATGTCATAGAGCAAATGCTTGTATGTGTTGGGTTAGTTTAAATTACTGAGTACACTGAGAATGAAAACCCATAATTCTAAATGAAGTCTTCTTAAAATAGCTTCATATCTCATACAGCCAAAACATTAATGTCACCTTTCTGCAAGATGCCGAAATAAAAATGTTCATGTCATATGAATGTCAAGGCCAAAAAGTAACAGAATAAAATAAATAAATAAATTTCAAAATATTGGCATTTACTGAGTACCTACTGTTTGCCAGGAGCTTGGAGATATAGATTGAATTTCCTCTATGGCACAGCTATAAATAATCAAATGTTACTGGTCAAGGCCCAGAATCTTAGAAACTTTTATAGACCTGAGGTCACCCTGCCGAAAGTTGGTAAGGCCTGAGATTTTCTAATCATGTTAAAAAGTCACTCCAGTGTATGTGCTGAAAGAGGCCAGGCTCAACAATACAAGCAGGACTAGAGTCTACCCTGATTCGTGTGGAGGGCGCATGACTTGGCAAGAGTATTAATGCGCTGGCGGGTTGTTTGGGAAACAGGAGCATTAAAGCTGAACTTGAAGTATCTATGTTGATTTAGCCCCAGCTATGCAAGTCTCAGTTCACCTAACAGACTGGGTGATACTGACTGCTGATAACCCCACAGCACCCTCTCAGGGAGGCTCTGAGCTCTGTGGCGATTTAGTCACACCCATCTTCGCAACAGCTCTGGAACGGAGCAGACGCCACGAATTACCTTCTGTTTACAAATAGAAAAACTGCAGCATTGCCCAAGGTGGATAGGAACTGGAAAGGCAGAAGCCCTCAGACCACCACCCAGGCTGCTCACCCTTGACAGTGGCGAAGGCAATGCAATGCCCAGAGACTCGTGGGGCAGCCAGCAGACTCAGCCAGCCTTGCAGCACCCCATCTAGTTTCTCCATCCACGACTTCTCTGTCCACCATCCTTCCAGGCCGTCACTGATGTCACAGGGAGATTCTTCCATGTGGTAAACAGAACATTTATGTTATTGAAAAATAATCCATCTATGCCAGATGAAGATGTATTGGTCAAGTTGATTATCTAACCGAAGAGCCTCAAAGTTCTGGCCAGGGAGATCCTCAAGAATGTTCCCAAAAGGCTCACTAGCCTCCAGAATACCTACCGAAGAAAGCGTGAAAGGAAGAAAAACCAAGAGAGGCCTTGCTGAGAAGGGACTTGCAAGGGACCCCCAGGGCCGACTGTATGACCCAAGGAGCCTACTGTTCCTAAAGTACTGCACAGGCCTGGCACCCCTCGGCGTTTGTCATCATGGATGGCATGATTGTGTTCAAGGGCTAAGTTTGTTGAATTTACAGATTCTTGCAGTCATAACAAGTTGTTTCCACAGGGTTTCCCTAAAAACCCGTCTGAAAGACTAACACCACTCACTGTAAACAAAGGTGGAAGTTGATGTGGCCTTAAACTAAAATGTGAGTCTTGCTCCAGTTACCCGAGTTATTGCTCTTGTGTATATGACTTTGCAATTAAAGATGCTACTGTGCTCACCAGACTTAGCACTGGGGATCTACTGCGCCAGCAGAGCTGACTGTGATGGTGTGCTGACCACCACGCTCTTCTCAGCTCCTAGAGAAGTTCAGGCAGGCCAGCTCCTCCCTAAGACCAAAGGGTGGCTGTTAGGGAAACTTTATGATACGTGAGTTGGGGAGTTCTACAGTTTCAAATTTAATGAATTTGATGAAAACCCTATGTTATTTCTCCTTATTGGTGCTAGGTTTATTAAGGGAGATCAGAGGCTTTCACATTGACAAAATTGGCTTTGGTTTACCTCCACTGCTTCCCCCTTTTCAGTGAGCAAAGTCCAAAGGGAACTAGAAAAGGAGGTGGAAAGAAGCAATCTCAATTGGGGGAAGAAGGGTCGTCACAATAGAAGAGACCAAATTTTTTAATTACTACTATTTTATTTATTTATTTATTTATTTATTTTACATCTCAGCCACAATTTCTCATCCCTACTTTCCTCCCAGTCCCTCCCCACCACTCTTCCTCTGCCCTTACCCCCGCATCTACTCCTCCTCAGTTTCTGTTCAGGAAATGGCAGAACTCCCATGGGTATAACAAAATATGGTATAAAAAGTTGCACTAAGACTAAGCACCTCCCCATATATGAAGACAGGCAAGGGGACCCATTATGAGGAATAGGGTCCCAAAAGCTGGTCCAAGAGTCAAAGACAGCCCCTGATCCTACTGTTAGGAGTCCCACAAGGGGACCAAGGTACACAACCGCAACATAGGTGTGGAGGGTTCTAGGTCAGTCCCACGCAGGCTGGCTGGTTGTTGTGGGTTCAGTCTCCTTGAGCCCCTATGAGCCCTGGTTAGTGGGTTCTGTGGGTTTTCTGGTGGTGTCCTGGACATGAGCAATCGGTCATGTTGGGGCAGAGACAGAGGCTGAGAGTACTGTGGTGTGGGACAATTGTCTATATTCTGTCAATTATGTTTTAAATAAACGCTGATTGGCTAGTAGCCAGGCAGGAAGTATAGGCGGGACAACCAGACAGGAAGTAGAGGCAAGCCAAAGAGAACAGGAGAATTCTGGGAAGGAGGAAGCCCCTTCCTCCCCAGACACAGAAGCAGCACTGAATAAAGTACTGAGCCACATGGCTAACATAGACAAAATGGGCTAATATAAGATGTAAGAGTTAATAAGAAGCCTGAGCTAATGGGACAATCAGTTTATGATTAATGTAGACCTCTGTGTGATTTTCTTTGGGACCTAATGACTGTGGGAACTGGGCAGGACAGAAAACCTAGACAACAGTACTGAAAAAGATTATTGGAAGGAGGGGTGCATTTCAGGGTCAGGTAGAAAGCTGGCACCAGGGAATCTCCCAGGAATCTACAAGGATGACCCCAGCTAAAACT
Organism: Ondatra zibethicus; assembly: GCA_004026605.1. Taxonomy (NCBI): domain Eukaryota; kingdom Metazoa; phylum Chordata; class Mammalia; order Rodentia; family Cricetidae; genus Ondatra; species Ondatra zibethicus. Next base: position 122,175 of record PVIU01001562.1, on the reverse strand, counting down.
CCTAGCAATCGCAGATCTATAGGCTGAACTGATCTCCTGTGACCAGATTGGTGCCTAGCCCAATAGTCATCAGAGAGGCTTCACCCAACAACTGATGGAAACAGATGCAGAGACTCACAGTCAAACACAGGGCAAAGCTCAGGGAATCCTGCAGAGGGGCCAAGGAGACCAAACTTTTAAAAGGCACAGTACAATCCAGCTTGAAGGAAAGTGACCACAGCTCCTGGAAGTATTTGAAGCAGCCTCCAGGGTTCAGTCCGGGGCTTCAGGAATTCAGCAAGATCTGGCCACAAGAGGAGCCTGGGAGGATAGTTCAGTTAGTAAAAACAATTCCTGTGTGAGCATAAAGACAGACTCCCCACTAAAAATACACAAATAAATAGAGAAAAGTAAAATTTTAAAAATCAAGTCAAAAACAAAGATATAGTGATACATGCTTGCAATCCCAGTGATGAGGAGGTGGGAGCAGGAGGATCCCTGGGCCCCGTGGCTGGGCAATCCCAGTGATGAGGAGGTGGAAGGTGGTGGATTACCTAGACTCCATGCCAGCCATCCTAACTAAATCAGTAAGTTCCAGGTCTCAGTAATAGAGCCTGCCTCAAAGACAAGGTGGATAGTACCTAAATAATGATGTCTGAAGTTTTTCTCTAGCCTGGAAATGCAAGAATGAATGCACACACATGAGTGTAGACATGCACACACACACACACACACACACGCACGCGCACACACACACATACACACACACACACACACACACACACACACACACACACACATACACAAATCAGTGGCCATAAAAGAAGAACTGTGAAACAAGTACCCAATCTTCAAGCAATCTCAATTATAACTATAAATACAAATATTATAAATAATACATTTCAAATTCAATCTGTCAGATTTTAGAATAATACATCATGGCAGAGCATAATGTATTCTAGGAATGAATGTGATTATGGTCTGACATTAGGAAATCTATGATTTATCACATTGAGAGGTGAGGAGAAAACCCGTCTAATTGCTTCAATAGATGTTTTTGAAAAGTTGATAAAATTTTAAGTATATGGCTTAAAAATAGAAGAACATCCTTTAAGATGCTGTGCCTATAATCCAATCAATTAACAACAAATGCTTAAATCTGAAACTCTCTCAGTATTTTTAATATAGAGAATGAGACAAAAATATCCAATATCACAACTAATATCTTAACACTTTCCTGAAAATTCCAGACAATAACATGGGACCATAAAAGTAAAAGAAATCAAATATATCAGGAAACAAGAAGAAATTGTATGCCTACTTATATACAATGAAAATATCCACCTGAAAAAGTGCAAAACAAAACATTGCAATACTTTGCTATTTCCCAAAAGAAATAAATGTTGAGATTAATAGAAAAAATCAGAAACTTCATCAATAAAAAGCAAAACCTGTGTCTTGAATTCAACACAACTGAGACTTCCACAAGATCAGGCCAGCCAAAATTCCAACAAAATGAGGGAGAGGCTTAAGAAGTCCCGCCCATCTGAGGAACTACTGACAGCTGATGGCTACTAGGAGAGGGTCAGGCACTTTTCTTTGGAAATTCCAGCCCAAGAAGCTACTTATACACCAGGAAATGAGGGATCCCACACATGTGTCCTTACAGGCAGCAACAAATGGACTCAGTGAGTATCACATGTTCTTAAAAGAGAAAGAGACACCATGAGGTTGGGAATGGCCAGGTAGGGGAATAGGAGAAGATCTAGAGGGAAGTGTATGAGGGTGGCCTGGCTCCAAATACATTGTATGTGTATTAGACAATTAAATAAAATTTTAATTTTTTAGAAGTGTGTATGTATTAAGCCGGGTAGTGGTGGTGCATGCCTTTAATCCCAGTACTTGGGAGGTAGGGTAGGCAGATCTCTGTGAGTTCAAGGAAAGCCTGGTCTACAAGAGTTAGTTCCAAGACAGGCTCAAAAGAAATAGGCTACAGAGAAACCCAGTCTCAAAAAATAGAAGAAGAAGAGGAGGAAGAGAAGGAGGAAGAGGAGGAGGAGGAGGAGGAGGATATGTATTGATAGAAATCTCTATATAACAGTGAAAACTTCTTTCTCCACAAGCTTCAACCATGTATTGTTAGGGTTAGGGTTAGGGTTAGGGTTCATGGAGTTCACGCATTTTGGACAAAAAAAAAATCCAAAGAAAATGAGGATAAGAGAAATACAGACATATGAATGTTGCAGCAAATTAAAAAAAAAAAAACCAGTTCTCAAACTTCTGACTTTGGAAACTGCAATGGCAAAGTTGGGAAAAAGTGAGGAACATTTCAAAAAAAGAAAAAGAAAAAGTACACTTATGGGAATAAATGATTCTTTGTAAATAGGAAATGAACAGCATGCCTTTCTATAGTATTCTAGAGATCTGTCACAGATTAATCTTTATCACAGTTTCCCACAGCCATGCATTGAGCTATAGAGTAATGGAAGCCATGCCTAAGTCATTTTCCAGACCCCCTGGTTCCAAATAAGTAACCTCACCACCAACCTCCCAGAGACCTACTCCCAAGTTCCTCAGATCTATTGGGAAGCAGTTGTTTTCCTCTCTTCCTAAACCTTTTTTGTTTATTTCTTCACTTGCTTGCCAAATCCTGATCTTTCATAGATTAATCCAATCCATGAATAAGAGATGCTTGTTGTTTTACTTTTGTTTAGGAACTGAACAACTGCTACCCACTCAGGCTCTTGAGAGGTCGATATCATCCGTTCATCCACTCATACTCACCTAGCAACTGTTTATTAATTTCCAACCAGGGGCCAGACATAGGTTACTGATGCCATCGGGATGCCGAATTGGAGAAAGAGCCCACACAGGTGTTGACAGTTCAATGGAAGAGTCAAACAAGTTGAAACAATTAGAAAACAGTCCACACATGTGGGTGCAAAAGGAACCATCAGACATCACTGTAGAAGACAGAGTCATCTGAGGCAACTTGAGTAGCGGTTTACAGAGAGACCTGAAGATTGAATGAGTCTTTAAAGAAAACAGGGTCTGATAAAGAGGAAAAAGAATGACTCTGCTTCCTAATTTTTTCTTTCACAGTCAACAACCCCTATAGCCAACCCAATAGACAAGCTTCCAAGAGTAGGGAGCTACGCTGGTTGGGGCAGATCGAACATTATAGGTCATATTTCATGGATCCTGAGAGTTTTGACAATATTTGAAATTATCCTTTCAGAACTAACAGAAGTTTCCAGCATTTATGATGAATTCTGGGCAGAGTATGTTTAAGACTCTCTTTACCCCTTGGGAGCTGAAGTCCCTTCAAGGCTTTGCTTCAGCAAGCCTGCTTGTCAGACGACAGCCCTGTGGCTCCAAGGATGAGAAAAGCATATATGAAGAGAACATTGTTCTGGTCCTTGGTAAATGTTTGAACTCTACTGAGTCTGACAGTCAAACCCCGAAGACAAAGATCAACATCCTGATGTGAGCCTTTCCCACCAATGCTCATGACTAAATTTTCTTAGGCTCGAATCAGGGTCTGCTACCATGGTCAACACTTGAAGTATGCAGCACAGAAAATAGCAACTCTACAGAACTGGCGAAATCTTTCCAGCTTTTGTCCAGGAGAATGCGAATAAACGAAGCACACATTTTTTTAGTAATCTCCTGAGAACCAGGATTTCTGGCTAGCTCTGTGATTTTAGCTACAACAAATACCACTTTGTAGACATGTTGATCCTAGGCCTCTTTGAGCATTGCTTAAAATTTAAATTAAAAGGACGTTTGTTAAGAGGAACAGTAGCTCCTATGATGCCCTTATTTTTCCTACTTTAAATATGTATATGCAGGCTGCACCTTGAAAGGAAATAAATTCCAACATTATTCCTATGGCAAGATGATTTGGCTCCAAAGTAACTTTTTAATTTAAATTTTATTAAACATGATATATTGATTGCTGGAAATGATATAACTGTTGATCTTCGGGGGGAAAGCAACACGAGTAAAATACTTAGCAAGAAAAATGAGAGTTTCTGCTTTTACCATTTCTGTGAACATCACACAAAAGTTCCTGAGGAAGCAAAAGCATCTATCTTTAGCCAAGGACAGTGTGACTGATCTTGTAGACGACCCTAAGGAAAGAAAGATGAGAGGAAGACATGAGGGACAGTGGGAGGCAGATGGGCTACCACTACATGAATTTACCAAGGTCAACACTCAAAACTAATCATAATTTTATAAAATAACAACATTCGGTGGTCTGGTTAATTTTAATAGTCAGCTTTACACACCCTAGAGTCACCAGAAGAAGAGCGAAACTTAACTGAGCAATTGCTCAATTCAGATTAGTCTGTGGTATGTCTGTAAGATACTGTCTTGATTGGTGATTGATTTGGAGTTGAGGGGGAAAGCCCACTGTAGGCAGCATTATCCCCAGGCAGATGGGCCTGGGATGTATAAGAATGCTAGTTAGGTGAGCCAGAGAAAAAGCAAATGAACAAGACAGTAAGTAGCATTCCTCTCTGGTTCCTGCCCCCAGATGCCTGCCCTGACTTCCTTCCCGGACCTCTCTCTTTGACCTGGAAATTGCCAAGAGAAATAATCCTTTCCTCTCCAAGTTGCCTTTGGTCATACTGTCTTATTACAGCAACAGAATGAAACTAGAATAATTGGAAACAAACAAAAATCTTTCACAGTATCATTATTATATCAGCAGAAATACAGAGCAGGGTCACCAAAACTAAGGATGAGTGATAAACCCATATAGAAATCTAGATTTAGCCAACTGAAAAATATGATTAAACTCCACTACCACGAAAAAGGAAGCTTGATTGGAAGTACTCAGCATCACTGTTTAGTTCCAGTTCCAGCAGTCATAGGTTTTTTTTTATTAAAATCTAGTGCCAAGAGTGGGATAATTCCTTGTGAACTACTGGTCAGGTCAAGCCCAGAGGCTCCCAAAACAATACAGGCCACTGGCATTGCTCTTAGATGCCCTCCAGAACTAGAGATTAAGGCCCTGTTGCTGAAAACACCAAACACTCTGGAGACAGGACTCAGAAAAACAGGTTAAAATTGAGTCTGGAAGCGTCTTCCATTCTGGCCAGCATTCCTGGTGAGAGGCTGCATGTGCTACACAGGCTGTCAGAGCAGAGAACAATCACACTCAGTTGTGGACCATCTGTGCCAGGCCAAGCCACCCTGCAAGACATGCCATTACTACAACAGAAGCATGAACACTTCGAGGATATCTCACAACTTCCTAATTGGGTTTGGGCCCTCTGCATGGAAGGGAATATGTGCCTGACACTATGGACCTACCTGGTGAAGAAACTTTGTCCAGAAAACTCACAGGCCCAATGGGGAAAACAGTGATGTTTTGCCAAATGATCATGCAGCTAAACGGCCTTCTAAATGTTTGTGTTTATGCCACAGGCCATAGTCAGAAAAATCCCATTCAGCAGCAAGTGACATCAGAGTCAGGACACATAACTGGTCAAACACTGAGAATAAGAGACTGATGACTGCTTATTCCCACAGAGGACAGCTATGTCACCCACTCCAAGGCCCAGACAGCCTCACAGATGAGGAAGTGGAAGGACCATGGAAACTGAAGGATTTGAGGTGTGTAGTGGGACACAGGTATGCCCAGAGCCCCAAAATAGAGAAGGAAAAAAGGAAAGGAAAGACATGAGAGTAGGGGAAAACTACTGAGGAAGAAGGATGTCAGCAGGGGTGGGAGGGGGTGGGAGAGGGTCGTGGGGAATATGTGTAACATAATTACAGCACACACATTCAATACAATAAAAATTCTGGAAGACATTTTCACCAAAGTTGACTAACCAATTACATAATTCATATTGAAATTACAGGTGACCTAGATTAATTACAGCTGTTTAAGAACAACTGGGGACTTGAATTATCTGACTTTATGATTTATTACTAAGCTATAATAATTGAGAGTTTGATGAGTGTCAACAAAAAAACAAACAGAAGAAACATATTAGAGTCTAGTAATGAACACACACATATGATTAGTATCTTATTGATCTATTGCTGCGAAGACACACCATGATCAAGGCAATTCCTATAAAAGAAAAGCATTTAATATGGGGCCTGCTTACAGTTTCTGAGCTTAAGTCCATTATCATCATAGCAGGGAGCATGGCGGCACAAATGACCCCAGAGCAGTAGCTAGGAGCTGCATCCTGATCCACAAGCAGAAATAGACAAAGCCTGGGCCTGGCATGTCCACCCCCAGTGACACTCCTCCTCCAACAAGGCTACGCCCATTCCAACAAAGCCACACCTCTTGATCCTTCCCAAATAGTTTCACTCCCTGATGACTAATTTGCAGACAGGGTGAACAAGGCAGGGTTCTAACAAAGCAGCTATAATTGTTAAAGAAATTTAAACCATTGGGTAATTAATAATCAACTTAATAGGATCTTCGGTCACCTAGGAAACAAGCCTATAGGCACACCTGTAAGGGAATGTGGTAGTTTGAAAGAAGGTGGCCCCCAAAGGGAATGGCACTATTGGGAGGTGTAGCCTTGGTGGAGTAGGTGTGGTCTTGTTGGAGTAGGTGTGGTCTTGTTGGAGGAAGTGTGTCACTGTAAAGGCAGTCTGTAAGGTGTCATATATGCTCAAGATACCACCCAGTGTCTCAGACTACTTCCTGTTGCCTCAGGATCAAAGAAATAGGACTCTCAGTTCAGCTCCTCCTCCAGCACTGTGTCTGCCTGCACACCACCATGCTGCACCACAATGTTAAAGGACTAAACCTCTGAAACAGTGAGCCATTCCAATTCAATGTTTTTCCTTTATGAGAGCTGCCGTGGTCATAGTGTCCCTTCACAGCAATGGAACCATAACTAAGACAGGAAATTATCTGGATTATATTAAGTGAGGTGAGTGTTGCCATTCCCCAGGCTTGGGTCCTGAGCTGCATAAGAAAACTGAAGATATTACTCATCTTTCTCTACTTCCTGACAGGTGATGCCGTGGGACCATTCAAGCTTCCTGTTCTTGGCACCAGGCCTTCCCCACCAAGATGGATTGTAGACTCCTGGAACTGTAAAATAATAAAATAAACTCTTTCTTTCTTTAATTGTTTCTTGCCGGGTATTTGTCCTCCATTAAGAAGAAAAGTAACTAATATAAACACGAAGGAAAAAGCTTGCAGGATTTGCTGTGACAATATCCTGCCTTTAAGGTAGAAACCTCACCTAGCGAAATGTGCAGTTTAACAACGTAAACTCATTTGAAAAGAAGGCCTGAACAACAAAAAGAAAAAACAAACAAAAAAGGCAAATCTTTCCTCTATGAGAAAAGTAACTACAGTGGGTACTAGATCACAATTTACCTGCTCGTTCTTTGTCTGAGGACTCGAATGAGCACTGCCGCCCTGTTCTTCTTCCTCTTCTACTTCCTGCAACCATGGGCGGCTCTGCTGGCTTTCTCCTAGTCTCATAATTATCATACTAACTTCTGCTTGCTTTTCTTTCAGGTTTTTATTGGGGGGGGGCGGGAAGAAGGGTGGAAATGTTTACCAAGGCACAAAATCATACATCATAGATTATTAGCAAGATTAAGCATTTCTATGTATTTGTTTACTACCTACATCTTGTCATGTGAAAGTATGCATTTTAGTGTCTTGTTTATGGAGTCAAATTAGTACAAAAGATATTCAGACTAGTAAATTATTTTTCTTGTGGAAAGAAGTGAAGCATGAAAAGGAATCTAAACAAAATAAATGAGAAGAATAAAACAGTTTTAATTAAAAAAATAAAAGAGTAGTGGTGACATCTTAGGTAGACAAAGGACAGAACAACAAATATATAGTCTTTTCTAAATTCCCTAAATCTCTGTGGAGAAGCAGCAGGAAGCAAATGATCCAGGGCTGTGAACAAAGTAGACCTGGGAACAATTAAAGCATGCCAGTAAGCAAATGACGGTCATCAGGCCAACTGTTGCCAGGTGGTACTGAGCAACCAGATCTGCTTTAAGTATGCCTTCATTCACGGTTATAATATGAAATCTCACCCATTAGAATGTAATAATAATTAAATATAAAACTTTCATATTCATATAAAACATGATTTTTTTTGACCTGCACATTGCCAATTTCCCACCTCTGGGTTGAGCCTAAGTCTAAATATCTTTTGGCTGCCTCGTTACATTTTTAAGAGGCATCCACCACCGTGTTTACGATTTATCCCTCAAGAGGAAAGGATTTAATACTTCTGATGAAGGACATCTCCTTAGTGCAGCTCAATGAGTATATGCTCAGCTCGATTCCTTTCTGGCTGAGAGAGCAGTGCGGAAATCATCATCAAACTAACTGAAAGGAGACAACTGAGCTAGATGGAAGGTGCTGACATGGTTCTGGAAGATGGGAGACAGGCAGAGACTCTGTCATGGGGGGATCTCTGGATGCCAGATGCCTGGAAAAGAAAGAGATAAGGAAATGAAAGACAAACCTAAGCATAGGGTCCAACTAGGAGCAGCAAGTGTGCAAGAAGAACAGATGATGTGAGAACACAGCATTGGCTCGATGTTCCTGCAGGGAGCGGCCAGAATCAGGACCACTTTCCTCTCTCAGCACAGCCAGAGCACTATCCATCCTCCTTCACAGAGGAAGCGCAGAAAGAAATATGCCAAGATATAAACCAGAGATATGCCAAGTCCATGGATACTGGTTACCATGGATAAAACATGCCAGCTTAAAATAGGTAAAGCTGTCATTCTGAACAAACGAGTTTCCTTGAGCCTCCTTGTACTGCTAAGACTCAAGAACACCATAAACAAGCACACGAGATCTGTGCTGTCCTGCATAGGCCCAGAAGATGCCACAGATACTAATGTGTGGAAGCTCCTGAAAAGGAAGTGTCACTTATTAGTTCTTCACAGAAGAGCAGATAAATACTTCTAAGATGGTGCAAAGCTTCTCAGACACCCAGGAAATGTTGAGAGTTTGTCAAGATATCCCTAGAGCTTTGTGAATGAGCATGAGCCAGCTGTAATGATAGACATCAGTTTTGAACCTCACATTCCTTCTAGCCCAATAAGGAACAAAAAAGCTTATCTATCAGTTAATTAGTAGGTAAAAAAATATGCTATCAGGAAGCATTTATTTCAGTGTTTCTAAGGCTTTGCGTCATTGGCTGTGTTAGCAGCAGCAGACCCTTCTTGCCAGTGACTCTGCTCAGATCATTCCCCAGTGGTTCTAGAGCATCAGCGTTTGGGATGCCAGGGCTGTTTGCTGTCGCAGTTTTTGTTTCATTTTTCAAGCTCTTTCCTACTCCCCAGATAAGGAGACACCGATGTGTGAGGATGACTGAAAAAGATACTGTTTCTCTTGCTCAAAGCTCTTCAAGGTATATAACTAACAGATCTGTCAACATATTGTTAAATTCTGACCTAAAGAAATTCATAGAAAACTACTAAAGCAGACATAAAAATGAAATTTTTTAGGTATTTCTAGAGACTCAATTCAAGCATCAGTTGACAAAAGCACTGAGAATGTCAGGGCTCACAGTTTAAAAGCCATACTGGAGCCGGCCGTGGTGCCGCATGCCTTTAACCTCAGCACTCTGGAAGCAGAGGCAGGTGGATCTCTGTGAGTTCGAGGCCAGCCTGGTCTACAAGAGCTAATGCCAGGACAGGCTGCAAAGCTAAACAGAAAACCCATGTCTTGAAACAAACAAACAAACAAACAAAAAAGCTAGGCTGGAGATGTGGAGGTGGAACTGGACCAATGTATCTGTGAAACTCACTCGGTGAAAGGAAAGAGGACACAGGAGAATCAATCTCTGGGCCACCTCCAGACTAAGGCAGCAGTGTAAAGGAAGTGTTCGTGTCTGAATAACTGGCATCGTACATGTTGGGGCTTTTCAGTGTGTTAAGGAAGAATATAGATAAATCTTTGGCTAATTTCAGAAATAATACCTTGTTAACCGCTCCCATTCCAAACGGGAACAAAACTGCATTTCTCCCACAGGGAACTCAGGAAATGAGCAACCAAAAAATTCTAGCTGCAGATTCTTTGTTCTCTTTCTTTTCCTTCCACCAATACAGAATGTGAGTCCCTGAGTCACATTTATTCATTAATAGAACAGCATATTTTCTCTTTAACAAAGATCAAGTCACTTTCAGGAGCCTTCAGCAAAAGGCATCCTCCTACATAAAGACATCACAAAGTGGCAGGTTGACAGGCTCGGCTCCAAGGTTCCTGAGCACAGAGCTTTTTAGACATTATAGAACAACAGTTCTACAAAATTTACCCCTACCTATTTAACACAACAACTCCCTCAAAATTCACAAAAAGTACCAAATGCCACCTTGCATCGAGACTTTGGAGACAACTAAACAAAAGCATGTGTAAAGAACATGTTTGTAAGTTCAACCTCATTAATTTTGCCAATGACAGCCTCTTTTGCAAAAGGGCTCAATGCTTTTCCTTGAGTATCTGTTGGATGCAAATATAGATTGTATGGGAACAGAATGTGGTGGTGACGTGCAGGTCACTGGTCCAGTGAAGCAGCCAGTGTGCTTCAAAAGGCTCATGAGCTGCAAACTTCCCTCTGCATTGATTCTGAGTGGCACTTGGTGAGGGCAATAGTGGAATCATGCCACACCTAGATTTTCAGATATCTTATAACCTGGGCAGCCAAAAAAGAAGCTAATAATGCAAAATATATGGGTGAAATAGAAAACTGCTTCCTCTATAAGCTGTAATGAACAAAGGATCTGAGCCACAACAGTTAATCAACAAGTTGATGCTGAACTTCATGAGATTCTGATGAACACTACCTGAGCTGAGCAATTAACTTTAAAATACCATGAAAGGTGAAATGATTAGTCATACTGTAACTTGCCACCTGTGAATTATTCTTGCCCTAGCAATTGAATGTTAACATAGTTGATCCTCTAGATCGAGTTACTGGTCTTCAAGAAAATTGTAAATTTACTGTTACATTAAATACTACCATGAGGATGAAATCAGACAACAGAAAAAATTACACAGGAAAAATATCCTAATTTCTTTAAGAAATAAGTAGTATAAAAAACAGGGTGAGAGGCTAGCTACTGAAAGGAAAAGAGGTTCCAGAAAGATAGCAACTAACTGTACTATATGGCCCTTGTTTGGATACCAGTTCAAACAAGATAGCTGCGAAGAAGAATGCAGAATGCAAATGTGGATGTTTTAAAGGAGAGTACTTAATCAGATGATATTATGAAATCTTTTTTATGGTAGAGTGGTATTTCAAGTCTTTGTCTGTTGTAGGAGGCTGCTTGTTCATTTTCCGGCCACCCAGAGTCCCGAAGTAATCACACAGAAAACTGTATTATTCAAGTCACTGCTTGGCCAATCACTTAAGCGTATTGCTAGCTAGCTCTTATACCTAGAATTAACCCATTTCCATTATTTTATATTTTATCATGAGGCTCGTGGCCTACTGGCAAGGTTCCAACTGTCAGCTCGTGTCTTTCCCCTCTGGCAGCTACGTGGCATCTCCTCGACTCTGCCTTCTTTCTCCCAGCATTCAGTTTAGTTTCCTGCCTAGTTCTATTCTGCTAAGCCACTGGCCAAACAGATTTATTCATTAACTAATAAAAGCAACACATAGACAGAAGGACTTCTCACACCATTTTTCCTGTTTAAATAAAAAAGGAAGTTTTTAAATTTAGCATAGTAAAATTACATATCAAGCAAGAATTATAGTTACAATATTTATATCTACTTTATCTTTTATCATAACTAAGGAAAACTATAATTATAACTATCTATTCTTCAACTCCATCAAAGACTCCAGAAGGATATAATATTACCTAAGTTAACAACAAGTGCTTTGTAAGAAACTTCCAAAACTCTAGAATTGACAGAGACATCTTTCTACCTGTACAGTCACCCAAAGTTCTTCTGTACCATTTGGGGCACCCATCTTCAGCCTACAGGCCTATAGTATCCAGCAGACTTTTCCACGAAGCAGGAAATTTCAAATAGTTCTACCTATATTGGCAGTTTGTCAGTAACTTTTTTCTGTGTCCTGTAGAATGTCTGGCAGACTCTTTCATGAAGCAGGAACCCAAAGGACTGTCTCACCTTAGGCAAGTCCAGCAGTCATTTTTCTGTGGGTCCTGCATGTCCAGTTCATATAGCATAACATCAAGCAGTCCAGGCAAGAGCAGTTTCTTGCCCAAATAGCTAGCAAACTCCATAAGGGGACTCTTCAATGCTCATCTTCCTCTTGAAGTCGATTGGTGCTGCCAGAAGTAGATGTGTCTCATCATGAAAAGTCTTAAGTTCTTAAAACATATTAAATGCCATATTCTGAAGGTCTCTGAAAGATTTGAAGAATACCTAGTTAACTGAAATATATCTCTATATATCTAGAAAACCTAACTAACATGACTATAAGCTTGGCTATTATAGATGATTATCTACTAACCTATATTTCTTAATTATACATTATATTTTTAAATGAGCTGCACAAACACAATACCTTAACCAAGAGCAGAAATATACATATATAACAAAATTGATCTTAAATTTGTATCAATAAACCAAGATCCATACCAATGGAAATCTCTATAGCATATCCCCCTTTAAATGTAAACAAACATTTATAAACAATCATTTAGGTAAATAAAAGCTGCTTCCTGCTTTTTGTTGGGCAAAGTAATTTTTAGGGTGTTTACGGCAACCTTTCGGGGCATCTTGGTTCATCAAACCACATTAGTCTGTAAGAAATCCATAGGTTCTCATCTTCTGTGAAAACAAAAGAAGAACCTCTTTTCCAAAGCTACAAATCCTTAGTCCCACATTTTGATGTCAAAATACCTCTATGTTGATTTATCTTAGCAGCCCATACAATGAAATGTCTCTCTGTACTTAGCTCCTTCACAGTCAAAAAATTCAAAGAAAACACAATAATATACATAATCCAAACTTTCTGTGTATATTCCATCTTTATGTGGCTTATTTTTCTTACTCTATTACTTTTTTACTTTATTAATCTTTACTCTTTTTCTTCTCTCTCCCAAGCCTACATACATTTTTTTAAACACACTGTGACACATATAGAAGTCTTTTATGTCTGAATTTGTCTTTATTGAGTATCTGTAATCCTTTTCTGATCAGAACTGCTTTTTTTAATGCTAAGTGGATGTGGCTAGAGAAAACGTGGTCCTGCCTGCTTGCTTAGCCCATCCCAACATGCTGGAGACATGTTTGTTGCCTCTGAGAGCCATGCACATTGCCCCATTTTTAGGCACAGTGCAGGTCTATGTCTCCAGTAAGCAAGTTGTAGCACTCTGCTCACAGACCCCATTTAAATGCTTGGTCTCCTGAAAGAGCCAGAGCTCATTCTGGCAGCATGGCCCAGGAAGCTATTTTGAAACTGCACAGTCCCCCCCCCCTCCTTTGGCTACTACTGGTGAATCAAGAAGACCTCTCTTAAAGGAACTGCAACACATTGGCAGCAAACAGTAAGAAGCTGTGTTAAACTCTGTGTGTGTGTGTGTGTGTGTGTGTGTGTGTGTGTGTGTGTGTGTGTCTAGAATTTCTTTTCAAGTTCTCTCAGGTTTTATGTGGATTTAGCGAGCACACGTTGGAGCACCAATTTGTTGTGAGGAGACTGCTTGTTTGTTTCCCAGCTTCCCAGACTCCCAAAATAATGACACAGAAACTCTATTCTTTAAATCACTGCTTGGCCTATTAGCTCTAGCTTCTTATTACCTAGGTCTACACTAGCCCATCTCCATTAATCTAAGTACTGTCATGAGGTTTATATGGCTTACCATATAAACTTTCAGCATCTGTCTCTGGTGGGGCTACATGGCTTCTTACTGTCTCTGCCTCCTTTCTCCCAGCATTCAGTTTAGTCTTCCCTGCCTAGCTAAGTTCTGCCTTTCTATAGGGTCCAAAGCAGTTTCTTTATTAATTAATGGTAATCACAGCATACAGAGGGGAATTCCACATCATGTGGGCAAATATATCCATGGATGGTCAGGAAGATGACTTCTCATTAAGCTGTATAATTTCAATATATAGAAAATATAAGACAGGTGGTGGTGGTGCACATCTTTAATGCCAGTAATTGGGAGGCAGAGGCAGGCAGATCTCTGTGAGTTCGAGACCATTCTGTCTACAAGAGCTAGTTCCAGGATAGGCTCCAAAGCTACAGAGAAACTTTGTCTCTAAAAACCAAAAAAAAAAGAAAGAAAGGAAGGAAGGAAGGAAGGAAGAAAGAAAGAAAGAAAGAAAGAAAGAAAGAAAGAAAGAAAGAAAGAAGAAAACATATTAGAATATGTTTCATAACTAGATCTATTGTTCTATGAGGACTGTAAGCCTGTTTTGCTTCTTTTACTCAACTAACATAGAAAACAAAATTTCTCCCAAGTCTAAGACAAACTACACACAATCAACTCATTTTTACCTCAGAGCAAGTTCAAACTAGACTGAATGTTCTTGTAAATGGATCAAAAGTTAAAAACTTTATAGATATACACAAGGACAAAGTCACAGATTATTAACACAAAGCAACCTAAGAGACTATGCCAATTATTTGCTTGCTAATGTCTGGCTGATAAAGACCTGGCTCTCAGTGCAGATCTCTCTGCAGCTTGTCTCACTGGGCACTGTGGCCCTGGCCTCTGGTCACAGTCTTGCATCATGAACCTTGTTACTTGCATTGCCATGGTAAATAGCTCTGCCCCTTATTGTTTACTCAAGGAATGTACTATGAAATTCAGAGGTAGCTTTGTAATTCTTCTTATTGTTACAAAAAGTCTCTTGTTAACTATGTATATAGCTATGTAGAACAGAGGAGAAGGAGAAAAGAATTCAAACTTAGAAGGAATTAGAAACTAATAGGAAATATAACTTAGATAGAATTGGAGCTGTGGAGTTAGAATTAGAGCCATAACAGAAGAATAGGCAGAATAATAAAGAGCATGATTCAAACAGTATGTGTGTGAATTTATTCCTTATTCCTCAGATAGAAAAACTTTCAGTTCAGTTTCTCTATGTTGTAGACTTCCTCCCTGAACCCTGGGTGTAAACTTCAGAGCTGGTCTTTTGTGTTACAATAGCTTGATCCAATAAAACTGGTATTCTTGTGAAAGGAGGAACCCCAGGGACCTCTGTCTCTCTGAATGGGTATAAAACAAAACCCTTGTGAAAACAGAGCAAGAAAACAGCTCCTACAAACCCACAAAAGAAGCCTCAACAGAAACAGGACCCAACAGCTCCTTGAATTTGCACCCTCCTGAGACATGAACAAATTCACTTCCAGTGGTTGGAACCAACCACTGTGTGTTTCTCTGTGTGGTCTGGCTGCCCTGGAAAATGAACACAATATCTAGCAAGTTATATATTTAAATTCCATATTTATTTAAAGATAGATATAAAATAAAATGAGAAAAGATGATAAAGTATAATGGGAATTTTGTGTGTTTTGAGTAAGAGAGATATTTTTAAACATAAAAAACTGAGGAAAAACATTGATTTAACACTAACTTTAAAATTTAGCTGACTGCCAAAACCCCAGCATGTCCCTCCCCAGATAACAAATCATTGGAAATTGATGGCTGCTAGGGAAGGGACAGGAGGTTTTTCTCAAAAATGTGGTCCCCAAAAGGTTACCCAAGGTTCAATAGATGATTCTACACCTATACATGTAGAAACAGGACTATGTGGACTCAGTGGTTTGAGGGGCTTGGGGAGAGAAAGAGAAAGGACACATGAAGTTTGGAAGGAAAAGCAGGGGTAGAAATAGGGGAGGGAATGGAGTGTGGTTTAGTAACTAGTGTGTGTGTGTGTGTGTGTGTGTGTGTGTGTGTGTGTGTGTGTGTTTCTCAAACAACAAAAAGAAACTTAGAAATCATTGTCAGTATGTAAATGGTGGAGAAATTATTTAAGGACTTGTATAGATGGATCCAAAGAGAAAAATAAGAGTATGGTTAGCTAGTTCACAAGACAGTAAACTCAAAAAGCATGAAAAGCAGCTTCCTGGATAGCAGAGGCTCCACATGTTACAGCATCAAGTCATCATATTGAGGATGAAACAACTAAGATTAAACTATTATTTCCATTATTTGAGAGAGTGTGCAAACTCATTTTGGAACATGTAGATAGCATGTCCTTTGGCTTCATTCCCTGTTTACAGAAACGAACCCTAAGTAATAAACTGGTAAGAAAGCAATGAGAGATAGATGTTCATTATAGGACTGGGCTGAAAGGGGGAAACCAAAGCACCCAATTTTTCTGTCAGTGCAAAACTAGTAGATACACAAGACAGAATCTACAGTGGGATAATATCCAATCATTATAAACCATTGCAGAAAAGAAAGATACCAATATTATACTGTTAATTGTTCATTATTTTGTGACCAGTGCAAGAAAAACAGTAAAGATCAATGGGCTATGGAGATGGCTCTGTCAGCAAAGGTCCCACTGTTCAACTATGAGGACATGAGCTCAGATCCCTGGCACCCAGGAAAAAGCTAAGCATGGTCACACATGTCTGCAACCATAGCACTAGGCCACGGACACAGATGGGTCCTCAGGGCTTACTTGCCAGGCAGAATAGTTAAATTGGTGTGGTGGTTTGAAGGAGAACGGCCCCCATAGGCAAACATGTTTCAATACTTGGTCTCCAGTTAATGGAATTGTTTGGGAAGGATTAGAGGTGTGGCCTTTTTGAAGGAGGTGTGTCATTGGGTGTCAGCTTTGTGGTTTTGGAGCCCCATACCAGTCCCAGTCTCACTGTCTCTGGCTGCAGGTTGAAGATCAGCTGTGAGCTCTCAGCTGCTGCTCCAGTGCCATGGCAGCCTGTTGTCACACTCTCCACCATGATTACCATGGGCTAATCCTCTGAAGCTATAAGCAAACCCCCAATTAAATGTCTCATTTTATAAGTTGCTTTGATCATGATATCTCTTCACAGCTATAGAACAGTGACTGATACAATTAGTAAGCCCAAGTTCAGTAAGAGACCCTGTCTCAAAAGATAATCAGTTAAGCAAGACACTTAATGTCAGACTCTGGCCCAACAAACACATGCATATGTGCACACCCAACCACATACACATGTGAATGCATGTAAAAGAGAGAGAGCAAGTAAGTACAGTACAATGTTAGCATTTTGAGAACTAAATACATGTACAAAGTTAGAGTCATCAAATTTGGCTAACTATAGAGCATGATTTTTCCAGCACAGCTGCACAATCAGAAGTTCCCTGTGCAAAACCAAAACCTCAAAGCTTATTTGTTGATGATGTAATTCTCCATGGTTCGGTACATTTCTGTGTTCATCATGTTGGATGGTACTTAGAAAGAAACATTACCCTGACTTCCCATATCATCATCATGTTCAAATCACACAAAACTTTAAAGACACATTGCTAATTACAAAGGAAGATGCTGATTTAATACTAATTTAAATGAATAATGTGCATTCACCTGTTTTCAATGAAAAAAGATTTTTATTGGCTATTTATGCGTTCACTGTTTTACAGTTACCATTTGGGTTTCACATGCCGTGAACCCAGGTGTGTACATCATACATATGTTCTATGTTTTGAGAGTTTCTTAGCCAGCACACTTACACACATGATATTCTGCAAACCAGAACTTACAGCAGAACATTGACTCTCTGATACCTGCCAAAACTCACCTTGTTCCCCAAAATAGGAAAATGTGATACACTGTGAGGAGAAAAATCTATCAAAGCTGACACAAAGGTTATCAATTAGTAGAGAAATACATTAAAATAATCATCATCTGCATATTCAAATTTAAGAAGATGCCAACTATATTTAAAAGTTCAAATTGCATTTTAACACTTATCTATAACATGTAAGATGAAAATGTACCAATGGAGCTGCAAGAGCTTTCTAGGCATGTGTGTGAAGATTAGAGGACAATTTGCAGGATGGGGTCTTTCCTTCCATCATGTGAATTTCATGGAATATAACCCAAGTCATCCATGCTATTAATAACTTTTACCCACTGAGTTATCCCACTTGCCCAAAATCATTTTTGAAAGAAATCAAAATGGCCTAGAAAGCTCTCGCAGTGATGTGTGTGTTTAAAAACTTGAAAGGAAGAGATATTACTGTGGAATTCAGGATCAAATATAACAACTTACACGCCCTAGGCAATCCTTCCACAACTGAACTACATTGTCAGTTCCTGATGAAGATAGTGTCTCACCATGTAGCCCAGGCTTGATTTCCTCCTACTTTCAATCCTCCTGCCTCTAGCTTTGAATGCCAATCATACAGGCATGTGAGGCACATACCACCATGCCTGACTGAAATGCAGGAGGGTTGTAAGGGGCAGGTCAAGGACATGAGCATTTGTTCATCTTGATCTCAGATCTTAACGTCCCATCTTTGGTTGCCTCTACCTCTGTGTAACAGCGATACCATGCTCTGAATAACCTCAGATAACACGTGGCTGTCACCTGGAAAAGTGAAAACAGACCTGGCTAAGAAATCAAAACCAGAAGTTTAGATTATCACTGCATGCCTTATAGCCCTGGGCACTTTACTGAAGCATTCACGTATTCAGGTTTTCAGTTCCCCCTACATGAGGTTTGACTGGACAACTTCTTTTGCAAGTACATATGTATATACAATGTGTGTGCATGTGCATGAATGTGCATGAAGGTGTGTGTACATTCATGTGGAGACCAGAGATCAATGACTGATGTTTTCCTCACTTGCTTCTTCACCCTGTTCTCTGAACCAGGGTCTCTCGTTGAACCTGTAGCTCACCAAGTCAACCCTACATACTAGCCAGAGACACAGGGATTCACCTGTCTCTGCCTATCCACTGCTAAGATGACAGGTACACACTGCCTTACCTGGCTATTACGTGGATGTTGGGGATCCAAACCCAGGTCCTCACTTGCCAACTGAGCCGTCTCCACCAGACTACCAATCACCTCTTAAATCTTTTCGACATCTGTGATTTCCTAGGACTCAGACCACAGGAAACACAGAAAGCCTTTTCCACCGAATTCTGACTTCAGAGTCGCAGGAAGACATCTGAGCATGGTTGAATCACCCAGCATCCCAAAGGAAAAGAAGAATCAAGAACATGGGGAAAAAATCTGGTGCCGAGTTCTTAGGAAGTGATCCGAAAGGGAAAGGACCAGCCTGTGGACTGGACGCCAAATCAGCAGCAGGATGAAAGCCACAGTAACAACAGTTCTGCCCTGCCATCTTGGGTACGACACAGTCACAGGCACACAGGGCTGACACAGCGAGATCCACTCTGAATCACAGATAAAGGCTGTGGACTAAGCAGCCTGAGGAAGCCCTCCTTCCTGCTCCGACAGTCTGTGATTTGTGTTTTTATTGTGAAATAAAAGTTAAAATGGAAACAGATGAACATCTTTCAGACCCAGTCCTGGTTTAATGTTTTGGCAATAATAATAATAATAATAATAATAGTTTAATTGCTTTGCAGAAGTCACTAAGATGATGAAATATACCTTTCCTCTCCAAATGTGTGTGACTATTAGCTCTGCTGCACAATATCAAAAGCGCGATGCTGTAGGGTATCCAGGAAATAAGCACGGGCGATTGTCTCTGAAATAGCTGTCACTGTGCTTTCACTATTTTTGAAGTCAACAAGCGGCTGCTGGATGCTGCTCTACTCATCTCTCCGTTAGGCTTTGGCCCTTATGAGAATAAGAAAAATGAAGAAATTCTTTCAAAAACTGTCTGTCTGTGGTGTGCTTATTAGAAGATATGATGATATTCCCAAGGCTATTCCTCTGCCCTTCCCCCTCCACCTGCTGGCCCTCATGAAAGTGTAAGCACATTCCCAGTCTATCCTTGAAGCTGTGAGTAGCCATGTGACATGATTAGTGCCACTAGAACACAGACAGAAGTCAAGCAGCGGCATCTGGGAACTTTTGCTTTGTTTACTTATTTGGGTCTATGTATATTTGTGCATGTGTGTGCTTGTGTGAATATATGCACTCGTGTGGGTGAACACACCAGCCATGTGCATGTGAAGGACAGAGATTGACATCAGAGGTCTTCTTCTCTCATTCTCCATCTTTTAAAATTTTTGTTCTGATTTATTTGTGGTTATTTTATGCATACGGATGTTTTGCCTAAATGCACCTCTGTGTAGCACACATGTGTGCAGGGTCCACAGATCCCAGAAGAGAGCATCCGATCACCTGAAACTGGAGTGGCAGGCTGTTATGAAGCCACCATATGAGTGACATGAATTGAGCCCAGGTCTCAAGAAGAGCAGCCAGTGCTCTTCTCTGCGGAGCACTAAGCCATCTCACCAGCTGTAGGGGCTCTCCACCTTATTTTTTTTTTTTTTTGGCTTTTTTAAAAAAGTTTTTGAACTTTTCATACAGTGTATTTTGATCATATTTTTTCTTCTCTCCTAACTCCTCCTAGATACCTCCCCTCCCCCACACACATCACTTAAAGTTCCTTCTCTCTCTTAAAGAACAAAGCAAAAACGTCCACACAAAATAAATAGACAACATGGAGTCTGGTTTGCATTGACCAATGACTCCTGAGCATGAGCCTGCCCTGGGCGTGGTCACTCCATTGAAGAAAACTGACCTTTTTCTCTTCCCACTGGTGTTAATTGCAAAGAGCTTCTTGGTTAGGGGTGGGGCTCTGTGCCTACTTCTCCTTCATCCTGGGATTTTGTCTGACTTGAATTCGTGCAATTTGTCCTGAAGAATCTGTTCCAAGAATTTAGTCTTCTGACTATGCCTTCTAGAACAAGTGAATGGAAGCTTAAAACTCTACTATCATTTCATCGTGTAATTCTTTTCCAGGAAGGATCTCATCGGGTGGCCTTGGCTGACCTTGGACTCACAATCCTCTTGCCTCAGCATCCCTACTCTTGGGACTAGAGATGATTGCGCATCACGACCCTCAGCTTCACGTAGCTCCTCTAACAGTGTGTCCAGCTGAATTGCTGATGTGAGCTGCTGTGAATCAGTGGCTCTAGATTTCTTAATTCCTTCTCCTTTTTTTACATTTATTTGTATGTAAATGCTTGTGCATGTTTGTGTGTATTCTATGTGTGTGCTTGTGCATGTGTGTGTGTATTGTGCCACATCACACATGTGGAAGTCAGAGGACAGCTAGCAGGGGTTGGTTGTCTCTTTCTGCCATGTAAGTTGTGGAGATCAAACATTCTTTCAGGGTTAGCACTGAGCCACTTCACTGTCCCTCCACTTCCTATAGAGAGAAAATCTGCCTCATTCCATGAAAAATGGCAGTCTCACTACCAAAGCACCATCTAAAACCACATTGGTACTGGCAGCTGAGTATCTATCCCCCAGAGTTCCCTCCACAGCACAGAGGAGGGCTCTGTATTTGTCTGCTTCCCCAGGGCCTGCTCCATCATGGGCTGTTTTTCTTATGTGCCATTAGAACTCTGACAGGGTAATGACACATGGCATAGTTGGGTTGGCACGTGATTTTCCACATTCCCTTGAGTTTCACCTGGTCACTAGAGAGATTTAGCTTCCTCTCTCATAAAGAAGTTAGCAGGGTGTATGTGTGTGTGTGTCTGTATGTGTGTATCTGTATGTGTGCCTGTGTGTATGCCTGTGTGTGTGTCTATGTGTGTCTATGTGTCTGTGTGTGTGTCTATGTGTCTGTGTATGTGTTGGTGTATGTGTCTATGGTGTCTGTGTATGTCTATGTGTCTCTGTGCGCGTGCTTCTGTGCGCGTGTCCATATGTCTGTGTGTAATTGTGTGTCTCTGTGTGTATGCCTGTGTATGTGTCTTTGTGTACGTATGTGTCTGTGTGTGCCTGTGTGTGTGTGTCTGTGTGTGTCTATTTTGTGTCTATGTGTGTCTATGTGTCTGTGTATGTGTTTGTGTGTGTCTATGTCAGTGTGTGTGTGTGTGCGCGCATTATGCTAAGGATTTAACCCAGAGCCTTGAACATGCAGGGCAAGTACTCTACCACTAAATGATAACATCATCCAGGACATAGGGGGTTTTTGTTTGTTTGCTTGTTTGTTTTTGCTTTGTTTATTGTTGTAAATAGCATTAGACTAAAGCACATTGCGTCAGCATTTTTTAGCAAAGAAGACAACATTATTTATTAAGTAAAACCATGTGGTTTCTTGTCTTTCTACAACTCAGAAACATAATACCAAAGAATGACCCAACTCTTGCTGATTTAATCCAATCTAACTTCCGCACATTTGATGCTGACAACTAACAGGAATCATCATCTTTTATCAAATGCTTTCTGTTTCTTCATTTTGTTAAAGAGGAAGGGAAGGAGAAAGAAAAAGAGAAATCAGTGTGTTATGAATAGGCCCAACTAGAACCAGCCCACCCACTCCTGTCCTGTTCTTCTGACTTACTGCCCCTATCACCCTGGCACAATGCCCTTTGGAACTGGAGTTCTGCCCATAATCCCATTATTTTTGGCTAGGGTACTATTATGTGAAGGTGATGTTGATTACTGGGATCAAGAAAAGGACTATGATGACTAGGCATTGTGGGTAGTGAAGGTTTTACTGGCAGCCTCGGCTGATAGCAGCACTATGCATAATCTTCATGGCTTTAATATCTTACTTCATCTTACTGTTATCACTCTCAATCATGCCACACATTAGATGCTGTAACAGTTTGACAGATAAAATCTGAAACTGAGAGTGTTTAAAGAACTTTGCCAAATTCCCATTAATGATAAAGAGCTGAGATTCCTTCCGTTGCCCCATTCTGTCTTCTCATTCCAGTTCTCTCTAGCTCCTCCCCTCAGGGTTCAACATAAGCCACAGTATGGACCTGGAAGGAGCTTCCTGAGCACTGAGCATCTGGCAACGGATTTGACCTCTGGGTGTTAACTTCAGAGCTCCTGTCTTTACACCGGCCTTTTCCTTCCCAGGATGAGTCTGGAGAAGGTCACTTTTGATCAGCCCCCCAGTTTGTCCCAGGCCAAGCCTCTTGTCAATGGGCAGTGTCTCTCCATCCTGTTCCCATACCCTGGTGAAACGATCTAACTCCTTCATGGCATCCCAGTATTTCTCGATATCCGTAATACCCAAAACATATCTAATCTACTCAATTTATTTCACTATTATCTTTTAATATTTGCTTTTTATTCTCCGTCTCTCTCCCCCTGTGTGTATGTGTATGCTCACACACATGCTGGGTGCCTGAAATAGGTATTGAGAACAGAACTCAGGGTCTCTGAAAGAACACTGAATACTTTTAATCACTGAGCCATCTCTCCAGCCTATGATTTTATTTTTTTAATGTATCATCCTTCCAGTGAAAAGAAGATTGCCAACATCTTTTAAAAAAAAAAACAAAAAAGTAAGGATTAATTGTATGGTAAGATTTTTGTGCAATTAAAGGCATTTATTTCTATGAAACAACATTCCAAGCAATTTTTCTCTTTTTAATAATTTCTTTTGAGAGCTAGGTCCTAGAAGGCACTGTACTCTGCACGAGCAAGCACCCTGAGCTCTAATTATGTGGTAAAATCACAATCCCTGCTCCCAAATCCTGTTTGAGTAAACTGGATAGTAAGTTCACATTGGCCACGACCATGAAAGACCTTCAGTTTATGATGCATAATTAGGGCACAGGAAGTTAGAAGGAGACGTTTCCAAATACTGCAATTGGTGAAGGTGCCTTTAATTTCTTCTCCCCTTTCATGGTACCTTGTCCCCAGACACCCTATCACAGACATGTGTCACCCAGACATGCCCATAGAGACCTGACAAACTCCAGGCTGCTCTTACTTTCCATCCTGTCTAGGTCATAATTACCCATTTTCAGGGTCTCGTTTCCCAGAGTCATATGCTCTGTTTCTACATCACAATAATCCTATCTGCTAAATGGCCCAACCACAAATGCCTTAGTTATTTCTTTTCAAAGGTAGCAAATGATCAGCTTGTCTTCCAAAACTGGAATAGAAGTCACTAGTCAGAAGGAGAATAGAGGCAGCATGTCAGGTGACCCCAGAAGCACAGAAGGAGCAAAGTTTGACAAAGGCCAGATGATATGGCAGGGACAGATGGCAGCAGCCCAGCACCCAGGGATTCCGCTGCCAGCTAATTGACAGGAGAAAACAACCAGGCAGGTGGCTAGCAGCGTACACTCGGCCAACTGAAGTGAGGTCAGGCACAGGGTCAGAAAACTAAGGAGAGAAGGAATCCACAGAACTAAGTCGCTCTAAAAGGCTAGATTACCGAACCATGTCCCTCCCTAGTTTCTAGAGCCTTTCCCTGGTGTGGATAACAATAGAAATCCCAAGAACGAAAAGGTTGGGATAGATTTAGAAGAAAAGATGTGGGCAGTGTCTGAAGGGCTAAGGTGCCTGGGACCACAAGGGGCTGAAGTCCATGAGCAAGTTTCACCTTTCCATCTTCTCAGGGGATGCATTTACAACACAGCAAGAACGGCAATGACTGAACCCCTGCTAAACTCAAGCACAATTCCACTGTACAAGGGTGAGATGCAGAGATTAATACCACCTTGCAGCACAGACTTGAACAAGGAATGGGGAAAGATGGCCAAGAGAAACTGCTCAAAGGAGATTATAATAGAGCTTGTTAACGCAGCACAAAGGGGATACAGTCATGCGGGAAGAACATGCCAAGGAGGGGTGTAGTGTGGGCAGAGGCAAGGAGCGCGAAAATACACTCACTGTACCTAGCAATTGTGCACTAACCATTGTGATTTAAACAGAGATAATATAGAAGAAGGACACTAAACTTTATTTTATACATATAGCTACATGTAGTATCTGTACATATGTGGTTACCTATCTATACACATACATATTTACATATTTATATATATTTACATGCTGAATTAGTCATAGTTTTCTGGAGGAACAGAAGTAGTAGAATGAATATATAATATATAGATAATAGGTAGATAGATACAGAGAGGGGATTTATTAGAGCAGCTTACAGGCTGTGGTCCACCTAGTCCAACAGTGGCTGTCTACCAATGGAAGGTCCCAAATCCAGTAGCTGTTCAGTCCATGAGGCTGGATATCTTGGTCAGTCTTCAGTATGTGCAAAGTCCCAAAGAAGTAGGCTCTAATGCCAGCAAAGGAATGGACTTGCCAGTGAAAGTAAGAACAAGCAGGCAAAGACAGCAAGCTTCCTTCTTCCTTGTCCTTTATACAGGTTTCCAGGGGAAAGTGTGGCCCAGAATAAAAGTGAATCTTCTCTCCTGAGTAAATTGGGAGCATGGGGACCATGAGAGAGGGTAGAAAGGGAGGGGAAAGAAAGGGAGGAGACTCCTGTAGCATCTGTCCTGGCGCAGGGGCCTCTGCAGCAGCGGCCCGCTAGGTCAGGGCCCAAAACTTGCCCTGGACATTCCGAGTACCATTCAGAAGTTTATCAGTGAAGACCGCCTGCCACACCTGCTTCTCTATGGCCCTCCGGGGACAGGAAAGACATCCACCATCCTGGCCTGTGCCAAGCAGCTGTACAAAGATAAAGAATTTGGCTCCATGGTCTTGGAGCTGAATGCTTCCGATGACCGAGGAATAGATACAGTTTGGGGGCCAATCCTCAGCTTTGCCAGCACAAGGACAATCTTCAAGAAAGGATTTAAGCTTGTGATCCTGGATGAAGCTGATGCCATGACTCAAGATGCCCAGAATGCCTTGAGACAAGTGATCGAGAAATTCATGGAGAACACCAGGTTCTGCCTCATCTGTCCAAGATCATCCCTGCCTTGCAGTCAATGTGCACAAGGTTCCGATTTGGCCCTCTGAGGCCTGAACTCACGGTTCCTCGCCTGGAGCGTGTAGTAGAAGAGAAGAATGTTGACATAAGTGAAGATGGAATGAAGGCCCTTGTCACTCTGGCCAGTGGGGATATGCGAAGGGCTTTGAACATTCTGCCAAGTACCAATATGGCCTTTGGGAAGGTGACAGTCTACATCTGCACCAGGCATCCCCTTAAGACAAATGCCAACATTCTGGACAGGATGCTGAATCAAGACTTCACCACTGCCTACAAAAACATCATGGAACTGAAGACTCTGAAGGGTTTGGCTCTGCATGACATCCTGACCGAGATTTACCTGTTTATGCACAGAGTTGACTTTCCACCTTCAGTTCAGATACATTTATTGATCAATATGGCAGACATTGAGTATAGACTTTCCGTTGGCACCAATGAGAAGATACAGCTGAGCTCCCTCATTGCTATTTTTCAAGTCACCAGAGACCTGATAGTCTCAGAGGCCTAGCCACTCCAAGGCCTGCTGGCCCTGCCACAGGCCCATCAGTGACAGAGGACAGAGGACTTGCTTACTGATGAAGTACTGTCCTGAACTACTAGATAAAGATGGTCACAGAAGTCTCTCCCCAGGCATTTGGGCAGTGCTATCTGTGGCTGTTTGGAGCAGGACCTACCAAGCAACTTTAATCTGTAACTATCCACACTGCTTGTCTTTTGTAGGGAAAAATAAATCTTTTGTGGAGGGAGAAGGGAGGGGAGCAGAAAAAAATGCATAGCTCAATAAAATCAATAAAAAAATTTTTTTTAAAAGTGGATCTTCCCACCTCAAAAGATTTAGATTAAAGGCAGGTTTTCCACTTCAAATGACTTAAGAAAAATCTCTCACAGGTGTGCCCAGCTGCTTGGGTTTTGGTTAATTCCAGACGTAGTTGAGTTGAAAAGCCAAGAATAGCTATCGCACCAATCTATACACATTCACATAGCCATTCACTTTGATGAGTTTCCCAAAGGAAGAAGATACAACCAATCATGTGTCAAAAGCTGTTTAAACACTGCATATTGAATATATACACTGTTCTTGTCATCATTTCCTAAAGAATGTAATGTAACAACTATTTACATTGTATTAAGTATTATAAGTAATCTAGAAGTTATGTAGAGTCTACAGGAGGGTATGCCTAAATTATATGCAAATAGTATGCCATTCAAAATCAGGAACTTGAGCATCCACGAATATTTATATCTATAAGGGACTAGGATCAATCTGTGGAAGACATCATATGCGATGAAACATACACACACACACATATGTTTACATTCATGCATGTATATGTGTACACAAATATATATTCAAATAATTTTACAATTTGATCACAAATTAGAAAGTTTGCATATGTGCACAATCCTGAGGAATAAAACTTTGTCTTCAGGAAATATATTCAGGGATTCTAGTTAGGCAGGTAACCATAATCAGTTTTGCAAAGCAGTTATAAAAATACAAGGCAGAGAGTGCACAGGCACGAGAACATTAGAGACCATCACAACAATCCATACAACAGATGACAGGACAATAGCCCATAAATGGAAGGGCAGAGCATCTTCAGGAGACTTTGAGGGACAAAGTCAGCATACTTAGTGCCTTAAGTGACACAGAGGAAGAGGAACATCAGCCTTCTTAACATATGCAACTAGTGATGGATGGGATAGAAATACCATTAACTAAGTCAAAAAGAGAAAGAAAAGATGGTATGATTAGATTCAAGTTTGTGGAAGGCCCTTTGAAACTGAGATTACACTAAACAATTGAGAATCTAGGTATCAATGATATCTGGATATTTGAGAATACACAAATTCACCCTCGCAAAATGCCTGAAAAGGGGTACGGGAGAGAACAGAACCTGTGCAACACTAAATTTGGTGACACAGGATGTTAGGACAAGACTACAAATTTAACGGCACAGACGTTTGAATGAGTGTTAGCCAACAGATTGCTAAATTTAAAACAGGAGCAGGAAAGGGGAAGCAGTCCTACCTGAGGGAAATCTGTGCAAATCCAGAGTGTCTTGGCATGCACATCCTCCCACACTGACAGAGCCACCTTGCCTGATCAAGCCTTCCTGAGAGAATGGGGAAGGATAAGAGCTTAATGTGAAAGGAAAACCGGTCTTTTCAAGCAGTCGGTCTGCAGTTCCACGCCACTGCCCTCCTGCAAACACCTGCTCCCCTTCTAGCTTACACCTTATCCACAGAACATTGGTCTTTGCACGGCCTGATTCAAGCCGTCAGTCATGAAGTCACTACCTAAAATGCATCTGTGCACAAGGCAATCAGTCTGCCTCTGACACCACGCATCAGACCTGGGCAACTACTCTGCCGTGGTCAAAGCCCTCCAGGCAAATTAGGCCTTTGGATTCTTGAGATTCCTCTCACTTCAGAAGTAATTTTTCAGGCTGCTCAGTTACAGAGTAAACGATCCTGATAGGAGACGTGCATTTGACCATGGTCTCCAAAACCTCATTGTCTGCGATCATAAAGCTGAGATCAAATAACTACAGATGTGTTCTGTACACTTTTAATTGTCGTAACTGTTAACCATTATTAGTCATATCCAGTCTCTGGAGCTTGCTTTGTGGTCCATGAGTCATGATTTAATGGCGAAGGGATTTTGCCTCATTTTCACCTTCACTCACAAACTAGGAAAAGTAGGAAATAAACTGAAAGAAATGCAAGAGATTGTAGCACACAAAGCTTGTATTTCGATGAACTATGAAGAAAGTATTTGTAATTTAAAAAATTATACACATTAAAGGTGACAACCCCATAAATATAGTGAGAGTTTGATGTTGTTTCCATAAGCCATTAGTTCTCAACCTGTGGGTCCCAACCCCTTCGTGGGTTAAACAACCCTTTCACGGGGTCATTCATTAAACCTGGGCTTTTTCTAATTCGGTTTGATTTGCTCTGATTTGCATTATTGCGCGTTGGTGGAGAGATTTATCAGGGTGTAAATAAAAACATTACCCTGGCCTAAATGCAGAAAAGCACTTGTTCCAGACACTGGCCTTAATAAAGCCCGCTAGCCATGAGGGAGAAGTCACCACAGCTCTGCAGTACTTAAGATCTGTGCCTGAGTGGAGCTCAGGGGAAAAGGCAGGGGAAAGGATATGGCTGAATGTGTGAACATTTTAACATCAAGACACTCTAACTCATGAAGGAAATGATGGTGAAACTAGCAAGTTCCAAAGAAGGTGAGGAATGAAGGAGAAAAAACACAGCAGTCAGAGGAAACAAAGTAGATGTCAGCCCTCACATTTCAAAGTCAGGAGTGGAAATGGGAAGGGGTGACAGTGAACTCAACTTTACACACACTCTGGGTATTTGAGAACAGTATCCCGGCCAGCGGGATAGGAATGGTGGTCTCTGATAAAACCTAAAGGAGGAAGAGGAAGGGAAGGGCACAAGAGACATGAGAAATGACGGAAGACAGGGTTCTGATCAAACCGTGCTTTATTATTTTTCAGAAGCTGTTATATAGCAAACGGGCAAGGGGGAAGGGGAGGGGTGTCAGGTCTGCTGGAAATCAGGTCCAGAGACAGCCCTAGCTGATAAGTAAGTACTGAGGGTCTGTGATTGTTGACTAACAAAGGAAATGCTAATTGTTTCTAAAAAGCCTGGTGCCTGCAGGTCTCACTAGGCTAACGTCCTAGGTCTGGAACTTGCCCTGCAAAGGTGAATATCTTACTTGTGAACTTAAGATGGCTGTAAACAAAATACAGATCTCAAATTACAGGTCTTTGCTTCTGTTCTGGAAGAACAGGAATATGATTTCTTGAAGGAATTCTTGGTTTGAGAAAGCACTGTCTATTATTAGCTGTTTGGTATGAAAGCATGAGGAGATAAGATGGAGAAACGGAGAGACACAGGGGCAATCATTCCCACCCCACAGGAAAGATGTGAAGTATTACAGAGGGGGTGAAGAAGAGGCGCATAGACCAGCCCTCCTGCACATAGCACTCAGTAGTTCCAGGAGCTTTGCAGCCATTTCTTTCTACAGAGGCCTAATATGACAGCCCAAACTGAGTAAGATGATGGTTAGCAAGGAAACGTGGTACCAGGACAAGAATAAATCTCAGTTGTTTTCTTATGTGACCAAGGAATAATTTTTAAACACAGATGTTTTCCTTGGTTTTGTGTCTGTCATGTGAGCCCATTTTTTGGCAGCTGAAATGCATGCCTATATATCTACTCCTAAGCACTTAAAGGGAAAACAGCCGTATTTCTCAAGTGAAGCAGGCTTCTCTTGGCTAGACATTAAGTGGGGGCTGCCAGGCAAATGAGACCAGATTTGAGACAACACATTCTGTCAGTGGATTTCCCTCAATGGAAATCCCTGCTTCCCTCAAGTTGGAAGCAAACTGCCCCAAAATAATGGTATGTGATTCCACCTGAGAACAAAATTATTAGAGCTGAAAAAAGAAATACTTCTTCCCATTCCAGTCAACTACTAAAGGATTCTGCAGAGGAAGCGCACTGACGGGAATTAGATGTAGCGCTCTTGCTGTTGCATTAAAATGATTTAATAGTTCTACCAATGTCACGACATTAGCATTTTACATCAAACTGTAACACAGGAGCAAGGGAAGACCCTGAGATGCCTCTGAAAGTCAGCATTTGAAGGACAGAGTTTACAAGGCTACTTGGTCACATGATATAAAATGGCAGTGTCACTAGGGTGAATGTCGCTGGCTAGCTGGTTTTATTTTGGACAGGCCATTAAAGGACTGAGAATGCCAAATTCATCTTTCATTTGGATTGGTTTCAACAACCCATTTACAACTGGCTGATCCATCCTGTTGATGTCTCTAATAGGAAGATAACTTTTTGGACTATCACCTTAAGAAATCTAAAAACTTGCTTACAGTCAGGTGATAGACAGACATGTCACAGCAAAACCCTAACAAATGAATTTTCTAGAAAAAAATAAGGGCATACACATAAGTGCTTACTCTACCAACAACAGTCCATTCCTGGTCTAACAGAGCCGTAAATAAGCAAAAGATCTGCCCCATCTTTAAGATGTAGATGGGGTTCGCATTCTCTTGTTAACTTCAGAAAAGAATTCTTTAAATAATTGTTATGAAAATTGGCAGTACAATTAGGCAGGATATCAAGCCACAAGGTTTTGCAATTGTAAATGATGAACAGCTAGGAAAAGTATGTAGTGATATTGTTGATATTCTTATTAAAAGTAGTAAGAGTTAAGTGGCTATTATGCAACCATTAAAGCCTTCAGAAGATGATGCCATATAAGAGCTTGGTTAGTAATAGGAACTAAGGAGCAGAGCATGTCCCTTCTCTGGCCTTATTTACTTATAATAAGTTTTTCTTTGATTTTATAATTTTATAAATATAATTTTTCTTTTAATTTTATAACAATGGTCCAGCCACAGCAGGACAATGTAGCAGGAGAAACATTTAATTTGGAATATCCAGGTTGAAACTCCAGTCTGAATTTAAGAAATTACATATCTTATTCTAAATCTAGGAGACTGGATTATGAGATGGTCTGGGAGGATGCCCCATCATGCAGGAAAGCACAAAATCACTTGTGCTTTATCCTGAAGATGTCAGTGGAAGTCACAGGACACACAGAAGCTTCTGTGGGACACCTTGACAGCCATCTCATTGTTTGCTAGGAAAGTCTTGTCACAGTGGAGCAGGAAAAGATCTTTCTGTCCCTTGTGATCATCCATGCATAATAACTTATCTTCATTCACTGTCTTACAGTTCTAAGTAACACATTCATATGGTTACTTTTAAATCCTATGGTTACTTTTAAATCCTATACTCTAGTTCCATTTGTGGACAGTGCCGACAACTCTGCTCATATTATAACATGAACTTAAGTAAACTGAAGTTTATAATCTCGTTACAAAGATGAAGATAGAAAAGCCAGCCAAGTATGCACAGTGATTCCTAAATACAGTGTGCATTTAGAAATGCACTTGAGAAACCCAGGAAGTATGCAGACTTGGACCCACTCAGACTTACAGACAGATCTGGGGTGCACTCAGCGATCTGCACTTTTATTAGCTCTTTGGGAATTCTGTACCATGTGTTTTGATCACATCCATTCAATTAAAATTACTTTGAGATTTCATCTTACCCCAGTCAAATGATTACAAAAGGAAGAGAAATGCTGGTACAGCTGTGGGGATAAAGGAACACCTTTTCATTTGTGGTAGGAAAGCAAACTGGTACAGTCACCATGGAAACCACAATGGACGCTCCTCAAAAACACTAAAAATAGATCTACTACATGACTCAGCTATACCACTCTTGAATCCACATGAAAGACTCTGTAACCTACTACAGAGATGCCTGTCATCCATGCTCATTGCTGCTCTATTCACAAAAACCTGGAAATGGAAATGGCCCAGGCCTTCATCAGTTGATGAATCAATAATGACTATGTAGTGTATTTACACAGTAATCTACATTTTGCCATCACCTATAGGTAGCTCTAATACACAGAGTCAAGAGACCACACACTGAGAAAACCCAGGGACTGAGAGAGCCTGCTTCGAGCCTCTGAGTAGGATTTGACTCCAGATCCAGCCCTTTGGAGCTGTGGGAGTTTAGATTAAGTTAAGAGGTAGTCTGGTGGGTTTTTGGTTTTGTTTTTTGGGGTTTTTTGGGGGGTTGGGTTTTTTTTTTTTTGCTTTTTGGCTTTTCGAAACAGGGTTTCTCTATGTAACAGCCCTAGCTGTCCTAGACTAGCTCTTGTAGACCAGGCTGGCCTCGAACTCACAGAGATCCGTCTACTTCTTCCTCTTGAGTGCTGGGATTAAAGGCGTGTGCCACCACCACCCAGTTAATGGTTTTAGTACAGCATTCTACCAGACTTTCAAAGAAGAGATAATACCAGTACTCATCAAATTATTCCACAAAGTAGAAACAGAAGGAACACTGTCAAACTCGTTTTACAAGGCCACAGTCACTCTGATACCAAAACCACACAAAGATGCAACAAAGAAAGAGAATTACAGAACAATATCCCTCATGAACACTGATGTAAAGATGCTCAGTAAAACACTCAAAACCCAAATCCAAGAATATACCAAAAAGATCATCCAACATGATCAAATGGGCTTCATCCCAGAAATGCCAGAATGGTTCAACATGAAGCAAAAATAATAAGAACACAGAGACAGATATTAGGGTTCAATCTGAAGACCAGAAAAGCTAAGCAGCCAGTCACTGGCTCTTACCTCGACCACAGTCTGAAAAGTGGTGATCCTGCCTCCAGGAACCTCAGAGTGTGACTGAGACTGAGAGCTGTCACCACCCATCTTATATTCCTCTCTAGTTCTGGGATTAAGGGTGTGCACCACTACCACCTGGTTTCTAAGGCAAATTAGTGTGACTAATGGGATTAAAGGTGTGTGTCATTGCTCCCTGGTCTGTAAGGCTGGCCAGTGTGGCTGGTTTACTTTTCTGATCTTCCAGGCAAGCTTTATTTACTAAAATACAAACAAAATGCACTAGATCAACATATGAAAATCTGTCAATATAATACACCATATAAACAAACTGAAAGAAAATGCCACATGATCATCTCATTAGGTACTGGAAAAGCCTTTGAAAAAATTCATCAGACCTTTATGATAAAGGTCTTGGAGAGATCAGGGATATAAGGAACATACCTAAACATAATAAAGGCAATATACAGCAAGTCAATAGCCAACATCAAATTAAATGGAAAGAAACTTAAATGCAATTCCACTAAAATCAGGAACAAGTCAAAGTATCGCTATTTGCAGATGACATGATAGTATACATAAAAGACCCAAAAAATCTTAATCCTACCAGGGAACTCTTAAAGCTGATAAACGCCTTTAGCAAAGTGACTGGATAAAAAATAAACTCAACCCAACCAGCTTCAACTATACCTGGACCTACAACAACCACCAGCCCTACTGATCTCACCAGTCCCAACTACACCTGGACCAACAATGACCACAGCCCCACCATCCCCAACAGTACCTGGAGGGACAGCACTAGTGACCACCGGAGCCACAGGCACCAACTGCAACCAGAGGAAGAGACCCCAAATGCACCTGGAGGAAAAGTGACGGCCTGAATTACAGGCTGCACCTGCGTGGATTGGAGGAAGAGATGGGTAGGCAGTAGTGAAAGGATACACTCAACAACACAAAGAGCAGTATGATACCACCAGATCTAGTGGTCCTATATCAGCAAGACCTGAACATCCCAACGCAGATGAAGTAGAAAGAAAATGATCTTAAAAATAACTTTATGACAATGATAGAGACCCTTAAAGAATAAATTTTAAAAAATCCCTTAAAGAAATGGAGGAAAAGAAAAATTTTTTAAAAAATGGAAAAAAAATCAGTAAATCTCTTAAAGAAAGCCAAGAAAAAAATCAAACAGGTGAAGGGAATAGTTCAAACAGTTCAAGACTTGAAAATTGAAATAGATACAATAAAATAAAAACAGAGGGAATTCTGGAAATGAAAAAGCTGGGTAAATGAGCAGGAACTACAAATGCAAGCATAACCAACAGAATACAAGAGATGCAAGAGAGAAACTTCAGGAGTTGAAGATACAATAGAGGAAACAGATTCATTAACCAAAGAAAATGGTAAATCCAACAAATTCTTCACAAAACATCCACAAAAACTGGGAAACCATGAAAAGACCAAGCCTAAGAATAATAGGCATAGAAGGAGAAAAACTCCAGTTCAAAGGCACAGAAAATATATTCAACAAAATCATAGAAGAAAACTTTCCCAACCGAAAGAAGATATGCCTATGAAGGTACAAGAAAGAAGGTTACAGAACACCAAATAGACTGGACAGAAAAAAAAACCCTCACCAAAATCAAAACACTAAACATACAGGATTAAAAAAAAAAAAAAGAATAGTGAGAGTTGCAAAGGAAAAAGGCCAAGTAACATATAAAGGCAGATTTATCAGAATTACACATGACTTCTCAATGGAAACTCTAAGCCAGAAGGTCTTGGACAGATGTGCGGCACAAACTAAGAGACAAGCCCATACTGCTATACCTAGCAATGCTTTCAATCACCATATTTGGAGTAAATAAGATATTCCATGACAAAACCAGATTTAAACATTACCTATCCATGAATCCAGCCTTACAGAGAGTACTAAAAGGTCATCTCCAACCCAAAGAAATTATCTGCACCCATAAAAACACACTCAATAGATAACCTCACACCAGCAAACCCCAAAAAAGGGAAACACACAAGCACTACTACCAAAAAATAACAGGAATTAACAATCACTGATCACTAATATCTCTTAATATCAATGGACTTAACTCACCTGTTTAAAAAAAAAACACACAGAATAACAGAATGAATACAAGAAACACACCTCAACCTCAAAGACATTCATTATCTCATAGTAAAGGATTGGAAGATTTTTCAATCAAATGGACCAAGAAAAAAGTGGATGTAGTTATCCTAATATCTAACAAAATAAACTTCAAACTAAAATCAATCAAAAGAGATGAAGAAGGGTGCTTCATACTCATCACAGTAAAAATATCAAGATGAAGTCTCATTGTATCTACAAATATTCTCCAATCCGCTGGTCCCCTGGACCGGTTTCTTTCTACCCACCAGTTCCTGCTCATTAGCTCCTGCAGTTGCTAATGAAATAATCATTGTGAGGCTTAATATTAATTACATACTCTTAGGCCTATTATCTCAGGCTTCTTATTAACTAAGTCTTACATCTAAAATTAACCATTTCTATTATTTTATATTGTGCCATGAAGCTCGTGATTTGTTGCCTCTTGCTTCTTGGGCAGCTATATGGCATTTGCCTGACTCCTCCTCCTTTCCTTTATCTCTGCTTGGATTTCCCACCTTGCTAATATTCTGCCCTGTCATAGGCCAAAGCTCTTTATCAACCAATGATAATAAAACATATTCACAGCATACAGATGGGAATCCCACATTACTTAATTCTGAACATCTATGCCCCAAATACAAAAGCACTCACATTTGTGAAAGAAACATTACTAAAGCTTAAATAACACATCAAACCCCACACACTAATAGTAGGAGACTTTAAAACTCCACTCTTACCAATGGACAGGTCTGACAGACAGACAGAAACTTAACAGAGAAATAAGAGAACTAACAGATGTCATGACTCAAATTGATTTAACAGACATCTATAGAACATTCCACCAAAACACAAAAGATTATACCTTCTTCTTGGCACCTCATGAAACATTCTCTAAAATTGATTACATACTAGGTAACAAAGAAAGCCTCAACAAATACAAAAAAAATTGGAATAACCCCCTGTATCTTATCAGATCACCATGACTTAAAGTTAGAATTCAACAACACTAATTGCAAAAAGACTACAAACTCATAGAAATTGAGCAATGCTCAGCTGATTCACCCCTGAGTCAAGGAAGAAATTAAAGACTTCCTAGAACTCAACAAAAATGAATCCACAACATACCCAAACCTATGGGATACTATGAAAGCAGTGCTAAGAGGAAAGTTCATAGCACTAAATGCTGACATAAAGAAAGTTAAGAAATCCCACACTAGAGACTTAACAGTGACCCTGAAAGTTCTAGAACAAAAACAAACAGACTCACCCAGAAGGAGTAGATGATAGGAAATAATCAAATTGAGGGCTGAAATCAATAAATAGAAACAAAGAAAACAATACAAAGAATCAATGAAACAAAGAGCTGATTCTTCAAGAAAATCAACAAGATAGACAAACCCTTATCTAAACTAACCAAAAGACAGAGAGAGAATATCCAAATTAACAAAATCAGAATTGAAAATGGGGATATAACAATAGACACTGAGGAAATCCAAAGACTCATCAGGTCACTTCAAAAACTGGTACTCCACAAAATTGGAAAATCTAAAAGAAATGAAAAACTTTCTGGATAAATACCACTTACCAAAATCAAATCAAGACCAGATAAACAATTAAATAGACCTATAACCCCCAAGGAAGTAGAAGTAGTCATTAATAGTCTCCCAACCAAAAACAGCCAAGGGCTGGTGATTTCAGCACAGAGTTCTACCAGAACTTCAAAGAGGAGTTCATACCAATACTCCTCAAATTGTTCCACACAATAAAAACAGAAGGGATATTGCCAAACTCTTTTTATGAGGCTACAGTTACACTGATACTCAAACCACATGAAGACTCAACTAAGAAAGACAATTATAGACCAATCTCCCTCATGAACATTGATGCAAAAATACTCAATAAAATATGGCAAACTGAATCCAACAACTCATCAGAAACATCATTCACCATGATCAAGTAGACTTCATCCCAGAGATGTAGGGATGGTTCAACATATAAAAATCTGTCAGTATAATCTACCATATAAATAAACTGAAAGAAAAAAATATGATCATTAAATGCTAAAAAAGCATTTGACAAAATCCAACACCCCTTCTTGATAAAGGTCTTGGAGAGCACAGGGATTTAAGGAACATATCTAAATATAATAAAGGCAATATACAGCAAGCCAACAGCCAACATCAAATAAATGGAGAGAAACTCAAAGAGATTCCACTAAAATCAGTAACAAAACAAGGCTGTCACTCTCTCTATATCTATTCAACACAATACTCAAAGTTCTAGCTAGAGCAATAAAACAACAAAAGGAGATCGAGGGGATATATATTGGAAAGGAAGAAGTCAAACTTTCACTATTTGCAGATGATAAGATCATATATATAAGTGACCCCAAAAATACTACCAAGGAACTTCTACAGCTGATAAACACCTTCAGTAATATGGCAGGATACAAGATCAACTCAAAAAAAAAAATCAGTAGCCCTCCTATATACAAACAATAAAAGAGAAAGAAATCAGAGAAACATCACCCTTTACTATAGTCACAAATAACATAAAATATCTTGGGATAACTCTAACCAAACAAGCAAAAGACCTATTTGACAATAACTTTAAGTCTTTGAAGAAAGAAATTGAAGATCTCCCATACTCTTGGATAGGTAGGATCAACATAATAAAAATGACAATCTTACCAAAAGAAATCTACAGATTCAACGCAATACCCATCAAAATCCCAACTCAGTTCTTCACAGGCCATGAAATAACAGCACTCAACTTCATATGGAAAAACAAAAAATCCAGGATATCCAAAACAATCCGGTACAATAAAGGAACTTCCAGAGGCATCACCATCTCTGACTTAAAGCTCTACTATAGAGCTATACTAATGAAAACAGCTTGATGCTGGCATAAAAACAGACATGTGAATCCATGGAATTGGATTGAAGACCCTGATATTAACCCACACACCTATGAACACTTGATTTTTGACAAAGCTAAAATTATACAATGGACAAAAGAAAGCATCAACAAATGCTGCTGGCATAACTGATGTTTACATGTAGAAGAATACAAATAGATCTATGTCTATCCCCATGCACAAAACTCAAGTCTAAATGGATCAAAGACCTCAACATAAATCCAGCCACACTGAACTTGATATAAGAGAAAGTGGGAAGTAGCCTATAACGCATGGGCACAGGCAAATGTTTCCTGAACAAAGCACCAATAGTGCAGGCACTAAGATCAGCAATTAATACATGTGACCTCATAAAAAACTTCTGTAAGTTAAAGGACAACATCAATAGGACAAAATGGCAGCTCACACAATGGGAAAAGATCTTCACCAACCCCACATCTGACAGAAAGCTGATATCCAAAATATAAAGAACTCAAGAAACTAGGCATCAACAAGCAAAATAATCCAGTTAAAAAATGGGGTACAAATCTAAATAGAAAATTCTCAACAGAGGAATCTCAAATGGCTGAGAAACACTTAAAGAAGTGCTCACATCCTTAGCCATCATAGAAAGGCAAATCAAAATAAATTTGATATTTCATTTAACACCTGTCATTAAGGCTAAGATCATAAACACAAGTGATAGCTCATGCTGACAAGTATGTGGAGCAAGAGGAACACTCCTCCATTGCTGGTGGGAGTGCAAACTTATACAGCCTCTTTGGAAATCAATATGGCAGTTTATCAGAAAATTGGCAGTCAATCTTCCTCAAGACCCAGCTATACCATTCTTGGGCATATACCCAAAGTATGCTCCGTCGTGCCACAAGGACACTTGTTCAACTATGTTCATAGCAGCTTTGTTCATAATAGCCAGAACCTGGAAACAACCTACATGTCCCTCAACTGAAGAATGGGTAAGAAAATGTGTTACATTTCCACAACAGAGTAATGTTTAAAGCTGTTTAAAAACATGACATCATTACTGTAAAAACAGACAGGTTGACCAATGGAATCAAATTGAAGGCCCGGATATTAATTCACACACATATGAACACCTGATTTTTGACAAAGAAGCTAAAAGTATACAATAGAAAAAAGAAAGCATCTTCAGCAAATGGTGCTGGCATAACTGGACGTTAACATGTAGAAGAATGAAAATAGACCCATATCTATCCCCATGCACAAAACTCAAGTCCACATGGATTAAAGACCTCAATATAAACCCAGACACACTGAACCTGATAGAAGAGAGAGTGGGAAGTAGCCTTTAATGCATAGACCCAGGAGACCACTTCCTAAATATAACCCCAGTAGCACAGACACTGAGATCAACAATAATAATTAAGTGGGAACTTCTGAAATTGAGAAGCTTCTGTAAAGCAAAGGATACAGTCAATAAGATAAAAAGGCATCCTACTGAATGAGAAAAAGTCTTCACCAACCCCACATCAGAGGACTGATCTCCAAAATATATAAAGAACTCAAGAAATGAGACATCAAAACACCAAATAATCCAATTAAAATGGGGTACAGATCTAAACAGAGAACTCTCAACAGAATGGCCTTAAGACACTTAAGGAAATGTTCAATATCCTTAGCCATCAGAGAAATGCAAATCAAAACTGCTCTGAGATACCATCTTACACTTGTCAGAATGGCTAAGATCAAGAACACCAATGATAGCTTTTGCTGGAGAAGATACAAAGTAAACAGAACACTCCTCCATTGCTGGTGGGAATACAAGCTTGTACAACCACTTTGAAAATCAGTATGGCGGTTTCTCAGAAAATTTGGAATCAACCTACTTCAAGACTCAGCAATACCACTCTTGGGCATATACCCGAAGGATGCTCAATCATACTATAAGGACATTTGTTCAACTATGTTCATAGCAGCATTATTTGTAATAGCCAGAACCTGGAAACAACCTAGATGTCCCTCAACTGAAGAATAGATAAAGCAAATGTGGTAGATTTACACAATGGAGTACTACTCAGCTGTAAAAAACAATGACATCTTGAAATTTGCATGCAAATGAATGGAACTAGAAAAAAAATCATCCTGAGTGAGGTAACCCAGACACAGAAAGATGAGCATGGTATGTATTCACTCCTTAATGGATACTAGCTGTAAAGCAAAGTAAAGCCTATAGTCCAAGGCCCTAGAGAAGCTAAACAACAAGGAGAACCCTAAGAGAAACATATATAGATACCCCTGGAAAGGGGAAATAGACAAGATCTCTTGAGAAAACTGAAAGCATAGGGGTGGGGAGAGAAGGGAGGGGAGGAGGAGTGGAGAAGAGGAGGAGGGGAAAAAGGGAGGAGGGAGGAGAACTTGAAGGAAATGGGGGAAGAACAAAGATGAAGAGTAAGGAAAGAGATAACTTGATTCTGGGGCTAGCCAGAAACCTGGCACTAGAGAAATTCCCAGGAATCCATAAGAATGACCCCAGCTAAGACTCTAAGCAATAGTGGAGAGAATACCTGAACTGGCATTGCCCTGTAATCCAATTGAGGACAATCTTAAATGTTACCATAGAACCTTCACCCAGCAACTGATGGAAGCAGATGCAAAGATTCTCAGGGAGCACTGGGTTGTGCTCCCAAAGTCTAGTCAAAGAGTGGGAGGAGTGAGAATATGAGCAAAGAGGTCAAAATCATGATGGGACACCCACTGAAACAGCTGACCTGAGCTAATGGGAGTTCCCCAACTGCAGCCTGACAGCGAGGAAACCAGCACAGGACCAAACTAGGCCCTCTGAATGTGGACAACAGTTGTATGGCTGGGGCAGACTGTGAGGCCACGGGTAGTGCAACCAGGATTTATCCCTACTGTTTGTACTGGCTTTTTGGAACCCATTCACTTTGGAGGGATAACTTGCTCAGCCTAGATACAGTGGGGAGGGCTTTGGTCCTGCCAAAAAGCATTGTGCTAGACTTTGTTGACTCCCCACTTGTAGTGTGAGGGCCTGCTAGTTGGGGTTTCTGTCCCTCCCAGTCCCCCAGCTGTTTAGTCCCAGAGAAAATCACAAAGAGTCTATATTAATGATAAACTGATTGGCCCATTAGGTCAGGCTTCTTATTAGCTCTTGTAGCTTATATTAACCCATTATCCTTATCTATGTTAGCCACATGGCTCAGTACCTTTCTCAGTGGGGCAGGTCAAATCCTGCTTCTTCAGTGGTCTGGCAGAAATGCCGAGAGAGCTTCTTGCTCCCCAGAATTCTCCTTGCTCCGCCTCTACTTCCTGTCTGGTTGTCCCACCTTACATCCTGGCTAATGGCCAATCAGCGTTTATTTAAATCATGATCGACAGAATACAGACTATTCTCCCGCACCACTTCCCCCTCTTATTTTTTTTTTAAACAAAGAAAAATATCCATAGTCCAATTTTTGGGAATGTGGGCGTAGTATTCCAGGCTATTTCCGGCTGGTTAGGGGCACTGATAATCTTATGGGGACCTAAAGAAAATTTAGAGTTATGATCAAGTCCTGACTGGAGTATCCTGTGAGTCTTCATCATCTCAGGCAGCATCCAGGCCATCTGTTTCTACCAGAGATTTCTCAGGTGGTCTTTCTTGATCAAATCTGAGTTTTCTTAACTCAAAATGAATCCACAGCCTCTCATTTCCTGTGGAAACAAAAGCAAAATCTCTTCTCCAAAGTAACATATCTTTTGATTTCAATTTTGAAGTCAAGGTATTTTCAAAATACCTATCTTGGATTAGTTCAGCAGCATTTATAAGCAAATATCTTTTAGCAGCTATTTCTCCTTCCTCAGCATTCAAATAATTCAAAGAGAGAATAATAACATACAGTATCAAGATTCTCTGTGTATTTTTCATCTTTATGTGGCTTTATTTTAACCTCTATTTCTTTTATTTTTACTTTTAACTTGTGGCTTTTTGAGACAGGTTCTCTGTGTATCTTTGTCCTGGAACTCACTCTGTAGACCAGGCTGTCCTTGAACTCACAGAGATCTGCCTGTCTCTTCCTCCCCAGTGTTGGGATTAAAGGTGTGTACCACCACACCCAACTCTCTTTCTTTTTTAAGAACTTTAATCTTTAGCCTGCATGTATTTTAACACACAGTAAACCATTTAGAGGTTTTCTTCGTCTTTGAATCTCTCTTTTTCTGACTACACGAGTCTTTAATTTACCAAGCAATATGGGTAAGATAAAAGCCGTGGCTTGACGGCTAGTCCAGCCCATTCCTTAGCTTTCTGCAATTCCAGCCTCATGGTGGAGGTACTGGCTGTAGCTGTGTTTACCGCCACAATTCAATGGCGTTTCCAGGTCCTTGCCAGCAAGCAAGCTGTAACAGTATGTCCACAGACAACACTCAAATGCTTGGAAGTCGGACTGCCTGCCTGAAAGAGTTTGCCCTGGCAGGACAGCCCAGAAAGCCGGCATTTTAAAATGGCACAGCTTTTTTCCTGCTACAGCTGAAAACCAAAAAGCATGCGGTCAGCTTTTTGTCAACACTATTTAAGTGTTTCTTGGCAGGACCTCTTAAAAGAGCTGCAAGGCTTTACAGCTAAAGCTGAGTCAGGAAGCCTCTCTTAGATTAGAGCGCTTGCTTTCCTCTAGCAAGCAAAGCAGACCCGAGAAATTCTTTCCCAAGCTTTCTCAGGCTTTCTGTGGATGCAGTTATCCACGTGGGCACCATTCTGTAGTAGGTGCCATTCTGTAGTAGGCGCCATTCTGTAACATGAGGGGCCTGGTTGGTTCCTGTCCTCCTACCAGGTCTCCAGCCATTTAGGTCCCAAGGAAAATCACACAGAGAGTCTATATTAATGATAAACTGATTGGCCCATTAGGTCAGGCTTCTTATTAGCTCTTGTAGCTTATATTAACCCATTATCCTTATCTATGTTAGCCACATGGCTCAGTACCTTTCTCAGTGGGGCAGGTCATGAAGAGACCCCCGGTAAGGGGAGACCCTCCAGCAGACGCTCCCCACCCAGAGAAGACT
Organism: Ondatra zibethicus; assembly: GCA_004026605.1. Classification (NCBI taxonomy): domain Eukaryota; kingdom Metazoa; phylum Chordata; class Mammalia; order Rodentia; family Cricetidae; genus Ondatra; species Ondatra zibethicus. The sequence goes on along the minus strand of PVIU01001562.1, from coordinate 79,115 downwards.
CCAATCGACTTTGGCTGCACAAGCAAGAGGCGTTTATTAGTTGGTTACACAGGCCTGCAGATGCTGCAGCAATCGGGTTGCTGAGCATGCCGGGCTCAGAGAACAAAGTAGTTTATATAGGATTTTGGGGCAGGCAGCTTTAGGGTACCCAGCAACAAGTATTTCATTGGTTAATTCATATAGAGCATAGGGTTATTTTGGGGCACAGTGATTTGTTTCACTTTGGATTTCACAAAAACAGACACGACGGGGACACTGTGTTTGGCAGGGTCTTACTGCCCTTTTTTATCACTCCTATTTTGGCTATCCCGGGTGGGCTAGCTGGTGAGTCATGGGTCATGGTGCCCATCTGTTGCTCCTCTTTATCTTTTGGTCCTTGACTGACTAGGAGGGTACCTAACTTTGACTTTATTTCTTTTATTTTTTAATTCTTTCAGTCACATCCTGCTTCTTCAGTGGTCTGGCAGGAATGCCTAGAGAGCTTCTTGCTCCCCAGAATTCTCCTTGCTCCGCCTCTACTTCCTGTCTGGTTGTCCCACCTTACATCCTGGCTAATGGCCAATCAGCATTTATTTAAATCATGATTGACAGAATATAGACTATTCTCCCGCACCCACTTACCCTCTCTGAGGAATGAAGAGGGGGTTGGGATGAGGGGGAAGATGGGAGGAACAGGAAGAGGGGAGCAAGTGGGAACTGGGATTGGTATGTAAAATGAAAAAAAGATAGTTTTTTAAAAAACAAATAAATAAATATTTTTTTAGAAAAATGACCTCATGCAGGCAAATGGATGGAACTAGAAAAGGAAATCATCCTGAATAATGTAACCTAGACCCAGAAAGATGATTGGTGCCTATACCAGTTGTCGTCAGAAAGGTGTCATCCAGCAACTGATGGAAACAGATACAGAAACCCACAGCCAAACATTAGGTGGAGCTCAGAGAATTCTATGAGAGAGCGGGAGTAAGGATTGTAGGAGCCAGAGGAGTCAAGGACACCACAAGAAAACCCACAGAAACAACAAACCTGGGCTCATAAGGGGCTCACAGAGACTGAACCAACAATCAGGGAACCTGCATGAGACTGACCAAGGCCTCTGCATATATGTTACAGTTGTGTAACTTGGTCTTATTCTGGGACTCCTAGCAGTAGGAGCAGTGGCTGTCTCTGACTCTTTTGCTAGCTTTTGAGACCCTATTCCTCCTACTGGGTTGCCTTGTCCAGCCTTAATATGAGGGTAGGTGCTTAGTCTTATTGCAACTTGATATGCCATATTTGTTTGATATAGGAGGCCTGGTCTTTTCTGAATAGAAGCAGAGGAGGTGTGGATGGGGGCAGGGAGCAGAGGGGAAGTGGGAAGGGACTGGGAGGAAAGAATGGAGGGGAAACTGTGGTTGGGATGTAAAATAATAATAATAATTGTTGTTGTTGTTTTTATTAATAATAATAATTTTTAAAAAGAGATAGTCAGGGCTGTTCTCATCTACAAAATGAAGGTAACAGCAATAACTTCATGTTAGCCAGTTGTGATACTGGTAGTTGGTAACACTTATTGTGAAAATTGTTGTTCTTGCTGTCATTAATGTCACTGAAACACAGGAAACTGACCAGATGTTAACTGGCTTCACAACGTTCCTAGAATTCAATGAATAGAGAATTCTGGGTAAAGAAAAGAGAACCATGAAGAAGTGGAACTAAGTTTGCTTGTTGGTTTGTTTGGTTGATTTTCTTTTAATCAATGTCAGAGACAAGAAGAAACTCTGAACAAAGAAGAAATATTGCACAAGTCGGTAAGGAAGCAGGGAATGAGCTGTGTATGAGACAGACAAGGGAAGGGGGCCCTGAAGTGGGGAGGTGAGCTGGGGACAAGTGGGAAATCCGCAGGCCAAAAGACCGAAGGCCTCACAGGCTTGGTTCTTCTGCCTCGTGATTTAAAGCACCATTTGTTTGTTCTGCTTGCTTTTGAATTTTCAAGGTCCTGGTGACTGATCCCAGGGTTTCACACAAGTTAGGCAAGTAGTCCTCATGGAACCTCCTCCTCAGCCCTCAAAATGCCTGTTGTAAAAGGCAACCCCGTTAGCTCTAGCCCCATGCAGAATAAAACATATGAAAAGACTAATTTATAGCAACCATTCTTATTAATGTAATTACTTACAAACTAACCTGCCATGAGGAACCTTAATTCATTGAGTAAGTTAATATATTAAAATCATTTCAAGATCTGATGAGATGGGTCGGTGACTAAAGGCAGAACTCTGCCAGGCTGGACAACTGAAGTTCATTCCCCAAGCTCCTACACATTGTCCTCTGATCTCCATCCACACACATGCACATTCACGCACACACAAACAAATGTAATTTAAAAATCACTCCCAACTCATTAAAAGTAATTCAAACTTTCAATTAAAAAAAACTATCAGCTTTTATTGAAAACTATTTGCTTATCACATAACCTCAGATCCTTGCAGAGTTCCAGGAACAGATTAATAGCTTCAGATAAAAACTGGTACAGTTAAACAGAGGAGTGTGTGTGTGTGTGTGTGTGTGTGTGTGTGTGCACGCGCGCGCGCGCTTTCTGATGACAGTTAGCATCTCCTTCTTTATCAGAAACAAAAACCAGTTTTTGAAAAAGAATATGTGCGTGGCAAAGAGTTGGGAGAGTTGTCTCTTTTTATTTTATTTTGAGATTATCATAAAATTACAACAGTTCCCACTTTCCCTTCCTCTCTCCAACCTTCCCATATACCTCTCTGTGCTTTCGTCCAAATTTATGACCTCTTTTCCATTAGCTGCTGTTATATACATATATGAATATACACACACACTCCTAAATGTACAGATACACCCTGCTCTATATAAAGTTTCTGCGTGTGCATTTTCAGGACTGACTGTTTGGCATTGGGTAACCAATTGGTGTGATCTTCCCTGGAGAAGACTATCTCCTACTCTCTGCATTCCTCAGTTGTCTATAGTTCTTTGTGTGGGGCTGAGGTCCCCTGTCGACTTTACCAGTGCCTCTGTCCTTGTCCTTGTCCAGTTCATGTTTGGGGGGTCACGCTGATGAGACTTTAAGGGTGTAGTTTCTGACATGACTAGGAAACACAATCCCATAGTCAACTCCCTAGTCCTCTGTCTCTGACAATATTTCCACGTCCTTCCATAGCGTTCCCTGAGCCTCAGGTGAGGAGTGTTTTGTAGATGTATCCACCGGGACTGGGCTGTTCATCTCTGCATTTTGATTTGTTTATATAATGATCTCTGCTTATTGCAAAGCCCAGTCTCCTTGATGAGAGATAAAGACTTATCTGTGGGTGTAAGGATAAATATCTAGAGTGTCATTAGGGACTGTGTTGGTTTAAGAAAGCAGTAGTGTGTATTCTCCTCCAAACCCATGACTTATAAGCACTGGATGGTTGGCTGAGCTTGCAGAACCATGCACTGTTTCACTCTTGTTCAGTGGGTCAATGATCCATTTTGTTGAAATTCTTTGTTTTTATTTTCAGATGAATCCATCACTCTGAAAAATGCAACCAAAGTTGTTGCTCTGGTTCATGGTGAATGACCAAATTACATAAGCAGAAATAAACTAAACACTACACATGTCAATCAATAGTCAGTGTGGGTAATCTGATTTGACGTCATAGGAACCTCAGTAACTTCATTAAATTCTCATTAAATGGCTGAAGAGAAGATTGCAAGTGCTAATGCCCTAAAACCTGTCTTCTTCCTCTTTCCAGGCTTGTTTGCCTGGATCCTTATTGGTCAACTGATTCTCAAGGAAACATCTACATATCTGAACCCCAGAACAAAAGTAACCTAAAACTATTTGCCGATGGCCATTAATTTCTCTTCTGATAAAGAATTTTTCTTTTCTTTTTCAGAATCTCTTAAAATAGTTTTGTCAATGCTTTGAGAATTTCATACAATGTATTTTGATCATATTCATCTCTTACTCTTCCCCCTCCACCCACTCTTACTTCCGTCTCCTACCAACTTCATGTCTTCTTTTGTTAATACCCTGTTGAGTCCAATTATGCTACTCATAAACTCCTGGATGTGGATCCATTCGCTGGAGTATGGTTAATTTACCATGGTAGAAAGGTAGAAATTTTTCTGAAGTGATGTTTATATATTACTATCCCACTAAACAAAAGCTACACGGAAAACACCACACTAATCAAAGTGTTGCTCTCTGATGAACTAGAAAATGGCCTTTGCTCACGCTAGCATTCAATCCTTGTTTTTGCTAGCCGGGAATAAAATGACCAACTGATGCTTCACTTCACAAATGTGATTCCAGTTAATGCCCCAAGGGAAGCTATCATCATGTCTCCTCCAATTGCCTCCTAGGGAACAAGAGAGAAATATTTGGCTTATTAAAAACAATGACTGCATTCTCTTCTGTGCCAGCCTAATTGGGACCTGTGCTTCCATTTACAACTGCCCAATTCATTCAGTTCTTTGATTACTTTCTACCAGTGCATTCAGAACCAATTCAAGCCATGAGCGGGAATGAATTAAATCTGGTGAACAAGATCATCTTCCATGGTCCTACCTGCCTAGTATCCCTCCATCATTTTCATGTACATAGAATTAATAGTCTGCCAGAAACTCAAACTTTCAGCAATACAGAGTTGGTGATAAAGCTAGGAATTTGCCTCAGAATGAACCAAGACTAATTTTTGTTGCAAATGTTATACATATTAATTGTTTAGTCTTTAGTTTGCTGCATTAAATCTCTCTAAGTCCTCAACCTATCCATCAACAAAGATAATAATGCATATTACATGAGTATAGACACAAAGCCATATGTATGTGTGTCTGTGTGTGTTGTATTCAGCCAAATTTATAAACATTTCTTTAAAATGTTTAAATGAATACAATTTATATCAACTTGGACTTGAAGGGAAGAAATAGAAAACCCAAGCAACAGTGAAATGAAAAGGCACAAGGGTTGTGTTTTACACAGACTGGCTTTTCCCTTAAGATCAATTATAATTAGATACAAGTTGGTTTCCCTTTGGTATAAATATGGCCATATGAAACATTGCAAAATTCTCCTTGTTTAGAAAATCTGCAATAGAAGCAGAGAGTAAGGTAATGGTTTTTAGGACTATAAAAACGAGAAATGTAAAATTTGCTGGGCCCAGAATTTCATTTATGTAAAAAGAATGAATCTGGGGATCTTGTGTACATAATATTCTTCCTACAGATAGAAATACTGTAATGTGCACTTGAAATAGTCATTGACAGCACAGAGCTCATGTTAGCATTCTTGCACAAACAAAAATATCACAGGAAAATTTTGGAAGTGATGGACATGTTTATCATTTTCGCTGTGATGATGATTTCATTTGGTCCAGTCTCACCAAATAGCAAATATCAATATTGCCAGGTTTTTATATATCATCCAATAAAGATTTTTTATGGGAAAGAATTAAAGACACTCAGACTGGTTCAGAAAGCTTCCCTGGGGTCATCATGGTCAAGCATGGACAAGTAATCAGGGCAAGATCTAGAGTTACCGCTTGCTGCTTCATATAACTTGAGCCCACTTACTGTTTCCTTGCCTTCCTTAGCCTGTTTTGCCTTCAACGATCAGCTTGGCCTTCTCCAAGTCTTCCATGCTGGTATCCACATACCTGCCAAGCTCAGTGTCTGACATAGAGCAAATTGCCAGCACCATCTCACTAGATGGACAGTGGCTCAGAGTCGGGTCCATGAAGTAAAAGACCACCTCTACCACTTACCCATGACGTCCCTTTTCCAGTATTCTGACTCCTCATTACAGCTCTCATCATAGAAATGGCATTATGATGAAACAGAAAACCCAGAAAGGTCAAAGTTGACCTACATTTGTATTAACCATAACTGTATGCTACTTTTCAATATAGACAGCAGCACAGGTGCACCTTCATCTGGTCCATCAGACAGTCATTTGCATAATCTCTCTTATAAAGAAAAGCAAGCATCTTCACTCTTACAAAAGACCTTAGAAACATTTGTACAGGTACCAGGAGATCCATCCAGAGGAGTAAGTGTGTGCCCGCCCAGCCGACCAGACGCCCTGGGAACGGAGTACAGGCACCCTCCAATCCCCTAAACTTTCTGGCCATTCAGCAGGGCTTCTCCCCAGCTACTGGCTTTCTCTATTTATCCCAGCCCAGCTTGCCCCCAAGCACTCCTTTCCATCTTTGGGGTCCAAGGATCCCCCAACTCAGCCTGCTTTGGGGCTGAGGGTCTGGGGACACAATTGTGAGTGCAACTGCTGCAGGGGTTTCTTTATTCCACTGAGCCTGCACCTACCAAGCCCGCCCTTTTGTCTGTGAGGTTTTTGGCCAGCAAGTGGCCCTGCTCCTGTTCCAGGAGATCCATCCGGAGGGGTGAGTGTGTGCCCACCAGACTGGCCAGATGCCCCGGGAATGGACCAGGCACCCTCCAATCCCCTAAACTCTCTGGCCATTCAGCGGGGCTTCTCCCTGGCTACTGGCTTTCTCTATTTATCCCATCCCAGCTTGCCCCAAGCACTCCTTTCCATCTTATATCCACCAGCACAGCCTACTTCAGGGTAGATGGGATCTGAGAGCCAACTCCAGTGCTGACGGGACCTAAGAGAGGGCAGACCAAGAAAAAACCCCAAGTACACAGTTAGCCACAGCAAAGATTGGACCAAGACGCCAAGACTCTCCTGACCACATATGAAGGAAGAGATGGGCAGGCGCCAATGCAAGAATTCTTCCAACAACCTGAAAAGCAACATGATAACACCAGAATCCAGTGAACACGCAACAAGAAGGCTTGAACACCCTAATCCAGAAGAAGTAGAAAAAAATTGACTTTAAACATAGCATTATGAAAGTGATAGAGACCATTAAACAGGATGTAAAAAAAAACTCCCTTAAAGAAATGGATAAGATTAACAAAAAATTAGAAGAAATGAATAAATCCCTCAAAGATACCTAAGAAAACCAAGGCCTTTTGATAGGGCGGGATGGAACAAAGGGGCCTCTGCTCAGCTCCTCTTACTACAAATTGGCATCTTAAGATAGGAGATGCTGAAGATACTATAAAGGAAATAAACTCATTGATCAAAGAAAACAACAAATCCAACAAATTCTTAACACTAAACATACAAGAAATCTGGGACACCATGAAAAGACCAAACCTAAGAATAATAGGGGTAGAAGAAGGAGAAGAATTCCAGCTCAAAGGCCCAGAAAATATACTCAACAAAATCAAAGAAGAAAACTTTGCCAACCTAAAGAAGGATATCCCTGTGAAGGTACAAAAAACTTACAGAACACCAAATAGACTGAATCAAAAAAAATCCCCTTGCCATATAATAATCAAAACAGCAAACACACAGAATAAAGATCTCACCAGCACGACTGCCTAAACATGAGCTGAGCGAGGGGGAATCCACAAGACCGCAACTCTGCACAAAGAGCCACGGGCAGCTTAGGAATGCAGAGAGTGGAGAAAATAAAATTCCCCAGGGAAGAGCACGCCAGTTGGTTATATAACACCAAATAGTCAACTCTGAAAACATACATGCACGTAACATTATACAGACTAATCAGGAATTATTTAGGATAGATAGACTAGATAGATGACAGATAGATAGATAGATGATAGATAGATAGATAGATAGATAGATAGATAGATAGATAGATAGATAGATAGATGGATGGAGAGAGAGATGGATGTCTGTATATGTGTGTGTGTGTGTGTGTGTGCAAGTAACAGCAATAATGAAAAAAGAAGCCATGAATTTGGAAAGGAGAAAAGAGGGGCGTGTGGGAGGGTTCACAGGAATGAAAGGAAAGCAAGAAATGGTAGACATGGTAGCTACCAAGAGTTCCCTAATTCAGGAGGCAGGCGTGTGATCATAGGGCAAGCCAGACAGCTAAATTAGCTGATTGGAGAGCTCTAGGTTCAACTGAGACTCTGTCTCAATAAATAAAGCAGAGAGTGATTAAAACATCCAGTGTTAGCGTTGGGCCCCCACATGTGAGTACATCCAACACACCTGTGCCCACACACATTTACACACAAAATTATAAGTAAATAAAAAGATAGCAAACACATCAAATATTGGAATATGGTTTCAGCACATTAATAGCTCATTGTCTCTCTACACATTATAGAGCTTGATTTCAGATGAGTACCAGTGCTGAGAAGATAGGTCTTCTCCTCTTTTCAAAATGAAAGTACAGCTTCACTGAGGGAAGCATTTAAAAAAATGGGTTCTCATCTGAATTTTGCTCTTTCTGAGAAAGAGAAAGGGAAAATTGAACTAGCACTATTGACTGCTGTATGAAATTCTGTCCGGGAATTCTGTCTGCTCTGGGAAGCTTTGGCTAAACGCAGACCATCTGTGTGGCACACCTTGGAGGTTATACCAGAAGAGACTCATTGTGGGTTGAATACATCCCCCTAAAAGATGAAGTCCTCAGAATGAATGGATATGATCTTATTTAAAAATCAAGCATTTACAGATCAAGTTAAATGGGGTCTTTTGGATAGGCCCTAATCCAATTTGACTGATGTCCTTATCAAAAAGAAGAAACCTGGGCCCAGAGCCAGACATGTACAGAGGAAGACCATGAAGAGGATGCCACATACGTAAGGAATGCCTGAGATACTAGACACTGTGGAAGGTCCTGAATCAGATCCACGATCGTAGCCTTCAAAAATAAATGACCCTGTATGCTCCCTGAGTTCAGACTTCCAGATGCTAAAACTGGGAGACATTAAATTCTGGTGTCTAAACCTGTAATAAGGAAGCCGCTTGTTTGTCCCAGCTGCTTAGCCCCAAAATAATCGCACAGAAACTATATTATTTAAATCACTGCTTGGCCCATTAACTCTAATTTCTTATTGGCTAATTCTTACATATTAATTTAAACCATTTCTATTAATCTGTATATCACCACATGGCTGTGGTTTACTGTTTAAAGTTCCAGTGTCCATCTCTGGCAGCTCCATGGCTTCTCTCTGACTCCGCCTTCTTCCTCCCAGCATTCTGTTTAGTTTTCCCTGCCTAGTTCTGTTCCCCTATAGGTCTGCTATAGGCCCAAAGCAGTTCCTTTATTAACCAATGATATTCACAGCATACAGAGGAGAATCCCACATCATAAACCAATCATCTTGTTGTGTGTTGTTATCATAGTCCTGGGAGACTAAGACACCATCAAAATAACAGTGCTGTGCATTTATCTCAAAGGGCACGTCCTGAGCAGGCACAAGGCCCTGGGTTCAATATTAGCACAAAAGTAAAAGGAAAGTATTGGTTTAAAACTTGGTATACAGTTCAAAACAAGACCCGGAGTATAAGTAAAGAAAACTAGGAGCTATAATGTCAAAAAAAAAAAAAAAGACACACCCCAGACAGGCATGAGCAGAGAACATTAAAGGACTGGAAGCCCAGGCTGCAGTGTCCAAGGAGAGGTTAGGCTGACTCATAAACATGGAGCCATAGGGTGTTTGCAAGCACAATGGTGTGACAGGTGCTCAAAGGAATCTAGGAGCTTAGGAAAGTCTTCCTGGAGAATGTGGCTTCTGACATTGCAAAGACCAACAAACTGGCAAGATGTGGCAGGAGATAATTGCTTTCTAAAGGAAGCTGGTGGCTTCTGGTCACAAGACTGTGTCTAACAGGACATGCATTTAAAGGACAGCACATAACACATCAAAAGCGTGGTACCAGGGCTAAAGCGATTGCTGGGGGCGAAGACCGTACACTGCTCCTCAAAGGAGTCCTTTGGCTCCCAGCACAAGAAACTCACAACCTCCTATAACCCTGACTGTAGGGGATCGAACACCCTCTTCTAACTTCTCTGGACATTTAAACTCACATACACATGCTCTCACACAGACACATGCATAATTAAAAAGAAAGTAAATCTTGTTTCTAAAGTGTGGCACCTTTACAGCTACAGAGCACACAAAGAAATCAGCAGCAGAGGTAGCAGTCAGAGAGCAGAATAAATGGCCTGGAGCAGGAAGGGCAGTGCCTACGCTATGTAGAAGCTGACTGTGTTTGTTCTCAATGCATTTGCGAAGCCACACCTCTAGTACTATTGAAGATGACCAGGAAAGGAGGACTTTGCAGGGGCTTGCAACATCAAATGGAAGCAGAGACAGAGAAAAGAAAATTCAAACAAGGGTCTCGGGGGTTTTGCTGCAAGAAACCGAGAATGAACGAAGCAAGAAAGCTATATGGCCCCACCCTGTCTATAAATATTTGCTCCAGTCTGCAGCTGCATCTATTTTATCATCTTGTGGTCGTTTGTCATCATTATCACTTACCAATATTCATTTCTTGAAAGCAACCTATTTGGGGAGCGATCACTTCCTACCCCAAATGAGGCCACTTTAATGACTCCAGTGAGTGGCAATCTAATGGGGCTGTCGGCGGCTGCTAGCAGGAGCAGACAGATACATGCCGACCTCTTTTGTGTGGCAATGCTCTGATAATTGAGTCTAATGGAGGAGTTGGAGGCATTCTCCTTCTGTTTTCCCAGTGATATTAATGTCTTCATGAAGTTAATGAAACCACTAACACCAGCCAACCGTGAAGGGTTTCCCGTATAATATAATCCACCTATTTGTGATCTTATACAAACACAAGATATTCTTGTCATGGTTTTGATTACAATGCGTAGTATTGGAATTTTTACTTCTTTTATTTCCTAAAGACCAGAGTATTCCTAGGTTAAGGCTGTCCCAAGATTTGACCATAGGCTTTATGGTCTCTACTGCTCCCTACTGGCCAAATGAAAGAGTCCTTCAAGACCCCCTTGGGAGTTGGAGTACCAGAAAACAGAAGAGCTATTATTTGTCTTTTTTATTCTGAGATTCTAACATAATTACATTTCTCTCTCCTTTTTCTTCCCTCCAAACTCTCCTATATACCTTTCTTCACTCTCTTTCAAATTCATGGCCTTTTCTTCATTAGTTGTTGTTACACACATGCACACACACACACACACACACACACACACACACGTTCTTATATACACAAATACTTCCTGACTAGTGTCTATAATGTCAACCTGCATGTATGCTTTCACTCACGGCCATTTGGTGCTATGTAACCAATTGGGTTGCTCTTCCCCGGAGACTTTCTCTCCCACTTTCAGCATTCCTTGGTGCCTGTAGTTCTTTGTGCATGGCTGAGCCCTCATGATCTTCCCCCATCCACCTTAGCATGCCTATTGCTATTGCCACTGTTCAGGTCATGATTAGGCAGTAATGCTGGTGAAACTCTGTGGGAGATTCCTAGGGGTCAGTCTCACAGCAAGCTTCCTGATCCTCTGGCCCTTACAATCTTTGTCTTCAATGATCCTTGAGTGTTAGATGAGGCAGTTGTTTCATAGATGTATTCCTTGGGACCGGGATCCATAACTCTGTATTGTGATTGACTGTAGTTTTCTGTAATGCTCTCCTTGGTGAGGGGTGAAGACAACAATTATCTGTAGCATAAGGACAAATATCTTGAGTGTAGTTAGGGATTGTGTTGGCTTAATAAAGTCCTGGTTGCACATTCTCCAACATCCAAGACTTTTCTGTCACTAGGCAGTTGGCTAGGCTTCCAGTACCAACCATGATTTCCCTCTTATTGAGGATCTTCAATTCAATTAGAGAGCTGTTGGTTCTACCAAGGAAAGCATGCCACTACTGCACCTTGTGAGTTTTCATGCCATACTAGCCATTGTTGTGGTTCATAGGAATCATAGCTAAGTAGGTCTGGTGGTTACTTCCCTCTTTTGGCAGCTTGCATGCCATTATTTGGTACCATGAAAGCTAGTCCTCGGGAAAGAAGCTTTCAGGTCAGATCTAGCTCTGACCTCTGGGCCCTGCATCTAAATTACATAGTGTCTTCAGCACTAGTAACTTACTTTCCACCTCTGGGGGACAACTAAGGGCAATAGTAACAGTCTATAATGTTCTGAGAATCTATCAGACTACCCTGACCAGCAGCTCAAAAGAGGGCTTCTCATGCCTGGTGTAGCATTTTTTTGTTTTGTTTTGTTTTGTTTTTTGTTAGATGGTTTTAGGATTAAAAGCTACTATGTATCAATTAATTTCTAGACCTTCTTGACTAATAGTCACAGCATCATGCATTGAGGGTTCTTATTACTGCTGAAGAAAGTTACACAGTCAAGCTATTTAGGAACACTGTCCTGGGAGTGGCAGACCCAAGACAGTGAGTAACCACCATCACATTCCTTTGGGAGGCATGGCAGAGGGAAAAGCACATGTATTTTAAACAGCAGATCAAATGACTTTTGATTTTAATTCTTTCTATACCTTAAATGTAAGTTTATCCTAATCTCGCCTGTAAAGTGTGAATCATACAGACTTTGGAGGATTATAGTAAGGGTTTTAACAATCATGAAAGCATAATAGAACACCAGGGCTGCCCATAAGATGTCAGGTGCTATGTGGGACCAAAGATAGGAAATAAACAAGACTATTGCCTGCAATAATAGTCTCAGCTGTTGCTTCATTCAGGTCAGCAGGAGGCTTGTAATTGGAAATCCAGGTTGAAACACAGTATCAGAGTGCTCAAATAATAATCCCAAAACATCTAAATGTCTCTGTCATTTACAAAACCATTTTATGTACATTTTATTTGATGCTCACAAAAATGTACCTATCCATGCATAACATATAGGAACACACTAAACAAACAAAACATGTGGCTGGTTTTCAACATCATGACCAGCAAGTAAACTGAGACTCAGAAATGCTAAAGAACTTTTCCAGAACCACAATGTAACGGGCGGCGGAGCTGAGACTTGCACACTGACCCATCCGGCCCCAGTGATCATTTCTCTCAAGCATTACCTTCCACAAGCAGGTGGGAAAAGTGTGATATTTTCACTGTGTACGGAAGGGTTCTCGGACTCATCTCTTAGTAAGTGCACCTTATACAAAGACTAACAAGTGGTATTTAACAATGTAATAAGTGGGAAATCGAAGTGAAAATTTTTGAAAATAAGTGGTTTATCTTCAGATAAACAGTGCCATGGGAAATACCCAGGTGATAGCTGAAGGACTTTGTGAAATTGTTTTTCAAAAGAAGTGAAACCCACAGATAAACGAGTAACAAGTGGAAAGGCCAATTGCTCATTGTAACTGGAATCAATTCAAGTGGAAAACATTATCTCTGCAAATATAGATCAGAAATGACATTATAAATTAAAACCTATGCTAAATCACAAATACATGGGGTGAACATCCACAGTCAAAATTATATTGCCAAAGAAAAGCTGCATATTCTGGAGACCGTCACAAACATAGAAATACCCAAGAGAGATTATATTCCTTTCAGAATGTTTAATAGGCTCACTTCTTATCTACAATGTTTTAAGAAGAATGAATCTCCAGCACTCCCTTCATGGATGGTCAGTGCCAGAGTGCCCAAAACTCAAGGACATACCATGACTTAATACAATACATAAATTTAATTTAATAAGCTGAAAATCCAAGCCAAAATTTGTGAGCCTCCCAAAATAACAAATCTCGGCTTAGCCATTATTGTAAAAACCATGAGATCAAAGTAGAAAGTAAGGTAGATATGCCGTGAACCGGAAGTGTCCCCTTAGATCGTGCATTGCAGGTTGCCACCAGCTGATTGGACCTGAGGAAGGGACTGGATCGTGAGGACTCTGCCCACATCACTAAGCAGATGTGGATTCGGGATGTGGTAGCATTACTGGGAAGTGGCAGAACCAAGGACATAGGAGCTAGCTTAGAGGATGTGGGTCACTGTGAGATGCCCTGCAAGAGAAACTGTTGTCCCCAGCCCCTTCTCTTCTTCCTGGCCACCACAGCCCACTCTGCTCTGTCACATCCTACCTGCCATGACTTTTTTCCTCATCGGGGTCCTGAACCAATGGAGACAGTTGAGCCTTTGAGAATAGCTTAGGCCACTGTGTATCTCCTTGTGTGCTTGTATCCAAATGAACTGTTAAGAGAGTACAGATGATGTGCATAACAATATTGTATCTCACAAAAGCTACCCACTAACTTACTGGAGTTGTTATTTAAAATAAGCCTGTAGGACAGGTGTTATGGCTCAGCAGATAAAGGCACTTGAAGCCAAGCCTGAGGGATCTGAGTTCAATCCCAGAACCTACATGGGGAAAGGAGAAAACCAACCTCAAATTGTCCTCTGGATTTATACAAACACACACACACACACACACACACACAAACACACACACAATTGTAATCTTTTAAAATAAACTATCTTTCCCTTTATTTAAAAAAGATAACTATCAGTTTTTACAGCATTGCTTTCATCTTTTTTATTGTAGATATTTTTACATCTTCAATTTTTTTTTCTTTCAAAAAAGAGAAAGTAACAATTACAGAGTTTGCCTTAAACTGAAGTTTGCCTGTTTTGCAAAGATTGCATTGTCTGTGACCAAGGCATATAAAGGAGACACTCTTAGCCGCTCACCAGCACTGGTCAGTGATATTGCTTGCATCTCAAAAAAATCCGTGCTCAACACATTAAAACCCCAAGATAGGAATGCATAGTATCTAGGGCCTAAGTGGAAAATATTCCACCCAGGGTGAGCTGCTTTATTCCTGGGGACAGGAAGAAGTCATCTCAACAAACAGCAGACGGCCCTCACTCCTAGCTCTGATGGTGCTCAATTCAAGCCTGTGAAGCCTTTCCATACACCACACGCCCCTTCCCCCTTCCTTTTGTGTCAGCTCCTTCCTGTTCCTATTGATGGCCGCCCTGTGTGATTCTTTCTTCTACCTGCAACAGCAGGCACCTTGTTTAGGAAGTCAATAGAGCTATCTTTCCCATTTGTTTGAGGTGTAGAGGAAGCAGGAGTTGGCAGCACCTCTTTTCAGAGGAGTTCAAAGCAGAACCATATGCCTTTCCACACCTTAGGTTGGACCACAACTCCCAAAGAAGGCCAATGGCCCAGGGAGGCCATGTGGCAGAACAAAACCCTCTCAAACATAACGAGGATGCTGTGGGGACCCAGCCAGCCCAGCCACTCTCTACCAGGCCAGAGAAAATGGTCCCCTCTATCTTGCCACATAGGAGGCTAATTTGAACATTGCAGTGTGTGTTTTTGATCTGGGTGAACAAATGCTTTTCTTCTGGAAAAGATGTTAGGATTTTAGAAATCCTTAAGGGGCCAATTCCACCCAGTGGCAGAGAGATTCTATAAATCAGATGTTGAAGCTAAGATTCCATTGCAAACTGGCTGAGAGCCAGGAGGAAAGTGTGTCAGGGATTCTGTTGCTCCTTCCTTGTCCCAGACAAGAACATCACTGGACCTGAGGTTGTGTTCAGCGGAGCCTGGGGCAGGAACACTCCAAACAACCGTCTGATGGTTAGTTTCTGCCTCCACAGTCTGCAAGTCTAGCAAGGGAAGTAAGTGTACTATCCGGTAGCCCTTTCCATCTTCTGAGTATCAAGGAGACCGGAAGCTCCTTTCCTCTAATGTGGTAACACTGTGCAGATCTGACCATCATCTGGAGTGGATGCAATAAGATACAAAGGGAAAATGAGCCAGACTGCATGCTGCGCTGTGAAGATAGGACCTGGACTTCAAAGATCTGGGTTCCTGTCTGTCTGTCTGTCTGCTCCCAAGCTCCACCCACCTACCCACCAGGTCTCTCTCTGGCTCAAGTTTATTTTGTTGTTGTTGTTGTTGTAATGGATACACAAGAGTGGCAAGGCCTTGGCTGGATATTCAGTGCTCAAAAAGTTGACTTTAATCACTTTTCGGTGGGGTATGTGTTCTCTACATGATCTGGATCTTTGCGCATTTCTAATGCCCATCCAGCTAGTCCTGAAGAAATTTTCATTTGAAATTACAGCGTCTCCATGAATCTTCTCAAGTCTTTAAGGGCAGAAAACTCTAATATGTTACAGGGTGGCAACAGCTTATGGAGCCGTTTCTCCCCTCTATGTCGATATCTCAGCTTGAGCTGTATCTAGAAAATAAAGAAGGGGGTGGGGGGTAACATGCCTGAAGGAGAAAGGAAACAAAGTGTGGCATTGTGACGTGGCAAGCCATGTTCTAGAAGTGCAAGCCATTGCTATAACTTGAGGTAAGGGAACATCAGCTAGAGGTGAGACCCACGGCCAAAGACACTTAAAGGATTTGTGATTTTACCGAAGCCTGAACGCTTTGTCCTGAAAACTACAGGAAGATGGGAGCAGAGATGTAGAAACTGTTCGCCTGTCAGAGTTCTAATTTAAGAAGGAGTCTAGAGGCTATCTGTACAAGTAGTTTCTCCATCAGCCAAAACTGTTCTAGCCTCCCTCATTGGATGGAATAGATCAAAGGCCGGGGTGTTGTTTGCATATGCAAATCACCCCAGAAGCCTGGGAAGAACTGGCAACCTAGCCTTCCCGCACCAAGAGACTTGTTCAGCTACATCTTCTGGCTCTGAAATGGGAGGAAGCTCCGGTCATGGAAAGCGAGGAAGAGCAAAGAAGCAACAGCTTCCATTGTATTTTTGGAAACTAAAATCTGAAGCAAAGTTGGAAAATTGCCTCCAAGTAGTTCGTAGCTCTCTTCCTTTAATATTTTTTATCAAGCATGCCCAGCTTTTCCCTGGAGTAGCACGAAGCTCAGACCTCTATTTAGAGTTTCACACCATCCCGTCATCTAGATATAGAAACTTAGTAACACCTTGAAAATAAAGGAGAAACCAGTGTACAGTCAAGCCTATTCACTGAGCCCACTAAATGCTGTAGCAAAGGCAAAGAGGGAGGTAAAGGTAAAGAAATACCCGAGCGCGGGGGGGGGGGGTGTGCGCACGGGGTGGGAGACTAAATTTGCTGTCGGCAGGGCGCCCTCTGCTGTTTAAGAAGATGCAGTCGTGGTTAGGAGAAGACGGGAAGATTCACTTCCAATAGTGACAAAATCTAATCTTGAAATGAATTGGTCCTTTATAAGCCAACAGCTGGGCTTAACAGTCCTAAAGAAAGGACTCCCGCTCCACAGATCAATCTGGAAAGAACTGCATTCCAAAACAGCCCAGAGACATCAATCTCAGTTTTCAGGATTGATTGCATCTGATTCAAGCCACAGGATCATTACAGTGGCCCTGAAATTAGACTCCAACCGCCAGCACTCCACACTACCCCCACCCTGCTAGGTGTTATGTTCCCCTGTTTGCTCTGGTCACATGATCTGGGACATTAGCCTTCATCTTCTTTCAAAAGTGAGAAAAAGGAAGCCCTCCTACCTCAGTCATTATAAAGATTTGGAGCTTGCTGCTAAGTGTGCACAGCTCTGGATGCTTGCTTGCTTGCTTGCTTGCTTGCTTGCTTGCTTGCTTGCTTGCTTGCTTGCTTGCTTGCTTGCTTGCTTGCTTTCCCCAGAAATCATAAAACATTTAGGGACTCCTGGGGCAAGCTCATCATAAAATATTCAGCAACATCTGTGTCATATTATTTACTGACAGAGTAGAGCCAGAAAATATGGCCCCTGAATCGCAGACTGCCCTGCATCACGTGGACCATTAGGCTATGACTGGAAGGCGAGTGTTCTCTCTCTCTCTCTCTCGTATGTGTGTGTGCAAACACAGAAACATAACACCTATCCACACCTAGAGGTGGTAGAGTCTAATTTCAGGGCCATTGTAATGATCCTGTGGCTTGAATCAGATGCAATCAATCCTGAAAACTGAGATTGATGTCTCTGGGCTGTTTTGGAACGAAGCCCTTTCCAGATTGATCTATGGAGCGGGAGTCCTTTTTTTATGACTGCTAAGCCCAGCTGTTGTCTTATAAGGGACCAATTCATTTCAAGATTAGGTTTTGTCACTGTTGGAAGTGAATCTTCCTCCTCCCTGTCTATTCTTAACCATGTCTATTCTTTTTCTCGCTCTCTCTCTCTCTGGGGTGTGTGTGTGTGTGTGTGTGTGTGTGTGTGTGTACAGAAACATAACAATATAACATCTAATCAGAGAGAATGGAGACCAATTTCAAATACGTTTATGTGCATGTTGGTTATGTGTACGTAAACACACACACAAGGTTCCAACTGCTTTGTCCCCAAAACCGACAGACTCCTCCAGAAAGACATCCAGGCAGTCATTTAGGTAGTACCTAGTCATCACCTGAGTTGGCCTCTGCCAACATGAGACTAGGTGGCCTCTTGGCACTCAGTAGAGAAATACACTGAATCCCTGGCTTATCATTCAGTTCCACAGCAGCCTGTCCACGTGACTCTCAGTACCTACCACAGAAGCTGCATGCTTATGCTGAAACAGACCCTCCCAGGACGTGGCCTGTTCCCCCCAAAACGACCAGCTTAGATTCTTGTTAAACAGAGGAGTCTGCATCCGGTTTGCTCAGGATGGTCCCAGTTTGCACCCAATACCCTGGCTATTTAATTGTTCCCATCTTCTTTCCCTCTCAGAAGCACCCTAGCTTTGGATATAAGTCTTATAGTCACCCCATAGACAATCCCACCCACAGTCTCTGTAACTTCAACACATCCTCACTGAGAATTTCAGAGCTTCTAGAATCTTCCTAACAAAACTCCCAACTATTTTGAGATTCCCAGTTGAAATAATATCAGACAGCATCAGCCAATCTTGGAAGCTGATCTCCTGCTGATAATAGCACCAAAGTCTCTGTTGGAAGCCACCTCCATCTCTATGGGTACCACCTGTGGGTGCTGCACTGAGGCCCAGCATACAGCAGCATCAGCAATTTCCCCTGTTCTGCATACAGAAGGAGAATCCCACACACCTCCTTGTGCCTTAGGCAGAAGCAAAGCCAAACATCCGAAGAAGCCGTCCTTCCAAAAACCTCTCTTCTCAGTTGTTCTCATTGTCCCCATTTGGAGGACCACAAAATCACAGCCAAGCAACCAGAACCACGTAGCACGTATTTCTTAGGCTCACCATGTTAGGGAAGTATTATTTTTAGTTTTGTTTTGTCTTGTTATTTTAAAGAAGACTTTGTTTATTATATATAGTTTTCTGCCTGCATGTATGCCTACAGGCCATAAGAGGGCACCAGGTCTCATTACAGATGGTTGTAAGCCATCATGTGGTTACTGGGAATTGAACTCAGGACCTGTAGAAGAATAGTCAGTGCTCTTAACCCCTGAGCCATCTCTCCAGCCCCTATTGTTTTGTTTTTTAACATCAATCCAACATTCTGAATTAGATTTCATATCAAATCACTGATGTGCTGAAGAATCAGTTCCAAAAGCCAGATGTCAAACTCTTCAAGAATTTTGTAAGTGGATGTTAGGTAAAGCTATTATTAAAGCTTGAATTGTATAAGTTCTGTTAAGTTGCATATCTTATATACGTCACATATTTTATATACATAAAGAATACATGGATTCTGTTAAAACAGAGGCTATAATTAGATTCCAGCAATGATTATACAACTAGGTAAATAAACAAAATTCATTGAACTACTCGGTGAGAATGCATGAAGGGTAAAATTTACAACATATTAAATTGTATCTCAAGAAAAGTTTCACATTTTCAATGTATTTCTTAGTTATATCTTTAGTATTTACTATGAAGTCATTTACTTCTATTGTGGTCTGATGTTATAAATACTGTCTAGTGCATTGGTTCTCAACCTAACCTGTGGCTCTCAACCTTTTTGGAGGTCACATATTAGATATCCTATATGTGAGATATTTGCATTACAATTAACAGTAGCAAAATTATGGTTATAAAGTAGCAATGAAATAGGGGTCACCACAACATGAGGAACTGTATTAAAAGGGTCATAGCATTAGAAAGGTTGAGAAACCCTGCTCTAGTAGAAGGTTCCTGTTCTTCTCTGTCCACATAATATCCTACTGGTGAGAACTGGACAGCACAGAAATAGATAAACATTACCAAATCAAGGGCTGGGTCACTACTGGGGGATGTTGTTTTGTTTATGTGTGTGAATATTTTCCTGCTTATCTGTAAGTGCAACACTTGTATGCCTGGCACCCACAGAGACCAGAAAATGGCATCAGGTCCCCTGGAACTGGAGTTGTAGGTGGTTGTGAACCACCATGTTGGTGCTAGGAACTGAACCTAGGTCCTGTGCAAGAACAGTAAGCTCTCTCAACATCTGAGCGCCTCTCCAGCCCTTCACTCGTCGGTTTGGCTGTCCAGATTTAAAAAGTCAGTGGGAGAGATGTCAGCAATGCCTACTAAACTCGAAGGTGTGTTGAACCCAGTGTTTGAAAGCTATCATCCATCTCAGGAGAAAAGAGGCTGCCTGGGTCATTCATAACTGAGTATAGTTACATGAAGTTTGCTGGGCGCTTTCATTCATCAAAGGAAGCAGAACAACAAAGGCCTGTGTTGGAGCTACAGCTACATTCAAGCTTTTGTTCACAATGGGTTATGCAGCCCTATTGTTGGTGACAGAACTATAAAAGCTATATATACTTTTTTAAGTATATATATATATATATGCTAACAGTGTATCTAAGAATGTTATCTCACACTGCGTATTGGCTGTTTTCAAAGTAATTATTCTATGAACCCTTTGTATCAGTCAAATGTATATGTTACATATATGAATATACATGTACACACAAACATTGTTAAACACATACCAAGCACATCTTTGTTAAAAGTCTCCATTTTCGGGCTTCCTTTTAGGGTAAGTCCAATAATATTGCCTTTGTGCCCACCTGTTAGCTCAAGTTTCCTGGAGGTGTAGTATTGTCTCATCTCCCTCTGGAGGGAGCCTGGTTTCTGACACAGGCCCCACCGCCTCCTGCTGTCTCCCTGTGCTGAGCGCTCTCTAACTCCCATGAACTTCTGAATTTCAGCCTCTTCCCCTTTGAAGACCCGCTCCATAGGTACAGAAATTGTGACAGGAAACAGCACAGACCTGCTAGAGTATGCTGACTGGAATGTCTGTGAAGGTACCCACAATCCGCCCCCCAGCACCTGTGACTGTGTTGTTTGCATGGGGACTCCGGTTGTGCAGCTCTGGTCACCTTCAAGACCTAACCCTGGGGAGTGGAGCATGATGGGTTATCTGTATGGACTTGTGGTCACAGGGGAAGTGAGAGATTCAGAGTCCGAAAGAAACAAGGTTAAGCCAGAAGCAGTGGCTACTTTAAAGATGAAGGAAGGGGTTATGAGCCAAAGAACACCACGCCCCTCAAGAGACTAAGAAAGGCAGAAGCCCGATCTGTTCTGGAGTCGCCTGAAGAACCACAGCTCTCTAGACACTGAGTTGAGCCCCATGTGACTCACTACAGATCTCTTGCCTTGTGTGACAACTATGATGGTAAACTGGGTTGTGCTGAGTCATGTTTCCGCTGTTACAGAAGCAAAAGAAAATATCCCTTCTGATACCCCCTGTCACATTCTTGTCTCCCAGCTCAACAGCCGCACCCCGCTGAGGCTTTTACTGTGTTCCTGCTTAGAAATTTAAAGTCAGTTGCATGGTGATTGGAACCCAGAGCGAGAGCATGCAGGGACTCCAACTTCGGAAAAACATACTCATGTTCCAACTTCCCGTCACATTTGGTACTGAGGCACCTCCTTTTTATTCTCACCGAGAAGGAAATGGGTAGTAGAGTTACCCAAACTTCAGCCTAATCCATCTACCCCATTTGGATTCTCCATCTCCTTTCCAATTTTTCCAGGCCAACCAAATCTTCAACCCAGCCTTTGGCACTGAACCTCCCAGCTTTGTTTCAAAACACCACCTAAATGTTCCTTGCTATGGTAGGTAGCTCCATGGACTGGTAACAAAGAATTAAAATGATCCTTGGTCCATTCCTGGAACCTCTCCCTATTTCATGAATACTTCCCTTAATCTATTTCCCTGGTTACTTCTCAGCTCAGCTACAAAAATTCTCACGTGCTTAGAGGCCAGGAAAATGAAGTGTTGTTGAAGCACATCCTGATTGTGAGCAGAAGCATTTGAGAATTAAGATTCCCATTAGAGTTTCCCACATCAATAACATTCTAAATAACAGTGTCCCTGCCCAGTCCACTAAATTCATTACTCGACTGTAACCGAGTAGAAAAGTCCCCTGGCTCCCAAGCACAGAGTGCTGCAGATTGCTGAGCTCCAGACAGGCATGGGTAGAATTGTGAGGTAAGCTAAAGGACATTCATTTCTCCTAGGCCCCCCGCAACATACCTCACCTGCCCTTGTAGTTAGTATAAATTCTTCTACCACCCAGCCACCAATAAACTAAGACTGAACTCACTGAACTGTCCAGTGTAGAGGTCACATGTGGCCACTGAGTGCTTGAAATTTAAAGAGTAAATAAATGGCAGATTGTTTTTAAAAATATAAAGTAATTTCGCTAATAAGTTGTACATTAATTGGATGCTTTAATTATATCAATTAAGACATGCTGGGTTAAGTAAAACATGTATTAAAATAGACCTTTCAAAGTTTGTCTTGTTTTAACATGACGGTGTTGCAAACTCCTTCAGGGAACACATGGACTCTCAGAGCTGGTAGGGAGTCTTCCTTTAACCAGCAGTCTGCAGGCTACATAGGGAACTTACCCAATAGTGTAGCCACAAGCCTTGCCATTCTTGGCTTCCTATGCATAGACACCATATCCAGATTGACACACTTCAGTTAGCAAGACCACTTATAAAGAAGAGGAGCCACAGAACCAAAAACATAAGGTTAAAACTTTTAGGGACTTTCCCAGAACATAGACTACAATAGATTAGATTTCTGTTCTTTCTTTTTTTTTTTTTTTGCAGGTGTTGGGGTCTACATGCTGGGTTCTTTGGTCAGAATGTCTTGGTGTCTCTAATATGGTGTCAGTGCTAAGGTCAGGGGGCTCCTTACAGCAGCTAGGAAAAAAATGATTAAAATGATAGCAAGAGTTGCATTTTTGGCTCATGTTGTATTTCTGTTGGGCACTATTGTACAAAGTAATCAGCAACTGAATATCACCCGGAACGATTTGAAAGCCAACTACTGGGATCTAGCCCATGCCTACTAAATTAGAGTCTGCAACTGACAACATCCATAGGTGTCTTCTGTATATACTGAAACTTGAAAAGCATGGTTTGGGAATAAATATTTTTGACTAAATGTGACATCACAATACTCTGTGTCATCAGGGTAGTATTTGGTACCATCACAAGGCTGCATTGAACCATCGCAATGGTGAACTGTAACATCAGAATCTTCGATTGTTCTGTCACAATGATCCACTGTGGGTCTCCTTTTCCTTGTGGGCTCTTGACCACCATCCCACGGGGGTGAAGGGAGCAGAAGCGGCAAGCAGGGTTCAGACAGCCATGAGTATGATGGAAAGAACTTCTGGGAGTCAGCTTCAGTGAGACAGCTCATTTTATTGTTCCAGAGGTATAGTATTTAAGGGTTCTTAGAGTTAAGGATGGGAAGAGCTGATTGGTCAGCACCTAATTATCATACGGGCAGGAGGAAAAGGCAGCACTCATGTGCTGAATCATACAGCATTTTCAGGGTGCTCTGCGCAAAGGCATTCTCCCAATAGGGTCAGGCTTCTGAGCTTAGAGACACTCTCCAAACAAGGTTAGGCAGAGAACTGTTATCCTGCTGTAAAAAGGACTCCATTTTGTGCTGAGCTCAGAGAGCAATCCAGACACAGTGGACTACGACCTTAACAGCAAGATTCTCCAGCAATCCACTGTGCAACCCTAGGACAGTATTATGTCATCACAAGGCTCCATTGTGCTATCACAATGCTGAACTGTGACATCAGAGTGCTCCACTGTTCTACCACAATGTTCCACACCTTCATAAATATGCATTGTGACAACACAGTGATCTGCTGTCACATCAGAATGTCCCACTGGGATGCTACAAGGGTCCATTATGTCATCACATGGCTACATTATGACATCACAAAGCTCCATTATGATGTATTATGCCACTTTGTGACTTTACTTCACTGTGTCCTCACAGTTGTGAACTATGGCACCACAATGCTCCCTTGCAGAATTGTGATGCCACAGTACTATACTGTATTATCACCATGCTTCATTGTGCCATCACAGTGCCTCAGCGAGCCATGACAATGAAGTCTTTGCCATCACAACACTCCACTGTGTGATCACAAGGCTTTTTGAAACATTGCATTTCTTCATTGAGCCAATAGAGAGCTGAATTGTGACATGACAATGGTACAGTGTGCCAACACAATGCCCATTGTGCTGTCATAACACTTCACTATGCCAGCACAAGTCTAAACTGTGTCATCGCATCACTCCATTGTGCAATCAAAATGAAGCTTATGCTGTCACAGTGCTGAACTGTGAGGTTACAGTATTTGAAATCAATTGTCACGATGCTGAAATGTGTCCTCATGAGACTCACTGTGCTTACGACAATGCTCCACTGTACCATCACTATGCTTCATGGCAGCCATTGCTGTGCTTATTTGTGACATCAAAATGCCTGTGTTCCTTAACGATGCACTTTTAGCTATCACAATGATCCATAGTGACACAAAATGCCACATTGTGTCATAGCAACGCAGCCCTGCAGCATCACTGTGCTCTAGTACACTAACACACCACTGCAGTATACGACTATGATGCAATATAGCATCAAAATGCTGAGCTGTGCTCTCACGGTGGTGGTTTGTGACATCAAAACACTACAATGAATCAACACGATTTTTCCATTTTTCCTTGGCAATGCTGAACTGTGACATCACAATGGGGAATTATAAGATCATAATGCTGGGCTAGAGAGATGGCTCAGAGGTTAAGAGCACTACCTGCTCTTCCAGAGGTCCTGAGCTCAATTCCCAGCAACCACATGATAGCTCACAACCATCTATAGTGAGATCTGGTGCCCTCTTCTGGAGCGCAGGCAAACAGGAAGACCTGTATACATAATAAATAAAACTTTAAAGAAAAAGATCATAATGCTTTGTTTTGCCAACACAAAGATGTACCATAACATCATGGTGCTGCAGGTGACATATGAAGTTTCATGATGCCATTACAACACTGCATCACGCCATCACAATTCTGATGTAACAACAGAATCCTCCATTATATAAACACAGTGTGTATTGTGGCACAAAATGCTGATTTGTAATATCACAGTGATGACTTCTGACATCGCAGTGATGGTTTTTGACATGACAGTGATCCATATCATAATTTCCCATCGGTATACCACAAGGGTTTGTTACATCATCAAATTGCTGTATTTTGACATCACAATGCCCCATTGAACCATCACGATACTCCATTACGATGTCAGTATGCTCCTTTGTTACCTTACAGTGCTTCATTATGTCCTTACAGTTGTGAACTGTGATGTCACAGTGTGCCATTGTCCTCTCAGAATGAAGCATTGTGACATCACTATGCTGTATCATGATAACACTATACTTCATTGTGTCATCACAAAGATTTCTGACATAACAATGTTGCAGTTCACCATCACAACGCCTCATTGATCCATTCGATGCACTTTTTGCCATAATAATGCTTCACTCTTCCTTCATAATTATCTGTTGTATTAACCTAATGCTGAATTATAATATTTCAATGCCCTAATGTTTCATTGTAATTTTTCCTTGTGACATCATATTTACCATTCATATGACATGTGATATGTGTGTGTGAGCACATGTCTGTCTGTGTGTCTGTGTCTGTGTCTGTATGTGTGTTTATATATAGACATGGAGTCATAAGAGGCGAAGAGAAGACCCTTAGGGGTGAGAAGAAAAAGAGGGTAATGAGATATAAATGACAGAAGAGCAAATGAGAGGCGAGTGGGAGGGGATCAGCAAGAAAGGGGCAACAATTGAGGGAGGGGAAGAGACTATGAACGAGGTGTTTATGAAAACATCACAAAAACCAACTTTGTATGCTACTTTTTAAAGCCAGCTAAAAATAAAGGGGAAAAAGGACACTTTCCATCAAAGAATGGATTTGGTCATGTTCCCCCCCAGCCAACTTCAAAACAGCTGTGGAGAACTAAGGGCTCCTTCTCCTCACCATGCTCATTTCCCTGGAGAAGGTATCAGGTGGATCCCGATGACTCCACAATTACCCATCCTCTCCTCCTCTGCATATCTCTTGTTTTCATCCTGGCTCTGATAAGTGTGTGTCATGTGCGGGGTCATGAAGAAGCAATGAAGCCGCTCATCAGAGTCAAATGGAAAACAGAAGCCTAGGTTGCGAGCAAGGGCACGTGTAGCAGGTATGCCCAGACTTCAGATGTCATACGGAGAAGAAAATCAGGGGAGGGCTGACAGCGATCACTCCGTGTGTATCAGAAGGAAAGAGAGCCTGTCCCCTAGCCAACTCCTTCCCACGCCGTGCAATTGGTGCTACCATTTTATGTATTGGCTTTACTTGCCTAGATGTTAAGAGGATATGCTTCCTCTAGTCTCCTCTTCTGTGTCTGTAATACAAATTTAGTTCTATCAGCTGGCACCATTCAACCAGTGTCTGAACTCCAGAGTTTCTTTTTCACTTTGAACTTTTAGATGCTCATTTACTAGGGTTTGATAGACCCACCAGAAGTCAATTATTCTATTGGGAAAGGAGTATTTTTGCTCAAAGTTCCAGTTCATTGCTTAGTCTTCCACAGACCATAGGAGCGTGTTGCAAAGAGAAAATGCTAATCTGGAGCAAAATAGCTACCACATCGAGGGCTCCCAAATGCAGAAATAACTATTCTGAAAGCCACACATCTACGTTCGTTCATGGAATCTTATAGTTCTGAAATATGGTCCACTGCTCATTACAAAATTCATGGAACTAAGGTACAGACTGCCTAAGTTAAATCATCTGAGGCAACACAAGGGTACCCAGGACAAGAACTAAGGTCATCTGCCACTACAGCCCGTCACCATGCATGTTGTCATGACTCTTGGGAATCATCTCCACAGCAAGGGCAATTCAGAACACAGAAAAAAAAAGAAAGCTTGGCCCCCATATCCCACTGTTTCAGAGTGGCATGCCTGCCCATTTTCACTGCCACACATAACTTTGCAAAATGCACACATGCATCTATAGATACTATGTATACTCTCTCTATTCAGTTTCATGAAGTTCTCCAGGCATTTACATTGACCCAGTCTGTTAAAGGTGAAATTGCTGACTTAAACACTACTCAGTTTCTTTCTAGACAATGCCAGATAATTCTTGTGAAGGATTAACTCAACTCTTAGCCCAACCATAAGCAGAGGGCTCTGTCCACTCGCAGTTGTATCACTGTATATTATCTTTTTAAAGATTTTATATCATTTTAATGGAGGAAGTAAATTTTATCATTGCTTCAGTCATTTATATTCCCCCACAAAGAGTCATAATAGGCAAGCATCATTGTGGAAACTCCTTACCCACACAATTAACCTTTTCATCAACCATATGTTAACGTATCTGACAATATTACAGACCTTGCTTGTATTTAAATTTGCAAAGGATATATATCATTGACTATTTTCTTCTTTCAACTTTAACAAGTCAATTTTTAATTAGATGTGTCTTTTATAAACAGAAGTAATTAGATTATATTTGCTTTGCAATCAGACAGTCTTAGAGTCTTAATAGGAAAGGTTTCCCCGTTTTTATTTGTTCTTGTACCTGGCATGCACCTTTATTAAGTTTGCCCTGGTGTTTTAGAAGCACTGACTGCATAGATACAGTAGTTCATTTATATTTTCAAAAATATTTTGAACTGAAATTTTTCTACCTATAAAAATTAAAGTGAGTAAGTATCTTTAAAGTGCATTGAATTTAAACATATTCAATGCAATTTTATAAACTATTATTTTCTTTATTGTCCAGACTTCCATTCTTGGTATTTTTCATCTGCTGCTGTTTTTGCCCTAATTTATTTCACAAAGGCTATTTTGACTTTTTCATCAGGTTTGATCTGTCTATTTTCTGTGCCCCATTATGCACTCACTATTAGACTCCCTCCTGCTTTAACAAAGGGAGCAGGGAAGCAGGAAACTGATTAATGAAGCTGGCTTCATGCTTGCTGAAGAAGAAAGGTCATTCCTGGGGAAATCTTCAGGATCTGCACAGGCTAGAGAGACTGAGCAAAGGGAGCTTTAAGAGTTTGGAGAAATGCTTGTCCAACACTTGTTCCAGGGTAGAAGTCATTGAAAACAGTCCTGACAGGAATTGGTTTAAATTTATAATAAAAGAGTTGAGACATAATAGGTGCTCTTCTCTTGGGAATATAGCTCTTATATGGTCACTGAGAAAATGGCATAGAATCTTATCAGCCTGTGGGTCTGTATTAGCTGCTTTTTCAACAATCAAGGTCAGTCTTGAACTTAATGATTTTACACACTGTATCCCTGTCAATTAGGGTTGGGTTTTTTTGATTAACACAAAACCCTCATTTTTACTTCATCTATTTGTGGTTGGTATATGCCCAGAATGCTTTCTGGGTCCTTGGCTGTTGTCTTTTCTTGGTAACCCCACCTCTGCTGGCATAACTTCCCGGAGTATAAGCTCTTGGTTACAGCCCTTCTCCAAACCTTAGAAATGTTATTCAATGTCTTCTGACATACAGAGATACCGGGAAACCTGTATGCGTGTGCAGAGGCCAAAAGCCAGCCTGACATGCCCTCATCAGTCTCTCTCCTTCCTGTTTTGTTGTTGTTATTGTTTGTTTGTTTTTGTTTTGAAACAAATTCTCTCACAGACCTGAGGCTCACAGGTTTGGCGAGACGGGCTATCCAGCGAGCTCCAAGGATCCTCCTGTCTCTGATTTCCCAGGGCTGAAATTGCACACCCACATCTCTGTGGCTGCTTTTTGTTTTGTTTTGTGTTATATGTCTGTATAGAGGTTCAAATTCAGGCCCTCTTGTTTGTGAAAACACTTTACTAATCGAGCCATCTCCCCAGGTCCAAGTACCAACTTTTGAGTCCATTCATCATTGGTTTTCTTTTTTATTATAATTAGCTTTTTATTTCCTGAATACTTAACAATTCATTTTCCTTTCATTGAAAAACATTGTTGTTGCATAGTTTACATGTAGACTCCTTTTCAACCCTCTTTGGAATACAAGAGCCCATTTATCTATATACAAAGGTATCTATTCAACTCAGAACATTTTAAACATTTCTGTTCTATTTGATATGCTTTCCTGAACATACACCTGCAGTTCCCCGCTTCTCTTCTCAATCTGTTCCCTACCTTTTTCCTCTGCTGTTTCTCTCATCTCTCTCTTCCTGTGTCTCTAAATCCTGTGCGTGTTCCTAAGCATCTCTGCTTCGATTGTCAGCAGCAGTTACTTCTGTTCTAACAGACTTGAAGACGGTAGCATGAAATTTAGACCATTGAACCATCTACATTCAGAATCTGGGCACTGCTCTTAACCAACTCTATAACCTCTGGTGACTTCTAGGCATCCCTGGGATTTAGTGACCTCATGTGTAAAGTTGAGATAACAGTGCTTCCCATCACACATGGACGGATAAGAATCCAGCGAGTTACTAACTGCTGCTCAGTAGTGCTCAAAAACACTTGTTGACCTGTGCTGTTTCATTTTCAGGAGATGTGTTCTAGTCTCTATAGTCACAATTGCCCTCCCTTGCTTCTCCTGCTCCCAAACGTCTAGTGTTGAGTTTGCGGCTTTTATCATTAAGGTACAGAAAGATTTCTTAAGTATTTGCCCAAAAGCAGGTAAGTGGGTTTTTCTTGCACACTTGTTACTTGGGTATTGCATGTCTCTTAATTAGATCCTCAGCTGGAGACAGCCTCCATCCTGAATCCTAACAGTCAGAGTTGTTTTGATTTGCATTTCTCTGATGACTAAGGATGTTGAACACTTCCTTAAGTGTCTTTCAGCCATTTTAGATTCCTCTGTTGAGAGTTCTCTGTTTAGTTCTGTACTCCATTTTTTTATTGGATTATGTGATCTTTTGGTGTCCAACTTCTTGAGTTCTTTGTATATTTTGGAGATCAGACTTCTGTCTGATGTGGGGTTAGTGAAGATCTTTTCCCATTCTGTAGGCTGTCGTTTTGTCTTGTTGACCGTGTCTTTTGCTTTACAGAAGCTTTTCAGTTTCAGGAGGTCCCATTTATTAATTGTTTCTCTCAGTGTCTGTGTTGCTGGGGTTCTATTTAGGAAGTGTTCTCCTGTGCCAATGTGTTCAAGTGTACTTCCTGCTTTCTCTTCTATAAGGTTCAGTTTGCTGTCCTTCCCCTCGGAAACTTCTTGAGCTGGGCCCCACAGTTCAAAGTGCCCTTAGCACCACTGTCTTTCATGCTTCTACTGGGATGCCCCATTAAGCCCTGCTTAAAGTATCCAATTGCTTTCCTAGTCCAAAGTCCCAAAGCATTCCATATCCCTCCAAACAAAAGCATGGACAGGCCTATCACAGCAGAACCTACTCTTGATACCAACTTCTGTCTTAGTCAGTGCTCTCTTGCTGTGAGAAGACACCATGACCATGGCAACTCTTACAAAAGAAAGCATTTAATTGAGTCTGGCTTACAGTTTCAGAGGCTTAGGTCCACTACTGTCATGGTGGGAAGCATGGTACCATGCAGGCAGACATGGTGCTAAAGAGGCACCTGAATGTTCTATATCTGGGTCACCAGGCAGCATAGAGAGAGAGAGACATTGGGCCTGGCTTGAGCATTTGAAATCTCAAACCCCACCTCCAGTGACACACTTCCTCCAACAAGGCCACACCTACTCCAACAAGGCCACGTCTCCTAATTCCTGTTTAGTAATTCTACTCTCTCTAATGACCAAGCATTCAAATCTATGAGCCTAAGGGGGCCATTCTTATTCAGACCACCACATGGTAAGGGAGCATCATGGCAAAAGAAACATGTGCAATAAAGTCTAGCACCTACTGGTAGACAGGAAGCAGAGAGACAGACAGGAAAGAACTAGGTACAAGATACACTTCGAAGTATGCACCCACACCCAGGGACCTAGTTCCTCCAACCAGGCCCCTCCTGTTAAATCTCTAGTACCACCCAATAATAGCATCAAATAATGACTCCCTCAATGGACTAATCCACGGATGGGGTGATAGCCCTCAACCAGTTAAGCTGGTAACCATACCTTTAACTCTTGAGCTTTTGCAGAAGTTTTCAGGTTCTAACTATAATAGAACCTAGTACCTGATGTATAGCATTAGTAGTTGGGACATTTTGCAAAGTAGTTAAATGCCCTGATAAAAGAGGGCTGAGGCGAGCTGCTATGTTCCTTCTACCATGGAAGGATGAAACAAAAAGAAGCAGAGCAAATCCTCACCAGACACCAAATCTATCATCTTTTACCTCAGGTTGCCTCGTCACAAGGATTATAAGCAATTTATTTCTGTTGTTAATACATTACATCACCTGCATTTTTTAATCCAAATGGATGGTGAAAAATCCCACTACATGTCAACACTGTGCAGGGCAAGTCTCAAACCTACACAGTAACTCTGCAAGATAAACAACGTTATCTATATTACAGATGAAGAAACAGAACTCAGAAAAAAAACAAGCCACTTTGCCAAAACTGTTAGATGGGAGAAGAGTCTCACCCAGGTCCATCTGTTTCTTTGCAGGTAAAATGCCTCTATTGGCACCTACCCTCTTTTTCCAAGTCCATAGTCTTCTAGAAATTGGACAAATAAAAAATATACTGGTAAAAGAGCTTGCTATGGCCACAATAAAAATCACTATTATAGAAATGGCTCTCAGACCCTGCATCCCTATGGCAGTATGGATGTTAAGAATAATCGTGGTATTTTCCTTGACTTCTAATTCTCAAATAAGGCCTGTTTCATAAGACCTGAAAGCATGACCATCAGAAGGGACAGTGAGGAGGATTATTTACCCTACCTTCTGCTGATGAGCCCTTGGCACGTCTTGCTAGGCGCCGTTCTGCCGTTTTAGGATTTCTTTTCACTTCTGCAGTCATTTTCCTGCCCACTTAGGGAAGACCGTGTCAGAGAGCTTTGGATCTGATGCTATTTTTAAGCGTTGCAATTTTCTAAAAACTGGCCCAATTAAAAGGTCTGTGAGAGCCAGTGAAGTACAAGGTGATACAGGCTTTCCCATCCCCCATTTCCTCCCACGTGGACCCATGATTCACAGATTATGGAATCAAAACCAGGGAAATCATGAAATTAAGGAAGACAAATTGGCTACAGGCATTCAGCCATGATTTCTAAACGTCTCCATATGTTCAGCTGAGGTTAATCAGGATACCAAACTCCCTAACTAAAAGAAATGTTCACTAATGCGTCATCAAAGGTGAAGCAGAGGACCAATGGTCTCTCACTCATTTTGTATTTGCTATTTAAAATTGAGTTATTCATGTGTGCTTTTGTGATTCTTTTTCTACTTGAGCCACAGAATTTGGAGAAAAGTAACTAGAATCTGAAATTATCTTTCCCTTTCATACATGAACACATACAGTCCTCAGATAGTTTTCCTAGAGAAAATATTAATTTAATAAAAAGAATACTAAAACAGCAGACTATAATCTCAGTGGTAAATTGATAGCTTAGATCATTAAAGGATGAGATTCATTCTTTAGTAAGCTAAATACAGTGACCAAAAAGAACATATTTCATTTCTTCCTAGACACTTGATAAAATATTGGTTCTTAAGCATGCTCTGAGAAAGAACACTCTCTTTAAAATTTTGATTCAATTCTTTAATAACTGAAGCACACTATTTAATTTCCGGGGGTCATAAAATCTGCCCTTTATGCTCTTGCTAGTCACAATTCTGCACTTGCAACTATAAGATACTATAAATATTGAAGGAATTACAACAGCTGTTCAGGGCTGGAACTCTATGCCCAGAAACTGCTGCAGAACTGGAAATTGCCCATCGTTGCTGAGTCAGTCATTCATGTGCAGGTCTGCCAGGAAGCAGCCATCATTTCGTGCCAAATTTAGCAGGTGCTGTGTTCATGTTCCAACAGAGAGAGAGAGTCTCTCTAAAAATACCTATCTTCCTTGTTCACCCCGATACCACATTGTTCTGGGAATGAATGCATTTCTACCAACAATAGAGTACGTGTGTGTTTGTTTATCTTTGCACCATTTCATGTTTAAAAGAAAAAGAGAGAGGTTTGTTTATGCCGTAGTGTGGGACGGAACATGTAACTCCGTGTCTGAGACATTGTACTCCAGGTGCTGAGAGGATGAAGGTTCAGCAAAGCAGCTCAGACCCTTTCTCAGGAGTCAGGCTGCAAGTCCTCAGCAGCCAAAGCACCTGTCTTAACTTCTAGGTTTCAGGCATTTCCTGGGCATGTCTAGTTACTTTCTTGACACTCCTCCTTACCTCAGTAAGGTAAGGACAGTAAGTAAGGTAAGGGCAGTAGGAACTTGTCACAGGTTTACATTGAAAACTGAATCTTTAGCTGGAGGAGGAGAAGTGTAACTAAGGAAGGGTTTTTTTAAGTGAGAGTCATATTTATCTAACACTTTTTTAAAAAAAAGATTTACTTATTTATGTATTATGTATACAGTGTTCTGCCCCCATGTATCCTTGCAGGCCAGAAGAGAGCAGTAGATCTTATTACAGGTGGTTGTAAGTCACCATGTGGTTGCAGGGAATTAAACTGAGGACCTCTGGAAGAACAGTCAGTGCTCTTAACCACTGAGCCATCTCTCCGGTCCAAGATTTATATTTTTTAATTAGATTATAAAGTAATGGGTGTCCATAATGGTTTTTCAAACATGTTTTATCCCACTACACTACCTCCTCGTCTCCAAGCACCCCCTGCTTCCCTCACTGCACCCTGTTACCCTCACTGGTGTGGCAAGTCCTTCTGTATATGTGTTGCTTTTATGGTTAATGAATAAAGTTGTTTCAGCCAGTGGCTTGGCAGAATAGAGCTAGGCGGGAAAACTAAACTAAATGCTGGGAGGAAGAAGGCGGAGTCAGTGGGAAGCCATGTATCCACCCGTAGGAGACAGATGCACCAGAACCTTGCCAGTAAGCCACAGCCATGTGACGATACACAAATTAACAAAAATGGGTTAATCTGAGATATAAGAGTTAGCCAGAAATATGCTTAAGATATTGGCCAAACAGTATTGCAATTAATACATATTTCTTTGTGATTATTTTAGGAGTCTGAGTGGCCAAAAAACAAACAAGCAGACTCCGCCAACACCCCACCGTCCCCCTTCCACTTTATTCTATTGTCTTCCCTCTACCCCCTCCCTTAGAAACCTCTTTTTTCAAGTCTTATGGGCCCCTTCTAGTTTCCTAGTATTTTTCCATACGGTTGTGCAAATCTTAGTTGCAGGCTAGGATCTGTATATAAGAGAGAAAAACCTCACTTAAAATAATGTTTCATCCAGTTTCATCCACTTGCTAGCCAATTTCCTAATTTTATTTTTCTTCATGGCTGAATAAAATTCCCTTGTGTATACATATTACATTTCATTATCTATTCGTCATTTGATGGACATTTATGCTGATCCCATTTCCTGGTTGTTGTGAAAAGATTTTCAGGTCTACGTCTTTAATTGACTTAGAAAGTTCCTCTTCCATGTCTTAGATTATTTGAATCCTCTAGCTGGTCTTTGAACCTTTTTGCAACTTTTATCTGTTTATTTGTTGTGATTGTGTATGCACTATTGCGTGCATGTGATTGTGTGTCTATGTGTACGCACTATTGCGTGCATGTGATTGTGTGTCTATGTGTACGCACTATTGCGTGCATGTGGAAGCCAGAGGACAGCTTGAGGGAGTCACTTCTCTCTTTCCACCGTGTGAGTTCCAGGATTTGAACCTACACCCTCAGGCTTGCCACAAGTACCTTAACCCACTGAACCATTCCACCCACTGGTCTTGAACCTTTAGAAACTAGCACTCTGGAGTCGTTTGCTGACACTGTGGCTATCACGTCATCTTTTCTCTGGTGTTATGAAGCTCTCGGTTTGTGGAGCCGTCATAGTGGAGACTTGCTTGTGTTTCATCTTTCTTTGCTGTGTTTCCTACAAAAGTTAGGGCGTATGTGTTCTTAGTTTGTAGTTTCCTTCCTTTTCTCACAGTTTTTGTTTGCTTGCTTTGTTTTATGTGAGTCCTCCAAGTGGATTTTCTTTGCTTGGGTTGAAGCGGTCTATAATAAGCATGATGATGGACTGACAAATGGCTCAGTGTCAGCCATGGGAAAGCTACTGGACTCCTGATGTGAGTTTGTAGCTTTAAAAGCAGGTGCACTGGGGTCCTGTGGGTCCACAGGATTCTGTCTTGAGTGGCAGAGTTCTATTGCTCAGTATCACTTGCTCTGAGGCTCCTGAGAATGCAGTTTACAGCCAGTCCCGACTCAGCAGGAGTCCTTTTGAGGTGACACAAGCCCCTTCTTCAGTGACCTTCTGAGTAGCCTTCTACTTGTGTGCTCTTGGACTCCAGTCTTGTTCTTCACTTGCTCACTGCCAATTGCACTATTGCTCTGAGTTTGGGCGGGCCCTTCTGGCTCACCCAGGAGACAGGAGTGTCCATATAGCTGTCACTTGACACTAGTTTTGCAAACAAAACTTTCTTTGCCAACACAGTGCCGTGGCTTCTGTCCTACCGTCCATGACCTTCTGAGCATCTCTCCATAGGATCTACCTCACTGCCATTGCTCAAGTCATCTCCACTACAGATGGACCACTCGGCATTTTACAACAGTCTGTCTCAGTTAAATGCCAGTTCAGCTTGCTGAAGCAATGAGTTTAGCTCGGTTAGGGCAAAGGAAGCAAAGACAGCTTACAAGTGGCTACACCACCAAAGAAAATGTCTTCACAGCATCTGCCTATAAATTCTCGAGGAGGAGCAGGGCCTCATGAGCCCCTTGCCTGCCTCCAAGGCAGAACATTAATGGGCCCAATTGTGTGTAGGTGGTGTGTGAGCAAACATAGCCACTGAGAGCT
This sequence comes from Ondatra zibethicus, assembly GCA_004026605.1. NCBI lineage: Eukaryota > Metazoa > Chordata > Mammalia > Rodentia > Cricetidae > Ondatra > Ondatra zibethicus. The sequence continues at coordinate 43,277 of PVIU01001562.1, read as the reverse complement.
CAAGAGGGCAATGACCACGTCACACCCAGAGAAGAGCATTCTGTAGCAATCTTAAGGAGACTCCCCCAGGAAACTCTCATCTCTCTGTATCTACCTTCTCCCAACATGTTTATACCAGGTCTGTGCTGGGAGGGGCTGGTATTGTCTCCTTTCCTTATAGGTGCTCAATGCTCATGTTCCTTGTCTTTCCTTAATTGTGAATGCTTTTGTGATAGCCCCATTCTGTCTTTTGGAAACACTCCTTTCTACATCCTAATAGGGAAATCTAGTATTGAGAAAACCAAAAAACAGAGTGTTAAGTAACTCCAGGGGTTTGTTTGGTTTGGTTTTGGTTCTGGTTGTTTTGAGACAGGGTCTCACTCTATGGCTCTGGCTGTCCTAGAAGTTTCTATGTAGACTTGGCTGGCTTCAGACTCACAGAGAACTCAGTTTTATTGTGTCTCACTAGCAGACATAAGAGTGAGCCAGACTCAGGAGACTCTGGCCCTAGCCTGCAGTTTCTTATGGCTTTCATAGTTTGAGCAGCAGTGTCTAACTCTCCATCCATGTGACCACCCAAAGGTATCTCTGTGTCCCATAAACACCAAAGGGAGATTTAGACTGCAGGTTAAACATGTTTATAGACAGAGCTATTGCTGGTGACCATTCGGGCATCTTTAGTAAACAGAGTCTCATTGTTTAATCAGATGGCTTTGTCAAACATTCTTTAAGACAGCTCTGCAAGCATTTGTCTTTTCAAGATAGGAGAAAGGGGCTCAACAGGAGCATGTAGGAGCACAAGAAGAGTAACTCAGTATAAAAATCATACCATCTGTCTCGACTGAGTCCTGTAGCTTCTAACAGAAACTAAGGCAGTAGCTAAACTGCATTAGGTGCACATAAGACCAGTAAATGTTTAGCATATGCTCTTTTTCCTCCTCCTCACTCACAGCATCTGCTCCCTGTATTCTCTACAGTTAGAACACAGCAGATATGGCAAAGATCAGAGATGTGTTTCTCAGCATACCCACCAATGCTCAAGGCAGGTTTTCATTCTCCCCAGTTTTTTATGAAATCTATACAGCTCTCTGATTCTCTGTCTTTTTCATCATGCATTTTACTAACACATATTTTACTTCAGGCCACTAACCACACTTTGATGAGGCAGTAAAAACTCTGGTCTCCTATATGGCCTTCTTTGAAAGCATAGCAAATAATCTTGTCAGAGAACATGCCTGCATATTCTATGTCCTAGGCTTTGTTCATTCTGCTTTTCCAGAGCAACAGCAGACTCTCCAAGGGAAAGATGCAGCTTGGTAAAAAGCCATCCTTGATAAATCGTCTTTGTATTTTATCGTTGTACAGAGGAGAAAATCAAACACTGCTCTGCTCTGAGTTCTCAAATGGTAATACCGAAAGAGCTCAGGGAGAGCTAAATAAAGCAGAGTAGCGATCCAAGGTTCCTCCAGTGTGATGGAAAGCCACTAGAGTTCTTCCAGCAAGGCCAGGGTCTGCTCAAGAGTCACTCAGGCTGCAGGCAGGGAGTACACAGTAGGAGTAAAGAAGGACCGTGGGTGGGAGCTCCGGAGTGATCCGCACAAGGGTGACTCACACTGTATCGGTCTTTGCCAAGAGAGTGTTGAGAAACACCCAACCTAAATACAGGAAGAGTTGCTTAGTCTTACTATAAGATTTGATACACTGTTACTTGGTGATACCCATGGGAGGCCTGCCCCTTTCTGAACAGAAACAGGGGAGGAGAGGATTGGTGAGGAAGGGAGGAGAGAATGGGAGGCGAGGAGGGAGGGGAAACTGCTGTAGGGATGTAAAATAAATTAATTAATTTAATTTTTAAAAAACTATGATGGTAGATAATTACAAAAAGGTACTTAAATGCATCTTCTTTTACAAATTAGTTTAGAGAAAGATCTTAAGAGTAGTGCTGAACACAGAAACAGCTTTAATGTACTACTTGTGTTTGAGAAACCTGGACAATACCAATCGAAGCTAAAAGAGTAGGTAAGCTTGTCCTCCCCTATGCTGAAGTTTAGCTGATATCCCTATAATGGATGGAACTCAAGGGAGCCCCCATGTATTGGGTAAGTGGCTGGCCATATGTCAGGGCTTCTCCCTGAACAATACCAAGCTGACAAGGGAATTCCAAATCTATCAGAGATTTTCAACTCACACTCATTACCTGTCACTCTGAAACTCTGGGGGTCAACTATCTTTAAGGACAAGTTCCTCTGTGTCCATGAAGCATCCTTCCATCGCCTAGGTTAACTACCAAAAATTCGCTGTAGCCATGAAGGCAATCACTTAACAGCCTTCTTTTGTGCATGTTAAAGTTTGACTTAATGTGCATAGAGAAACTTTTCTGCAAAGGTAAAAGAATGGGGAATAATATTTGCTGATTCTCAAGCTCTTCAGTTATTTTGTATTTTATACTTGTTGTGGAATATCCTTTCTGTACACTGTGAAAGTGTCACTCTGGTTAGTTTAATAAAGAGCTGAATGGCCAAAAGCTAGGCAGGATTTCCAGGTGCAAAGGATGCTGGGAAGAAGAAGGGCAGGGTCACCAGGAAGACAGAGAGCAAGCAGAATGGGAAGTACAGAATAAAGTTAACCAAGCCACATAAAAGAACATAGGTTTAAAAATACAGGTTAATTTAAGTTATAAGAACTACTTAGGAACAAGCCTAAGCTAAGGCCAACCTTTTATAATTAATATAAGTCTCTCTGTCATTATTGGGGAGACAATGGTCCCAATTAAAAAGCCCAGCTACATATTCTCATGGTTCTATTTATTTCTTCCATTGATTCCACAAGGTAACTGAATCTGCCTCACTTGACAGAAAGTAAACTAAAGCCCAGAAAAGATAGGCGCCTAGCACCAATGAGCAACAGTAGCAAGATTTGATCATAAAGCTTGTATTTTATGGAAGTCAACTAAATAACTTTTGATTTCTCTCAAAGAACAGGAGACAGTAGAGGCTTTAAAAAGTGAGCAATGGTACCTTAAAGTAAAACAGCTTTTTACAAAATATTTTAAATGTATGTACATACAGGTGGGGGTCAGGAGTTTGCTATGTAACCCAGGTTGGCCATGAACTCATGATCCTCCTAGACTGGGATTATAGGTATATATCACACCTGATTAGTTCTCCATATCTTTACCAAATTCTACTGCCATCATACCCATACACAGTGGGTTTGCCTAAGGTATCAGTTAATTCCATGGATTCAAAAATACTTTAAAATAAAACAAAAACAATATATGTGAATGAGATGGAGGAAATAAGAACATGCCAGAGGAGGGAAGAGAAGGGATAGTGTAGATTGATTAGAATTTTTTAAATATAGCAGGGAATGTTCATTCTCACACCATGAGAAAACAACGTGATAAAAATTTCCAAGCACCAAACCTGTAAACTGTCTTATTATATGTCTGTGTGCTCCAGTTTCCCTGACTACAATATTTGTTCTTCTCTTCTGATACATTAATAAACATTCTACAATTCTTCATCCTGCTCTCCTCCAAAGCTGTTTCTGCAAACCTCACCTTTCCATCTTTCTAGCATCGCTAGACAGAATCCCTTGTTGATCCTACCAGGTGAGACTAAAACCACTATCACAGATATTGAGCTAAATTTGAAGCAAGCTTTATGAAATTCTGGCCAAGGTGATGGGCACTGGTCAGGTTCATATCCCAGATTCCCAGAGAATGATTGCAAATGACATTAGTCTAGTGCTTATAAAAGCAAAACCCGCAAGGCTATGTACTTCCTGCCTTCGTCTAATGGGGCACAAGCACACATCCCTGCCAAGACAAGACATATTCCCTGCCTGAGTGTGACCAAGCACATCCTGTGCAGTTAGGGCAACCAATCTTGTTTACAGAAATGAAAACACAGGGCTTGGTTTCTTATTCAAACAATAGCCCCAGCATTCCAGAAAGTTATCTGTCCTTGGGAGAGCAAGGTTTACAGGTTAGAGGCATTTTTTATAGATTTTTTTAATGATTTGCTTCAGATTTTATCAATTGACAGTCCTTGTAAGGATCATATAAAACTTTAGTGTGACTATATTTTGGTTTGCTTTCTTTGGATCCAGTGTAAGAACTCAGAGAAAAAAAATATAAATGATGGTTAATGTGGGATATCCTTCTGCATATGTGTTGCTTTCATTGGTTAATAAATAAAGCTGTTTTGGTCAATGGCTTAGCAGAGTAAAACCAGGCTGGAAGACACATATAGAGAGAGTAGGCAGAGTAAGAGAGATGGCATGTAGCTGCTGAAGGAGAAAGATGCCAGAAAACCTTACCAATAGGCCACAGCTTCGGGACGATACACAGATTAATAGAAATGGGTTAATTTAAGATATAAGAGCTAGCTAGAAGAATGTCTGAACTATTGGCCAAACAGTGTTGTGGTTAATATAGTTTCTGTGTGATTATTCAGGTCTAGGTGGCTGGGAAATGAACAAACAGTCTCTACTTACACAATGGCACCCAGACATTTGGGGCTAACCAGCATGGCCTGCCCCACACTTCAGGTCTGGGTGCTTGTATGCCAGCCCTCCATTCTTTTTTCCTCACCTGTAAAGTGAGACATTTATGGTACCTACCTCTTAGTATAAAAGTGTGAGGATTTAATGAAGTATTAAAAGAATTTAAAAACTGAAATACTTAGAAATGGCACTCAAGTGCTCATTCTAAGATATATATTGGCAAGATAAATATTATTCAACCACATATCTGTGCCCTATGAGGTGAAGAAAATACACGTCATAGTCAGACCACATCACCTCTGGTTGTCTTCACCAGGTGTTTGGGTAGTCAGTGCAAATGGACTGTTGACACTGTTTCTATGACAAACAAGGGCTTGGTGACTGGAATTTACTTTAGAGGTCACTCAGTGGAAGCTCCTCATGAATGGAAGAGGTGAGGAAGGTAAAGTCGCTTTCTGAGGGTACCGGGTGTATGCATTATGATATTTCTCTTGTCAATCTTATGTTCTTTCCATTTTGCAGATAACATTAGTAAACCTCAGTATTCTTAAAATTATTTGGAAGGGGAAAAAAATAGCGACAAAGTGACTTAGCAGCTGTTCTTATGCAAAGCAGATTTCATTATTTCCTGAATAAAGTTGAATTCTACTCCTCCTCGTGAACTACTGTGCCCTTCTTGGATAAAATTACCATGAGTTCCAGAAAATGCTTTTAATTGCTTAATGAGTGACAGGAAGAATTACAGAAAGTTAAACTGCCTTGGTGTCATCTGGGGAGAATGTCTTCAATTTTTATTTTTTTCTGTGGGAGAGTCGAAATGATTGTTAGTTCTTACAATGAGATCAGGGGTGTTGTTGAGCAGAATGCAAGATGTGCTTGCTTTCTTTTTAGATTTCTCCAAATGGCATTATAAAGAGGGAAATTACTTCTGAGGAGGAGGATGCAGGCCATACTTCCTCCCTCTGGAGACTGAGGTCACGATCCTCTGTGCTCAGGGGCACTTCAGTGGGACATTTGGGGCATGCAGTAAAACAAAGCGCACCTTAGATTATTTAATGAGAACATGTAGAAAATGCCAGAAAATATGCTAGTACTTAAGCCTGCCTGAGGACTGGTTGGAGTTAGTGCCCACAAAATAATTAGGCCACCATGATTTAAATATAAAATATGAAACAGGGAGATGACTTAGCAGATAAAGGCTCTTTCTGCCAAACCTGACAACTGAGTTCAATCCCTGAACCCACATGGTGGAAGGAGAGGTGACTCTGCAGGTTGTCTTCTGACCCCCACATGTGTGCCATGGCACATGCACACAAACACGCAGTCATTACTCAGTCAATTAAACTAAACAGAACTGTTGTTTCAGTTCAGTTCAATGGACACTTCAGGCTCCTGAAGAATTGAGGATGACAGACAGACAGTGGGACCAATTTTGATCAGTTACAGTCATCCCTGTCATTTTAAAAATATTTCATTAAGCTTTAAAATGTGTGTATGTGTGTGTGTGTGTGTGTGTGTGTGTGTGTGTGTGTGTGTATTGTCACATGTGATGGTCAGAGAACAGTTTGAGGGGATTAGTTCTCTCCTTCCATCATGTAGGTCCCAGGTATGGAGGTCAGGTCTCCAGGCTTGGTGGCAGAAACCTTTCCCTGGTCTCCTCTACTACTACACTCACTTTGTTCTCTTAAAGTTTTGCTAGTGCTTCTGGGTTCTGTCTTTAAGCTTCCTTCCGATGTTTGGAAGCTTGAACCCTACAGACAGAATGGCAAGTCAGCATGCTCCCTCAGACTTCTTACTAATCTCCAAATCCTTGCTGGACCCTTAGCTGTTCAGCTCCACCTCACCAAAAGCCTTGGGCAAACAGGCACCTTGTGCTAACCAGATGGCTAAAGAGTACCAACAACTCTGGGTCCCTTAGCCTTTGGGCCTCACTGTTTCTACAACATACAGACCACTCTCTCCTCTGAGTTCTTATCCAAAGACTGAAGACAGACACTAGACCCTATCTCATTCTATCAGAATACATGAATAATGTTTATGTGTGTGTACACACGCACGCCACATGCAAAACAAAATTAAAGCAATGATAAATTATGAGATAAGTATTATAAAAAAACAAACTATAGTGCTAAAGGAAAATCTAAATGTCCTGTTAAAAGTGAAGACCTACGTAGGTAGTTCCTATCTAAGACAGAGAATGATGACTCCAGAGGGGGCGGACATAACAGGAAAGGAGAAAGAAAAGTAGGAGAGCCTCCCCCTTTTCCTCAGATCATTAAAGGACCCATTTTTTAATGTGTATAAATCTCTTTAAAAGCTAGATAGGTCTTTTGTCAGTTTTATAACCTGGGTAACTTCCTCAGAGACCAGGAGTCATGACTTTGAGATGCAAATATAAAGGAGCCTTAGCTCAGATTTCCCAGTCCCTGGGGAAGAAAAGAGCCTGACTGTATGAGACCATTGCTCCAAGCTCTGAAACTCTCTTTGTCACAAATATACCGAAGTCTGTTTTTCCTTCAGCTAGCCAATCAGCTAACAGTGGCCAAAGCACCACCAAGTGCAGTCAGAGTTAACTACACCAGCAAACAGAGCCACCAAACCTCCTACATGAAGAAAATTGGCTTATTACTATTTTGTTTTGTTTGGAGCTTGGGAGGTTGTTTTTGATTTTGTTTCTGTTTTGGTTTTGGTTTTTGGTTTTTGCATTAATGACATGGCTTTTTCTTTTCTCTATCTTCCTCCAGGCCACTGCTGAGATCTACAACTTGCCTATTTAGAGAGGTTTTTTTTTTCTTTGACTTGAATAAAATTGTCTTCGAGCTTCTCTTTGAATGCATTCTTCAATTTCTTTATTCACAAGGCTGAGAACCTCAAAGGGGACCCTACTTTCCCTTAGGCACATGTGAGGATGCTGGGAAATTCCCTCAAATTTCTGAGAACACCCATTTGGCACCGCAGTTTCTGCCCTAAGCCCTGTAAAGAAAGAGTCTCTGGTCCTACAGCTCAGGTGTGCCCTACTTCTTGGGCCTGTTCCTAATGCACAGGAGCCCTACTTGCTTGCTTTCCCTAAGTACCCTCTGTAATGGTCTGTTCTGCCCATTAAGAGGCAAGCCCTGCCCACTCCCTTCCCAGTCAACCGCCAAGGAAGGCAGATCTTTCTTCTGCTTCCAGTCTGAGCCCTTTCCTTTCTATATCTCTCACGAAGAGGCAGCTTCTGTCTCACTCTCTTCTCCCGATTTCTCCCCTTCCCCCACACCCATTTCTTTCTCTCTCTCTCTCTGCCTCTCTCTCTGTTCTTCTCCCTTTCACCCTTCCCTCTTTTCCCTTCCCTTCCATAACCCACTAAATAAATATCCGACCTCACTCTGCATGGCGTGCCTATCTCAGTCTCCCACCCACCATGCAGCTTCCTGCCTAGGACCCACTGGCCCTCATGGACTGCAGGCCACTCAGGGGCTCCCTGCCTGGGACTGGCTGCCTTCGTGGCCTGCCGTGGTCTCATGCTCACTGCCTGCTGCCGGGGACCTGTAGCATTTCTGCCACTGCGCCCCTCGGGGAACAATGCCATTTTATTTTTATCATAACATTGGTGCTTGGTGACTTGGCCAGGTTCTTTCCATATTCCATATGGGAAAGATAGAGAAACATGGAACCCTGGGCTCTGGAACCAGGTTTCTTTACAACAGCTCTGCGTTCTATCTGCCTGAAAGCCGACCTCTGTGCACACCAGCTACTTCGGTGATGAGTTTTCCACTTCCAGCCCCCAATCACAGCTTTCACAGCTACAGTTGAACCCTTTGCTAACGTTCATCTCAGGTTGCTTTACGTACCTAAAAACATGATCGGACTACCCAGGGTTGGTCCTTCCATGCTAACATTGCACACACTGTGCGGCACATTTGATTTGAGGGCCCAGGGGCCCTTGGATTTTTCTTTCTTCTTTATTTTTCTTTTCTTTTCTTTTTGACCACTCATAAGTGGTCCCCTCCATGAGAGACCACTCAGAGCAGCCTCTCTGGCTTCTGAGTCACCTGGACCAGAGCCAGTCAGGCTTCAACACCTAGCCTGAAGAGAGAGGATGCTCTTCTACAGGCCCTGTGGTGTTTTTCATGGGTTTTCACAGTTTCAGCTATGGTATAAACCCTCAAACTATGTTCTGCCAGTGTCCTGTTGACTCTGCTTTTCTTCAAACTATCCCTGCCACCGTACCACTGGTCCCATAGAAACTGACAAGATTGGTTGGATCCACAAGGCAGCTGTTTTCAATTCCAGCCTTTGCTCCCCTCTGCAGTTTGTAGCATGGCAGCTCAGCAACAGGGCGATAACGCCTCTAGGTCTCTCTTGTTATTATGTTTAAATCTCCCATGGCTCAAAAAAATGTGGCTTCTCTATACAACATGTGACTGCCGCCATTTTGACTGAGGTCAGGTGACTTCACTGCCATCTTAACTGAGAGCCAGGTCAGGTGACCAAGTTCTACTATCTTTACTGAGGTATTCCCTGCCTGGTTCCCCGGTGTTAACTCTGTTACATGGGTGACCATGCCATCATCTTAACTAAGGTCAGGTGATTTCGCCACCATCTTAACTGAGACCCAGGTCAGATGACCAAGTTCCGCCATCTTTACTGAGGTATTCCTTGCCTGATTCCCCGGTGCTGGCTCTGTTATATGTGTGTTTTGCACAATGGCATGCCTTTTGGTAAGGCCCACCAAGAGCATTCACTTGGCCCAATTCCTGTTCACTGTGTGTGTTTGTGTGCATACATGTAGATTAAGTACACCTATGTTTACTGTTAAATGTTACAATTGTCTGTTCATTGTATCTCATTCCAGACTACAAAGCAATAGATCTCATGTTTTAAATTGGTATGTACTTTTAAGTCTTAAGCTGTTCTCTACTATTGTCAGTTCTGCCGTTAACCTTCTATGGCAAGCAGTTTTTTCTTCTTTCTGTCTTTTTACGAGTGTAAATCTTACCTGTTGTGAGCCAATACAATCAAGCTCAGACCCAGCTCTCCAGGCAGATTCTATGCTGTAGTTATAACTTATCTATACCAAATAAACAGCCCTCAACTGCTCAGAGATTTAGGGAATGTAGCATTTAAATGCTTAATTATTTAAAAACTTTTCATAACAAAAAGAGAAAGGTTGGCTCCTAGCAGCAGCACTCTATTTCCTCCAAATGAGAAGGAAATAGAAGACAAATGAGCACAAAACAATGTCCATCCACAATTCGCTTCAACTGCCAAGCACTGACCACTGAGAAAAACTGCCTTTCATCTAAACAAACTAAAGATCACCAGGCATTGGAAAGAAACACTGAAATCAACAGCCTAGCTGCTCAGGTCAAGGTAGGCTTGTCTTCCTACAGATTTCTTTCTGGCTGACCCTGACCAGCAGAATGAACAGCCAGACTCAGGATTCTTCCCGATCACGCTTTATTGGAGAGCACTCGGTTGAGGAAAAAACGAGAGGCAAGAGAGCCTCTAGGTTGAAGGGAGAGCGGAGGCGAGAGAGAGAGAGGTCTAACATGGCGGCTCCTTATATAGGGAGATATGACACAACTCGCGCCTTGATTGGCTGCTAAGTCCCGCTGGCACCAGAATTCTCGGGATTGGCTAGGGACACTTCAGGTTATTTGTGCATGCGGGAAGCGCCTGGACGCTCAGTCCTGAAGCATTGCCATATATGGAATTTGTTTACCTCCAAACTGCGAGGATACAAGCGTATGGCTCCCTGCATTTCTTAGCCCACAGGATCTTCTGGAGACTGGCAGGTCCCGCAATAAACAGCAAAAGGCAAAAGCGACCCTCAGCGACCATGGAGGACCCTGAGGAGAGGCTCTAGGTACCAACCAAGAAAATTCTCTGTCATTTTTAAATCAATAACTCAAGTAAAATTTTATTCTTTCCAAGATCTCTGATACAATTTAACAACGGAGAGGTTTTGTCAGTTTAAAAGGACAGCCTCACCAAACAAATTTCAGTAAAACACAAATACAAGTTATTAAGGTGTGTACATGCAAGTTATAAAATTATGAGGACAAATACAAGTTAATCAAATTTCTTTCTCACACTACTTTCCATAGTCCTAAAAATACTTTTCATTGTGCAAAAACATCTGTCACAGACATTCTGATGTCTAAAACTTATATTTTCACAAACTCAAAATATTCTTGTGAGTTCCAGGGAGCCGAATTGAAGGATTCACCTTAAACAGGTCAGATATATCCCTTTCAATTTCCTGGTCCTAAAATTTTTTTTTTCCTAAACTTAACTTTGTCGTCTGCTCTGCCAATACCCTAAACAGCTGAAAAAACGTCAGATGTTCCCATACCACAAACACCAGACAGAAGCAAAGAGACCAGCTGTTGACTGAGGTTTCTTTCCTGCCTGGTTCCGGCAATCATTAAGTCCCAAAGAAATCACACAGAGGTCTACATTAATCATAAACTGATTGGCTCATTAGCTCAGGCTTCTTATAATTCTTATAACTTATATTAACCCATTATTCTTATCTATGTTAGCCACATGGCTCAGTACCTTTTACAGCAAGGCAGTCACATCTTGCTTCTTCTGTGGCAGGGCCAGGACTGCAGAGCAATGGGCTTCCCTCTTTCCAGCATTCTCCTGTTCTCATTGACCCACCTCTACTTCCTGTCTGGTTGTCCCGCCTATACTTCCTGCCTGGCTACTGGCCAATCAGCGTTTATTTAAAATATAATTGACAGAATACAGACAATTGTTCCACACCAACCAGCTACACTGAAATGTGACCAACACCCAGCTTTCTCAGGTCCCTTCCCCAAGACAACACCCACAAATAAGCAGGAAGCAGTCTTGAGAATCCACTGCCCCAATTCCTTTAACTAGTTGTGCCTAACTTCTGCCTTTTTATTATAAAAAAAGAGGTGGGAATGTAATAGTCTGTCCTGTCCCTTTAAGAAGCAAGACCTGCCTACTCCCTCCTCCATCCACTGCTGGTGCAGGCACATCTTCCTTCTGCTTCCAGTCTGAGCTCTTCCTTTTCTGTCTCTCTCCCAAAGAGGTAGCTGCTGCCATGGCTCCTCTCCTACTGTCTCCCCCCCCCACTGTTCTCTCTCTCTCCCTCTCTCTGCCTCTCTCTACTCTTCTCCCTTCTCCCCTTCCCCCTTTCCCCTCCATAACCCACTAAATAAATATCCAACCTCACTCTGCATGGTGTGCCTATCCGTCTCGGTCTCTCACCCACCATACACCTCCCTGCCTAGGATCTACTGGCCCTCATGGCCTATGGGCCACTTGGGGGCTCCCTCCCTGGGGCTAGCTGCCTTCGTGGTCCATCATGGTCTTGTGCCCACTGCTCACTGCTGTTACTTGGGGAACTGCGCCATTTTATTTTTACCATTATACCCTCTATAATTCTATATCACACCTCTTTCAAAATTGAGCCTCCAGGTGTCTATGAATTTTGTTCTTCCAGGTCTCAAGACAAAGAACCTGGGCATCACTAGCCTGTGTTGCTTTAGTGACTATCTATTTGACTGGAACCCCAGCACCCCATTTATGCTCACCTGAAGTAAGAGAAAAAGCTTCCATCACTCTCAAAGTCCCCACTTTTACCATAGTACATATACTAATGATACCAGCTTGGTTCTAACTTTTGTAGACATGATTGCTTGATTGCTTGGGTTAGGAGATGATTTACCTTATATTTGTACAACAATAAAAAAGACACTGTTTTTCTTTTCAATTTTTAATGATTATATTATTTTCAATGTCATACACACACACACACACACACACACACACACACACACACACACACGCTTTACTTCTATTTTACAGGTGCCCCAAGCACAAGGCTATTCAAGAACCCTAATTGAATTGTTTCCCAACCTCTTGCAAGAAAACCTACCTAGTCACTCAGAAAGACCTAAGATAAGGCAGTCACAACTGATCAAGTTGTGGATATGAACCCATGATGGGTACACCTCCAAATATTCACAATGCAGCTGATGAACCAGCTTGCCTTCACCTTAGACTTGAAAACCATCTTCTAGTTAAAGCAAACTAGGTTTATTTCTGTTTATGATTAAATCTGTTTCTCAATAATTGGGCTGTGCACACCTGTAACCTTAATGACTAGTGGTTCTGTACAGCCTGTTCCAGGAAATGGCAACCATGCCTTTGTTTCAGAAGGTCATTATGATCAACTTACTATGTTTATGTTCTGCCTATTTGCCTATAAAATTCTCCAGTTGGAAACCTCTTACCCCTGAGCTATAAAAACCCTATTTTCCCCATGTCCAATACTGACTTTTTGAACTCTTCCTTAGGGAGAGGCAACCTGAATACAGGATTAAAAAATTTGATTTAATTAATTGCTTGCTTCAATTAATTTGGCCATGATGATTTGGGTCAGTGGTCTTTCTCCTCCCATCATTAAAATTAACACAGCCTAGATCTGAAAGAAAACAAAAAACAGCACTGGGTCCCTTGGGGAAATAACTCCTGTTCTGCCATATTCTTTTTGACAAACAATGCATGTCTGGGAAAGAGCCATTTCCATAAATGTTTCATTCTCTCTCCTTCAAGCACAGCAACACTGCAACATGAATTATGATCTGCTTGGCCATGGAGCATCCTTCTCTGAGTGCATCCTTTCTCATTTGCCTTTACAGGAGGGCTCCCAGTGCAGAGGCATGTGAACCGAACTCACTGCCAGAAACACACCCGTGGCTTCTGCAGCAACTGGCCTACCCCAGGCTGATATTTTGAAAGAGCTATTGACTTTCTTTTTCCTCAGAGTCACAATGAGCAGGATTTTCTTTTCTATTTGGCAAAATGTGGAGAAAGCCTACTTCCTTTCCCACTTTTTTTTACATACCCACATACACTTATGCTCGCACACATACACCTGTGCTCACTCACTGTCCAGACTTTGCATATCCCTTGTGTTATGATCAAATTATATATTTGTATATATGTATTACATATTAAATTATGTGTTGTAAATTAAATTACATATACATATATAATTTAATATAGTATAATATATTAGACCTTCTTGGTTTCTGAGTAATAATAATGATAATTGCTGCTGATAGCAACACAGCACTGTTGTGGGGACATGGTGTGACCCTGGTAGCCTCCTTCATGTCACTTAGCTCTTCTCACCCTTAAACAGTGCTACTTTATAGCATAGAGCCATCCACAAAAGCCACTTGGTTTATTGAAATGTCCTCACAAAGTTCTTCCATGATACTTAGGAAGTAGAAATAACTGAGATAGATTAAAAAAAAAACAAAGTCATCTACAAGGAAACCCTCTATACAAGATAAGCACAATGCAGTCACCCTGAAGGGATAGCATTCCCAAGGATTGTTTCTCCTCCTTGAGCCTTACCCCAGATCAACCAATGGTGTCTTTATCAACCTAGTCACCAGGTCAAAACCTCTCTCTTCTTCATTCCTTTATTTCATCATCGAAACAACCTTTAACTTCCTAAATGCATTCTAAATGTGTCTCCTCATCCTCAGCCTACTGCCAGTGTATTGATCCAAGTCACCATTATTTCTACACAGCACCAAAGCTCTCAGCTGGACTCCTGGGCCAGTACATAACCATCCCCTGAGAACTTTTCAGCTACAAGTTCTTAGACCTCACTCCCAAACCTCTTGGGCCCCAAAAATCTGTATCTTACAGGCTTTCTGGGGGTTCTAATGCCAACATATTTCTGGAATGCTATCTTATTACAATGAAATCCTGCTTCCCTGTTTTTTGTTGCTTCCTCCCTTCTTAATACATATTCTGTGGATGAGCTTCCTAAGACAAGCAAGCATTGCTTAGGTCAACCTCCACACTCCATTCACCCTTCATGCTTTAAGATCCTGACTTCTCAGAATAGCATCTGAGTTCTTCCTAATCTGTGGCTCTCCTCCTCTTCCACCATTACTGTTTCCCTCTGCGTGCCCAATGGGTGATGAAGATCCAATGGCATCTGGATGAAGGTGTCCATCTGGAATATGCCCATCAAGTATATGTAGTATGGAGGGCTGCTTGTTGGTTTCTGGCCACCCAGCTAACTTAGACCCCAAATAATCACACAGAAACTGTATTATTTAAATCGCTGCTTGGCCCATTAGCTCTAGCTTCTTATTGGCTAACTAATATTAATTTAACCCATTTCTATTAATCTGTATATCACCACGAGGTCATGGCCTACCAGCAAAGTTTCAGCACATCTATCTCCAGCCGTGGCTCCATAGCGTCTCTAACTCCACTTTCCTCCTCCCATGATATAGGCCAAGCCAGTTCTTTATTCATTAACCAATAAAAGCAACACATAGACAGAAGGACCTCCCACATCAAGTATATGTGGTCACTTCATTTACAGAAGATAGCGAAAACAAAACAGATGTCACAGTGTTCTGAGTTCCTTAACTGGGTCTTAAAACAATGGAGATGAGACTACTCCATACGCATGCTGATGGATACACAGGCTACTGAGGTACCACTCATGTTAAAAGGCTCCATGACCTCTACATTCTCGAACCCAGAATCTGGGTTCTGGGTGCTCTTACAGAACAAAAGCTCATGATCAACAGATACTCAGTTTATGAAGCAGGACAACTAGCACCAAGTCTATTCAATTGGTGGTTTGTATTTACAAATGTTTTCTAGTGTCCTGTAAGTGACAGAGTGAGAGGAAGTATAGAAGGCTTTTGGGAAGAGGTCTTGTATGACTAGGAACTACTGCAACATCTCAAAGGGAGTCAGAACCTTGGAGAATCCTGCAGAAGGTAGGGAAGGAGGATTGTAGGAGTCAGGGGGGTCAAGGACACCATAAGAAAGCTCCATATTCAACTAACCTGGGCTCATAGGAGCTCACAGAGACTGAACCAACAACCAGGGAACCTCATGGTACTGACCTAGACACTCTGGGTATATGTGGCAGTTATGTAGCTTGATCTTCTTGTGGGACTCCTAACAGTGGGAGCAGGGGCTGTCTCTGACTCTGTTACCTGATTCTGAAACCCCTTTCCTCCTACTGAGTTGCCTCATCCAGCCTTAACAGGAGAGGAGGTGCCTAGTCTCACTGCAACTTGATAGTCCAAGCTAGTTGATATGCATAGGATGCCTGCCCCTTTCTGAAGAGATATAGAGGAGTGGATGGGAGGAGAGGTAGAGGGTAGGGACCGGGAGAGAGGAGGAAGGTGAAACTGTGGTTGGGATGTAAAAACAAAATAAACAAACAAGCAAACAAATTCAAAAAAAGTAGTAATATTCTCAACAGACTGTCAAAGGCAGTCATTACTATTCAGTAATGAGTAATGACTTCCGTGCCTCTGCCTCCTTGTTTCTAAAACGGGGTGATAGGGTAGCAAGGCTATATATCATCCAGCAAATAGGAATTGTGATTCTGAATGTAGAGTATTAAGCATAGCTTGGCACACAGTAAGCATCCCACAATTAATCACCACTATTACCAATAGTCTAAGGTCCTCCCAATGCTACCAAGTGTATACATAGAAAGAAAGCATCTAAATGGGACTGAATCTACTGTGAACATCAACTTTAACAAGATTCAAACTTTTGTGCCAGCTGAGTCTCCCTTCGCACTTGGTCCCCCTGTTCATTCCACATACAAGTTCATTGGAATTTCTTGCTTAGGAAGTTGCCCAGGTCTCAAAGAATTGGTTCCAAGAATTTGGGAAGATTACAGGTGTTTCCATTGATGCAATGAAACACCATGACCCAAAGCAAGTGGGGGAGGAAAGGGTTTATTTGGCTTACACTTCCACAACACTGTTCAGCATTGTAGGAAGTCAGGACAGGAACTTGAGCAGGGCTGGAACCTGGAGACAGGAGCTGGTGCAGGGGCCATGGAAGGGTGCTGCTTACTGGCTTGCTTCCAGTGGCTACCCAAAATTGGCTAGGTCCCCGGCTCCCATCAATAGCTACTTAAGAAGATACCCTACATGCTTGCCTACAGCTTGATCTTATGAAGGCATTTTCTCAACTAATGTTCCCTCCTTTCTAGTTTGTGTGTCAAGTTGGCTTAAGATTAGCCAGCACAACAGGTAGAGTTTTCCCCAAAATTTTATACAACTTCCCCCAAGTTACCCAGCCATTTGAAATGGGGACAGAAGTAGGCATAGTGTTTAGTGAGATCCAGTCCCCCAGACGAGACTTCCTATAGAGTTGTGTTAAGTACTTGATTTCGTTTCTATGGTAGTCATCAGTTCCTACTAACTTCTTCAACAGGTGGGTTGTATTGTTAATAGCTGGCAAAACCAGAAGCATGTCAATAAAAGACAGACACTGCATCCGCGAGTCTTCCCATCGCTGTGCAGAATGCCTGGCAGACACAGCGGAAGGACAGGCTTATCTTGGCTTGTGGCTTGCGGGCGCAGTCCTTTGTGAAGGGTACAGTGTAGTGGCACCATGAAGCAGCTGGTCACTTTGCAGTCAGACAATAGAGAGATGATTAGAAGTAGAGAGGGCTCTAAAACCCCAGGGCCCACTTCCTCCATCAGGGTTCCACCTCTTCCCAAAAATGGCTCCACCAGCTGGGGTCCAAGTTTTCAAACCCATGACCTACGGAGGCTATTTCACATTCAAATCATAACAGACGTATTCTGTCTTTAAGACTCTCTAAAGCACTGGTTCTCAACCTGTGGATTGGGATACCTTTGGGAATCAAACAACCCTTTCATGGGGTCGGCTAAGAGCACCGGAAATATCAGATATTTACATTATAATTCATAGCAGTAGCAAAATTACAGTTATAAAGTAGCAACAACTATAAAAAATAATCTTATGGCTGAGGGTCAGCACAGCATGAGGAACTATATCAAAGAGTTGCAGCCTTAGGAAGGTTGAGAACCACAGCTAAAGCTTGACAGAAGCACCTAGTTTGACAAGGTGCACAGTACAATTGAAATCAAATAGAATCACCCCTGTTCTCACTGGCAGCATGCCTTGGGAATAAATCCTCCGTAATAAGTAGTCACAGCTGGAATTCTTTCTCCCAAGGAGTGGGTGGAAGTTTTATGCTCCTCGTTTTAGGATGTGGGTTTCATGTTGGAATCTATAATTTTGTGATTGAGAAACCTAAGTAATGGAAATGGAGCTAGGTCCGGTAATTGGCTACCTGAAAGAGAGTTCATGGTTGTAGGTGCTGTAGCAAAAGCCGTGATCTAGGAGCAATTATAGGCCCCTCATCTCAGGAATTGCTTAGGGGGCTTTGTGTGATTAGTGAATGTTTATCATGAATTTCCATCTAGCTCCAACTGGGTCAAATTATACATTTGACTTTTCAGTAGGATTTGAATTCCTATAAACAAATTTTTTTTCTTAGTTATAGTTAAAGAGAACTGGCTTTGAATGAAAGCCCTTCTTGTATACTCTTGGGACTTCTCTATGTCCATGATATTAACTAACATTTGCTAAATATCACACTTGCTCTACAAATCATATTAAATACTTTTGTGGATTCTCTCTTTGAATCTTTTCAACAGAGCAATAAGACTTCTACCAATACTAGCACCATTAACATGAGGAAAGTGATGTTTGGAGTTTTAACTTGACCAAAGACTAACGGCTGATCCATGTGGGGAAGCAATAGTCAGACCTGAGCAGCCTTACTCATGGAGCTCCAACTTTGAATCTGCACTGCCATATTGATTTTGAAAGCCTAGCATAAAATCTAGAACTTCCCATTCTCCAGGACGATGAGAAACAAACTTGTATTGATTATAAGCCATCATGGTGGCATCCAGCAGCAACATGAAACAGAGTAGGACTATATTTACAAGAAACTTTAACATTTTTTTGCCCTTGTGGCTTGGAGAAAAAAAAGCAAGAATTTTTTTTTGCTTCAACTGACCTATGGTAAACAGAAATTAGAAATTTAAAGTCTGACTCTCAAATGATGCCCCACACCGTGCCCACAGATATCACTCTGGCATTACTTTCTGAGCAAGAGACTCAATACTAAATGTCAAAAACACAGTGTGGTGATTTCTCAGAAAATTAGGAAACAACCTTCCTCAGAATCCAGTAATACCACTTGTGGGTATATATCCAAAGGATGCTTAATCGTGCCACAAGGACATGTGCTCAACTATGTTCATAGCAGCTTTATTTGTCATTCCCAGGACCTGGAAACAACCTATATGCCCCTCAATCGAAGACTGGAGAAGGAAAATGTGGTACATTTACACAATGGAGTACTACACAGCAGAAAAAAATAACAACAGCTTGAATTTTGCAGGAAAATGGATGGAGCTAGAAAACATTATTTTGAGTGAGGTAACCTAGACCCAGAAAGACAATTATCACATGTACTCACTCATAAGTGGTTTTTAAACATAAAGCAAAGAAAACCAGCTTACAAACCACAATTCCAGAGAACTTAGACAACAATACGGACACTAAGAAAGACTTACATAGATCTAATCTACGTGGGAAGTAGAAAAAGACAAGATCTCCTGAGTAAATTGGGAGCATGGGGATCTTGGGGGAGGGTTGAAGGGGGGAAGGGAGAGGCAGGGAGGGGAGCAGAGAAAAATGTAGAGCTCAATAAAAATCAATAAAAAAGGAGTTAATAAGAAGCCTGAGCTGTTACAAGAGGAGCGGGCCGCGTTCCACCATTCTGTAACACGAGGGCCTGCTTGTCGGGGTTTCCATCCTGCCCAGTCCCCCAGTCGTTTAGTCCCAGAGAAAAATCACACAGAGTCTACATTAGGTTATAAACTGATTGGCCCATTAGCTCAGCCTTCTTACTAACTCTTTTAACTTATATCAACCCATTATTCTTATCTATGTTAGCCACATGGCTCAGTACCTTTTTCAGCGGGGCAGGTCACATCCTGCTTCTTCGGTGTCTAGACAGGACTGCGGAAAAAGCTTCCTTCTTCCCAGAATACTCCTGTTCTCATTGCCCCACCTCTACTTCCTGTCTGGTTTTCCCGCCTATACTTCCTGCCTGGCTACCGGCCAATCAGCGTTTATTTAAGATATGATTGACAGAATACAGACAGTTCTCCAGCACCACTGAGATAAATAAATAAATAAATAAATAAATAAATAAATAAATAAATAAATAAATGTCAAAAACAAAAGAACAGCTGTGTGGTGGTGGTGCCAGTGGCACACACCTTTAATCCCAGCACTTGGGAGGCAGAGGAGGACAGAACTCAGTGAGTTCGAGGCCAGCCTGTCTACAAAGTGAGTTCCAGGACATCAGGACAGCTAGGACTGTTACACAGAGAAGCCCTTTCTCAAAAAATAAAAATAACAAGAAGGAAGGAAGGAAGGAAGGAAGGAGGGAGGGAGGGAGGGAGGGAGGGAGGGAGGGAGGGAGGAAGGGAAAGGAAAGAAAAGGACTTCCTTGAAGAACAACCTCACCCTAGTTCGTTGCATCCTGTCTCCTACTCCCTTTCTACTGAAAGACCCTAAATGCATTTGTAAGGCCCCTCAAACCTAAGACATTTTTCTAAAACCTTACACTCACTCTCTCTTGGGAACGGGACAGTCGCCCACACACACATACAGGACTGCTCATCCTCCTGTGTCCTTGAGAATAATCTTCAAGCATAACTCCATTCTGGGAATTGAGGCAAAGACAACCCACAGATGTTGACTCAGTTCCTGATGTATTGATTCAGTCACTGGATCGAGGTCAGGATGGCCCACAGATGCTCCCCCTCACCTCACCCGATCACGCAGCTACTCTCCTGCCCTGGCACAGACCAATCACTGCTAGTAACACTTTGAATAAGCCAATCCAATTAGTTGGAAGACAACCCTCAGGTTCCCCCCTGGTTTCTGTGGCTTTTTGCTTTAAAAGATGAACTATAACAACTATCGGATGTCCTTCATATCCCGAACCTGAAGGACCCTGTCGTGACAGAATAAAAGTCCTCTTGCTTTTGCATCAATTGTGGTTCTGTGAGTGGTGTCTGGAGCAACTCCTCCCTGATGTTTGGACTTCTAGTCCAACACTACCTATGCCTCTTGTCCTACTCTCTAGCAAATAACTTCTTTTAACAAAAAAAATGTTCAAATGTAGTTCTTTACCACATATTTTAGTGGCAGCCACAGAAAGCCAACATCCTTGAGTGGATTTGAATTAACACCACCCTCCGGTAATTGAATGATCATCAAAACAGCAGTTTTGATAACAAATGATCCCACTTGCA
Organism: Ondatra zibethicus; assembly: GCA_004026605.1. Lineage (NCBI taxonomy): Eukaryota > Metazoa > Chordata > Mammalia > Rodentia > Cricetidae > Ondatra > Ondatra zibethicus. Next base: position 22,599 of record PVIU01001562.1, on the reverse strand, counting down.
GCCTGTCATTAATCCATCATCAGGTTCATTAAGCTAGAACTGAATTTCCCAACTTCAGGCAGGACCTCTGCATAGTGACTTATAGGGCTGCCCTTTGATTTTCGAATCTGAAACCAAAATTGCCATACATTCTGAAGGCATCCTCATGGAAGCAAACAGCTCTATTAACACCCGAGACATTGGCACAGTTATCCTGAGCCAATAGGGCCATTATGTACACAAAACAAGATGAATGGTCCCGCATACGAGGCCAAGCTTCCAGTGAGGGTGAAAAAGACACCTGATTTACTGCGAACACACGAGGTAATTGTGATTCTGTGATATAGAGTCACAGTGCAGACTATGAGGGAGTGATTCAATCATGTTAGATGGGCTTTTTGACTTTTACCATAATAATTATTATTGACAGATTCATTTGGGGTAAGAAATGGTCTTTCAGAAAAACACTGAGGATTGCAGCAGAGCCCGAGGTGTGGGAGCAGATGTGCATTATAAAGCAATATGTGGCATAATGAGAAAAAGCATTCTTCCCTACCCTATTAATTGTGGACACTACCTAGTAATCAAGAGCGGCTGACCCTTCCAACCTCCAGCTAGCAGAGAATCCTGTGTCATAACGCACCATGGTCTGAACACGAGCTCAAATGAACGTACTGTCAAGAACTTGCATGCCAATAATTCATTTGAACACTACCTGTCCCCACTGTGTTGTCTGAGTATAATTCGTCAATAATACATAAACACTCTGAACAGGTGAAAGGTCACCGAGCTACATAATGCAATTGATAAACAGCTATGGCAAAATTTTAATCGACAATCGTGAAGACAATTTTTAAAATATGGAAAAAGTTTGCATCGTGAGATTACAAGATCACAGATTGCAAAACTGTCAGAACTTTAAGATTAAAAATATATAATAATGCAGCGGGGTAGAGTAAGAAGTCATAGGCAAGCTGTTATACTGATAGGGAGGATGACAGGTGATTTATTTTCTAATGTCCTCTAATGTTCCTTATAATAAGAATTATTTTTTTAAAATCAATTCCACCACCTCATGTGAAAAAATTTCTACCCCTTACTGTAAAATCTATAGACTAAAATAAACCCTGCATGTGATGAATGCTGAAGCATATTTTTTCCAAGTTCAAAAATAGTGTTGGGATCCGCTAAGGAATGGGTTCACATTATTCAATGTCAGATACATTTACACTCACATGTATTAGTAATTCCTTTGGTTGACTCTTCCTTGCTGTTGTCATGGCAACCATTTCCACTGCCATTAGTACCCCTAGGGCCCGGGATTGTTCACTTATTTTTAGGCTGTTTCTCTTCTAACAAAGCAATTAATACTGTGGCATGTCTGTATTGGAAACTCGAGCGACCTGCTCTGCCTTTTCAAACGCTGAGTGTGCACTTTCCTTCCTTCTGCCTTGAAGGTGCTCTTGTTTCTATTCTGGTGGTTCACTTCAGTAAATGACTTTTTACTGCTTCCAAATATAACATATTTGGATTTAAAGACTCAGTTTTCTCCACACATACTATCTCCCGATTGAATAACGCTCTCTTCATCGTCGATGAAAGAGCACACTTTCATTAGTGGTCACTTGGGACCGCTGCCATAGAAAAGGATCACAAAGTCTCAGAGGAAAGATCCGAAGCCTAGACAGGTGTGACAGGATGATATAGTCTGGACCTGCCTATCTCCAATTCCAAGATGCTCACAAGACCTCAAACATCGCCCTGCATTTTCTGGCATTTGGAGTCATCTAATGGTCCCTTATAATTGAATATTGAGGTTAATGATTATCTTTTTTTTATATGTCAAGTTAGCTTTGAAATAGCAATGCCATGTATGGTGAGGTTTAATATAAGATTGAATTATTATGTTGTTGTCTATATGAATAGATATAAATGTATGCAGATTTTTATTGTGTAATGTACCAAGTCAGCTGCAAGGGCTTAACATACTCCAGCCCCAAACTTATTTTATAAAATCCTCTCTCCTTGGGTCCCATTGAAATGTCTCAGTGGATAACAACAGATGCTGTACAAGCAAGAAGATCTGAGTTCAAATCCCCAGAACTCACATAAAAAGCCAGATTCGGCTATGCATGTGCCTTGAACCCCAGCTCTATAAAAGGCGGAGACGGGGATTCCTGGAGCTTACTGGACATCGGTTTAGCTCCAGGTTCAGTGACAGCTTCTGACTCACAGAGATAAGGTGGACAATAATAGAGTAGGACACTGGACATCCTCCTCCAGCATCTGTGTGAATGCACAGGCACACACACCCACACATACATATGTATGCATGCACCATGCATGCATATGCCACACATACACACACAGAAAACAAGCAAAGAAACTGACAAAAATCCATAATAAAGACACTAATTCATTTATGAGTGCAGAACTCTTATTTGTTTGTTGGTTTGGTCAGGATGAAACTCTGTAACTATGTAACTCTGACTGGCCTGGAACTCACTATGTAAACCATCCGCCTGCCTCTGCCTCTGCCTCCAGAGTAAGGGTCAAACCCCACTAGGCCCAGCTCTCTTAACCTTTTCACCTCCTAAAAATCCCTCCTTTCAGCACCATGGTGATGTTCTGTTTCCAGCATTTGGACTTTGAGATGCACATTCACACACAGACGCTTTAGATTCGGCTAACAAATCAATTTTTAAAAAGTTTTGCAGAGCACAGTGGCATATGCCTATAATCACAACACTTTTTAATCTGAGATAGGAAGTACATAAGTTCAAGGCAAGCTTGAACCACATAGGAAAATTCTGTCACAAAAAAATAAATAAATAAATTTAGTGCACACTGCCTTTCTCAGAAGAAGCTACAGTGAGCCAATTTCAGTAGCAATGGACCACCATTTTACCTGACAGACATTGACTGGTGTGCGCATGAGCACCCACTCACTCCCAGGCCCCTAAAAAGTAGATACAGGATGGGTGTAACACTGAGCAGCACGGGTGTGTGTGTGTGTCAGAACATAATGGAGAATGTCACATACCAACTAGAATTGGCTGGTGTCGTAGGACTATTTTTTATAATATTTTTAAGAGCTCCGAAATTGGCATTTATTGTTAAGAGATAACAGAGTCGCAGTTTTCCAGCCTTGTACATGGGCCAACTACAGCATGTGGGGGAAAAGAATTTCAAGGGCCATGTGTTCCACCTTTTAAGGCGTACTTGAAAAATGCAGCAGAAGATGGCATTTTCAAATGTTCCCTGTTTATGATGGCTGCCCGGTATTAGCCTTCCCTCTGCCAATGCGTACACGCGGGAGACAAAACCAGCAGCCCATCAAAACACCAGCTGTCGGGAGACGCTGACACATGGCAACCCCAGTTAACGCAGGCAAAAAACGCCTGCGCTTGGGCACCCTGCTCTTGTCCCTCCTTCCTCCTGCCGACCCTTGGGTGGCACCAACCGTTTCCCCTACGCCGTGATCCTCTTTATGTAGTCCTTTAGCGTACTTAGAGCATTTCCATTTTGACGAGTATTCAGATTCCAGCCTCATCAGTATCAGACCTACGCGGGACTTCTCCCCATCTGTATAGAAATGCGCTCGACCTATGTGTTCCAGGTAAAGGCCCTTGCCCTCGCTTCCATGGCCCTCGTTCCCTTAATAAGTTCTGACAAGACTTCATCTCCAAAGGCCTTTTCTCACTGATTTAGCAGAGGTTTACAGGTTCACACTATTTCAAGGTAATTAAATCATGCTAACTGAATTTACACCGTTTCTCCAGAAGATTGAACAGAAAGAAATGAGATCAAATCACTCACATATGAGAGGAAATTCAGAGACGAAAATGGAAATTTTGAGCATATGTGGAGGTTTGAATAAGAACGGCCCCCATAGGCTCACAGATTTGAATACTTAGTCTCCAGGGAAAGAAACTGTTTGCCAGGATTCAAAGGATCAGTAGGTGTAGCCTCGTTGGGGTAAGTGTGGCCTTGTTGGAGGAAGGGCATCACTGGGGGGTAGGTTTTGAGGGTTTTAAGGTTTTGAAAACTCACACTTATCCCCAGTCTCTCTCTCCCTCCCTCCCTCCCTCCCTCTCTCTCTCTCTTTCTCTCTCTCTCTCTCTCTCTCTCTCTCTCTCTCTCTCCCCCCCCAGCTCTTCTCTAGCACCAAGCCTGTCTCTGCTGTCCTCTGTGTCACCTCACCTCTGAAACTGTAAGTTAAACTCAATTAAAGGCTTTCTTTTATAAGAGTTGCCTTGATCGTGGTGTCTCTTCACAGCAACAGAACAGTGTCTACGTCGTCATATAAATCAAACCAATGGTTTCTGTGAAGGCTACAGGGTATCAATCGTCAGTTCTTGAGAAGAGTCACTTCTCCCTAGAGACCTACCTTCTTCAAAGTAGTGATCATAAATTAAGGACCTCTTGATTTTTCCCCCTCACAGAAATTCTATGACTAGAAAGTATGACAGCAGGACACCCTGCTAACTGCCTTCCCGGTATCCCTTCCTTCCTTTTCCTAGATAACAGGCTTTGCCATGCAGCAAGAGATTGGCATATAAGCTGGCCAGTAAGATGTAAAGGCAACTGGGGGCGGGGGGGAGCTTCTAAGGACTTTTCAGAATTCATACCATAGCATATACACAGAGAAAGAGAGAGAGAGAAAGAGAGAGATAGAGAGAGAGAGAGAGAGAGACTTTATACATGCACACAATGTGTTTTTAATCATATTCACCCTCCACTCCCACCCTCTAGCTCCTTCAAGATCCCCTACACCCACACCCTCCTAACTTCATGTCCTCTTTTGTTTTTTTAAATAGACCATCAAGTCCATTTGTGCTTTCTATATACCCACAGGTACTGGGCCATCCACTGCCCTCCCTCAGAAACCATCAGTGGTCAATAGTTGCTCAGGTAGGGGTGGGGACTTGTGAGCCCCTCCCCCCTCCACGCTAAAATAGTGCCAGCAGTGATCCTGTGCAGGGCACGTGCAAGCACGCACAGCTGCTGGGAGCTCATGACTGTGGCGTACCTATCATGACCAGAAGACATTTTCACTCTGATCCTCCCTGTTCTCTGGCTCTTGAAACCTTCCGGTCCCCTCTCTTGTGATAGCCCCGGAGTCTTGACTGTCATAGGTATTCTTGCATACTGTCTTTCGTCTGACCCAAAGGTACTATGCAGGTTGCAGGCTGCAGGCTGGCAGGAGTCATCAACAACAGTGTTAGTCAGTTGAGAACCCAGTGAACTTGTGGAGAGATGTCCCTATGGGTGAAATAATAGCGTTATGCGGTCAACCAACCACTTTCTGCTTAGATTTAAGAGCTGTTGCACAAGAGGAAATGCATGCCTAGTACTGAGCTCAAAGGTCCCTGGAGTGAGCCTACTACTATTAGTTTGCTAAATAGACATAGTATCAAACTGCCCTCCAAATTCCTATCGCTGTCACACAGCATCAGAGAAATTTATTTGCGCAGAGGATGGCTGCTAACAGAGAGACTCTCAATTGCGCCAAGGGCAGAGAATAAATGTCTGTGGAGTGCTCAGTTACAAGTGAGACGTCTCCTGGCTTTTCTCTACCTAAAATGCTCTCCTGATTTCCTTTCTCTCATCTTATCTCAAACGTCACCTGCTCAGAGACCCTGCCCTGTATAAAGCAGTTATTCAGTCATTCAGCTAAATCGCTCCTTGTTTTAATTCTTCGCAAGGTGCGTGTTCTTATCTGTCATATTCACTGTGAATTTATTCTGTTTCCATTCAGGGAAATATAAAAAGCCTTGACAGCAGGGAGCTTGCTGCCCTCTTCATTGCTGTATGCCCAGGTGTTTAAAAACTGCCTGCCATAAAGTAAGCATTTGTTGAATGGATGAAACCTGTGCTGGGACCTGTCTCTGTGGTTAGGAATCACCCTCCTCTAGTCACAGTACAAGAGATGTTCTCTAGCATTACCCACAACAAATAGCTGTATTTCGTTCTCAGCTGATTTTTTTTTTGTGTGTGTGTGTGTATGTGTCCACTACTTAAAGAAGAGTTCTTGAAAAACAATTAGGAGATTGATATAGCAAGTAGTGGCTAGAGAGTTCCAGGAAGTCACTTGTCACCATTGAGTGAATAAAATAAGCAATTAATAAATCAACGAGTGAAATCATAGACAGTAAGAAAACCATGTCATGTTCTGTCACCACATCTTCTCTGTTCATAGAGAGTCAGAAAAGGATGCAAATTGAATCACCTGGTAGCAACCACATATCAGAATAGGTGTGAGCAAGCCTGCAACGTATGGAGCTACTATGGCTCTCCCTTTTCACCTTGACTGACCAATAGTCAGGGAGAGTCCACCTGAACTAGGACTCCATGCATGATAACACCCAAATATTTCATACTTTGAACATCACAATAAAGATAAAAGGACTTGGGAATGGGGTATGTAACACTCATTTTATAATGAAAACGTAACACCCACTAAATGTTCTCATATATTGAAAGGCAATAATTACAGAGTGGATTCTGATAACTGTCTCATTTACTGTGGAACCAGTAATAAAATAATGGCATGAAAATTTGTATAGCTAACACTATAGAGAATTTACTTGGATCCAGAAATTCTGCTGAGTGTTTTACATGATACATGTTATCATTGTTCCTATGTTACAGATAATGTGAGTCTAAGAAACACGAGCCTATGTGGTTCCATTATTATTATTTGACAATGTAGCACATGTATATACTAGATTTTGGTCATTCACCTACATAAGCCTTTAAGCTTTTCCCTATCCCACAGAAGCTCTTTTTCCTATCTGCCTCCTATCTTGATATTTTTGGTAACCCATCAAATTTAACTCTGGTTGCTTGCAGAGCATGAGTTGGGAGTTACTTGCTGGAACATGGGCAATTTATCAATGACCACAGTACTAAAGAAAAGCATTCTCCCTTCCCCAGCACCTATTAGCTGCCAAATAGTCCCTCAGGGAGGGGGTGTGGAGCTCATAAGGCCTCCCTCCCCCATGCATGATGAAAAGGTGATGTAGGACTTATGCAGCAGCCACAGCTACTGTGAATTTATGGGTACAGTAGCCATATCATGTTGAGTTTCTGCCTCTTCTTCCTCAATGTCCCCTGAACCTTGGAAGTGCAAAGCTGAACAGTCACTTAGTCTCCATACTCTGACCAGTTGTGAGTCTTAATCGCTGCCCACTACAAAAAGGAGCTTCTCTGATGAAAGTAGAGAGCAGTAATAATAATCTATGACTATAAACATAAATTTAGAAGACAGTATAACACCATCTTCATTTAGCAGAACAACAGTAATAGGTTCTTCCCGTGTGATGAATTAGGTAAAATGCTGAGGATCCCCATCGGCTGCAGCAGCAAAAATGCTGCAGGTCCCCCAAGAGGTGGCAGTGGGCCATGTGGCGGCAGGCAGCAAACAGCAGTACTGAGAGCAACCAGTCCCAGGCAGGAACAGCACAGTTCCACGAGTGGCTGCAGCAGGCCACGAGAAGAGACAGACAGATGGGCATGCCACGAGACCATGCCACAGTTTTCCAAAGGTGGCTGGTCCCAGGCAGGGAGCCATGTGGTGGGCAAGAGACAGAGGTATGGATAGGCATGCCATGCAGAGTGAGGTTAGATATGTATTTAGTGGGTTATGGAGAGGAAAAGGGAGAAAAGGAGAGAGATAAACAGACAGAGAGAAACAGAAGGGGAAAGGGAGAAGTGGGGAGAATGGTGTGAGACAGATGTTTCCTCTTAGGGGGAGAAAAGGAAGAGACTCAGGCTGGAAGCTGAAGATCAGCTTGCCTCAGCAGATGGGGGGTGGGAGGGGCTTATCTCTTAAAGAGACAGGACAGATCATTACACCCAAAGCCTGTAAATTTCCCAGAACAGACTTGTGGCCAAGTTTACAATAGCAGGCTTGATCTGGGCAGTGGTGGCGCACACCTTTTATCCCAGAACTCAAGAGGCAGAAGCAGGCAGATCTCTATGAGTTCAAGGTCAACCTGGTCTACAAAATGAGTTCCAGGACAGCCAGAACTGTTACACAGAGAAATGTGGGGTGGGAGCCCACAGATGTGCACCTATTCCACCTTGACTGGAGGTCAGAGAGTTTGGGCGGCTTATTTTTGCTCTCTCAAAGTTGTTGACAACAGATATGGCTACAAACAAGAGACTCTGACTTAGGGTGTGGTTAATAAGTATTTTGGGTATAGAGGTGGAACCACTCCATCTGGACCTAAGGTCAGAGAATTCAAGTCTATTCCTTATATCATGTTAATGAAGTCTGTTGCCTCTCCCCTCCCCGTGTGGAGGGAAAGAAATGAGGCAGATTCAGTATTCACTGAATTTCCCTCCTGACGCTGTTCTGTGTTTTGCCTCTTATTTCTCTCATGTCTCTGTTCCCTTTGTTCAATAATTCTAATCCTCACACTCCTACCCTGGAACGTATGAATTTCATCGAGGCTGGTCTTCGACAGAGAAACCCTGTCTCAAAAAAAAAAAAAAAAGAAAAAGAAAAAAATTACCAGATGTGAATTACCTCCTGTAGATCAGGCCACAGATCCTATCACAAAGCTATTGGTTACCCAAATAACCAGCTGTCATGACACTGTTACTCAGTGAACATAACTGGCTAGGCAGACCATTACTGTGACTAGTGGGATCCACAGTTGAGAGGACCATAAATGACTTTCTCCCCCAGCAATTTGCATACCTATCAAAAGCAGCACTATGAAAGCCACCCAGCATGGAGGAAACTTCCAGGTCAGCTCCAGCTGGATTTCTTTATGCCCTACAGCTCAAGTATGTGATGTCTCCAGCAATAGAATCCAACAATCTGATTCTGATGGGAAAACAAGAACAATTTCAATATCTTGCAATGTGGAGTACCTCTGAGGCCTCCTTGATGAATAATTAGCAGAGAGATCTCCCAATCTGAGACTGGGATTTTCACTTAATAATAACCTTTTGCTTCTTAAGGTTGCACTATTCACCCATGAGGGTATCAAGCAAGAATTACAGTTACAATATTTATATCTATTTTATCTTTTATCATAACTAAGGAAAACTATAACTATAATTATCTATTCTTCAATTCCATCAAAGACTCCAGAAGGATATAATATTACCTAAATAAACAGGAAGTGCATTATAAGCAACTTCCAAAACTCTAGAATTGACAGAAGCTTCTTGCCTAGACAGTCACCCAAAGTTCTTCTGTACTATTGGAGCATCCATCTTCAGCCTACAGGCCCATCGTAGGATATTTCAAAGACAGGTCTGCCTATATTGGCAGTTTGTCAGTCACTTTTTTCTGTGTCCTGCAGAATGTCTGGCAGATTCTTTCATGAAGTAGGAACCCCAAAGGATCATCTCACCTTTAGGCAAGTTTAGCAGTCATTACTGCTTTGAGCTCAGAAAAGGCTGATTCAGTAATCACACATTTATTAGAAGTTATGGTCATCATGGGTATACCTGCACAAATAAAGACAGATAATGGTCCAGCATATATCTCTAAGAAAATGAAAGAGATTTTTTGCCTATTATAATATAAAGCATATTACAGGTATACCACACAATCCTACAGGTCAGGCACTTATAGAAAGGTCAAATTGAACTATAAAGGATATGTTAAACAAACAGAAAGGGATGGAAAATACCCCCAGAAATATATTACATAATGCTTTATTAACCCTGAATTTTCTTAATGCTAATGAGAAAGGAACAACAGCAGCAGAGAGACGCTGGATAATAGAAAAGTCTTCTGAATTAAATCAGCAGGTGTATTTCAAGGATATGTTGACTTCACAATGGAAGCCAGGAGATGTGCTACATAGGGGAAGGGGTTTTGCTCTTGTTTCAACAGGAGAAGAAAAGTTATGGATACCATCAAAATTAATAAAGATTTGGTTTGAAAAAGAGAAATCTCTTGAGAAAGAGAAATGACAGCTCATCCACAGAGTTGACAACCAATCAGGTGGTAAGGAGACCTCATAAGGGTTGGGACAGGATTCTGTTCTTGTCTTTGCAAGAAAATACTCATCTTCAGAAAATCAAAAGACCCTGGACATCTATGCCTAAAGAGGAAAATATAATTATCCAGATAGGATCACCAAGCAAAGAGAATCTCTTCTGAGGACATATAATCTGAGGGTAAGAATCTCTGAATACTAAATAAAATACTAAATAAAATAATAATCATGACTCACTTAAAACTCAAAGCTGGCTTTAGAGTTGGACACTGGCTCTGTCCTTCTCTAAATCCAAGCATATTGTTAAAATAAAAATTCAGAGTTTCTGTCTCGTGTCAGGGGTCATCTTATGGGGCAGAAAGAAAAAATAATTTAGAAAAAATTTACTTTTTTCATAACTATTTTTGTCTCTATCATACCTTTCATTGAATATATATGTCTGTATAAATAATGTTTAAGTTTTCCACAATGAACAATGAATTTTCCTACAGTAGTCTTTGAAGTTTCCAGGAAGAAGATGGGGCCCCACAACAACAACTCCACCTGGTAGATATGATGTCATGATGCTGATAGCGCTTCTATAAGACCTGTTTTTGGGTACCAGCTGCTCAAGATAGTCCAACTTGGTTAGCTAAAATGGTGCAACTTTTTTTACAACCTTCTGGCCAGAACTCCAAATAGGAACCTCAGAAAAACCCTACCAAATACTCATGACTTGGTCAAGTTATTTATTATACAACACTTAATCTCATTAGGATAGGAAAATTATTGAAACATTTATTACATGTTTCTTGCTTGATATTGATTATGCTGGTCGTAATTCTAATTTTTATACCTGATATTTGTTCTTATTGTATATAATTTTGTATTAGGCTTAGAACTTTATTATTTAAATGGAAAGGGGGAGTACTGTAGGAATTTCTACAGCCAGTAGCCTTTAAGTTACCCGCCCACTTGGGTTTTGGGGCCTCTTATACTATATATGCCAATGTAAAGCACACCTCCAGCCTGTCTTTCAGCGGCATGATTCAGTTTCTGTTCCCCGTTCATGCAGAGGACTGTGATCTGTGAGTCTACCCCTAAAATAAATAACCCTCTATTATACTCAATTCTGAGCTAATGTGAGATTTCTTTTAAGCCTCTGTCTTCACTTGGGCACATTTCTGGCCAGCTATTCTAACGTAAATTAACCTGTTTCTCTTGATCTACCTTTAGCCTCAAGGCTTATTACCTTTCTTCTGTATATCTTACTTTCACTGCTTCTCTGTGTCTGGCTCTTTCCCTGGGTATCTCCCTTATTCTCTTCTCTTCCTTCTTCTTTCTTGAGCCTAGACTTCTCCTACTACTTATTCTCGCTGCCTGCCAGTCCCGCCTACTCCTATCCTGTTTAGCTATTGACCATTCAACTTTTTATTAGACCAATTAGGTGCCTTAGGCAGGCAAGGCGAAATAAAACACATCTTTACATAGTTAGACAAATGCAACAGAAACAAATGTAACACACCTTTACACAATTAAAGTAATATTCTGCAGCACACAAATGTAACACATCTTTACACAATTAAAGTAATATTCTGCAGCACACAAATGTAACACATCCTTGCCTAGTTAAAATATTCTACAACAGTCTCTCTCTCTCTCTCACACACACACACACACACAACACACACACACACAAACAAACAAACAAACAAGTACGCACAGAGCCATATAGCCCAGCTTGCATTTGCTGACTACTCCTAGGCATGGGGCCTGCCTGGAGTGTGGTCAATATACTTTCTCCACCAAAGAAAGTGACTGTCAGGCTGAGAGAGATGACTCAGAGGGTAAGAGCATTGGCTGCTCTCCCAGAGGTCCTGAGTTCAATTCCCAGCACCCACATGGATGCTCACGACCATCTGTAATGAGATCTGGTGTCCTCTTCTGGCATGCAGGCAGAACACTGTGTACATAATAAATAAATAAATCTTATAAAGAAAGAAAGAGACTTTGCCTCACTCTGCAACAATCAAATGCCAAATGCCAATTGCTCCTTAACCAGGCTTTTTCTTTTGGGCCACCAACCAGCTCCCAAATCATAACACAGAGACTTATTAGTTTTGAATGCTCAGCCTAGCTTAGGCACATTTCTGGCTAGCTCTTTTAACTTAAATTAACCTATTTTGCTATCTACCTTTTGCCTCAGGGCTTATTCCCTTTCTTCTGTTTATCTTACTTTGTGGCCAGCTTCCCTCCTCCATGCTGGAGCTGTGTCTAGTTAGAGCCTTGTGCATGCTCTCACAGTCTCGAGTTCATACGGTCCCAGTATTTCCCACCTTAACATTCCCATCACGCTTTGCATTATCATTTTGCCCCTTTAAGGCCTCTTTTCTCAACCTCAGAGGCCCTTTCTAGTTTCCTGACCTCCACAATCACTACTAATTAAACACATAAATATAAAAATGTAAAGCAAGGATCCAACCATGAATGCAGTTACTAAACACAAGCTTACATGGTTATTAAATCCAAATATAAACACGTTAATCTGATTCCTGATCCCATATGTTCACCCTACTCTGTGTCTTGACACATCTAGCCTGGACTGATCTCTATTGGGATACTTAGATGTTTTATGGTTATCCCAGGACTCTTACTACCAACACTTGGGTCTCTGCATAAGTACTCAGTCTAAGGACTTGTTTGATTATATTCTGGGGTGGTGTGAATATCAAATGTCCTCCCCAGACACAGCTGGTCCACAGCTGGAGGTGCAGTTATGGAAGTGCGGCCTTGTTGGGGGAAGTGACTCACTTCCAATGTCCTCTAAGGCTTTCTAGACTGGTCCCTCCTCCTCTTTACTCTCCACTTCCTGTCTGAGAAGGCAACGTGACCACTTACTTCACCCTCTTGTCCCCATGGCTTCCCCTACTGTGGTTGGCCGTGTACCTCTTAAACCATGAGTTAAAATCAATTTTTCCTCCCTTACGTTTCTTCTTGCCAGGCATTTGGTCAAATGAGGTAAATAACTAATAAAATATCCTAGGTCCTTGGGCATCCGATTTTGCTCCCCCACACAGGTTCTATGTAAACCTGGGAATAGATACTAAAGTCTAGAGCACCCTGTCTCTCTGAGATGGGTGGTCTATAGTTGTACTACCCAGTATGGGCTCTCTACTGTGTCCCCTTCTCTGTAACTGAGCTCTGGCAGCAAGATTTAGAAAATTTCAAAGTTCCTCTGATAGGAAAAGTACATACCAGTTGGGGTATTTTAAAATGATTCCCTCCATGGACAGAAACAAGAAAAGAATAGCATTCCCTTTGAGACACCACTCACCAGCCCCAATCTTTTATACGTTACTCTAGAATACTGTAATAGAACGTATTTCTTAAATCACATCTTGTCGATTCTAACTTGAAAACACTAATAGACAAAAATCAAGCATTTCTTAATCATTTCCACCTGCAGTTCAGAGAAAGAGCTTCACTGTACCCTTTCCCCTGGACCAGACAGCATTGTATCTGTACTGCTTTGTCATTTATCCACTACAACCACAGAGGCAAGGATGACAATAATAAGAGACTGAAACATGAACTCGTGCTAACTTTTCTCTACCTAAAGAAGAAATGCCTGGGTATGGCACATGCCTGTAATCTCAGCACTAGGGGTGGGGTAAAAGCAGAAAAATCATGAATCTACGACCAGTCTGACCTACATATTAAGACTCTGTTTCAGCCAAGTGGTGGTGGTGCACACCTTTAATCCCAGAACTTGGGAGGCAGAGGCAGGGGGATCTCTGTGAGTTCAAAGCCAGCCTACTCTACAAAAGCTAGTTCTAGAACAGGCACCAAAACTACACAGAGAATCCCTGTCTAAAGAAAAAGACTCTGTCTCAAAACAAAATAGTAAAGGGCTGAGGATGTGCCCAATATTAGAGAGTTTGCCCAGAAAGTGCAAAGCCCTGGGCTCGGTCTCTAATACTGCATATCTTAAATGTATAAGCACACATGTGTATACAGTGTCATATGTATTTACTTTTGGTCCATGTTACTGAAGTATTTAAAGAAACCTAGGGAAAATCTAACAGAACTGGACAGGGAAAGTCACCAACACTGAGTCATAGCCACCAAATGTGTTTGCAAACAGATACCAGTATATATTTCTAATATCAAAGAAATGGCTTGTGAATCAAACATACACTGAAAAGCTAGAAAGGATGCACCTGATATCCAAGCCACTGAAATCCCCTTCTGTTTATGTGAAAGTTCAGTTTTAGCTTATTTCTTGTACCTTGTAGCATGCTACACATTCAGTCCTTAAGGGGTTACTTTACAAACCGTGTACCTGTAAGGGTTATTAGCAATAAGATAGAAAATTGAGCAAGTTTATACCATAATTTTGTAGAAAAAGAATCTGCTCAATTCCATATTTCATCCATGAAAAATCTGCAATATGGGCAGTTTCTAGGGATAAATACAAAGGAAAAAGAAGCTCTCTTCTTCACTAAACATAATAGCAAACTTCTAAATGAAGACTCTATGGCTTTCAGAAAACAAAGACCCTGACATCCTAGAAACATAGCTAATCACAACTGCCCAAATAACTCATATCTAGTTTGCTTAGTGTACAGCGTTTATGTGCAAAAAGAAATATCAGGGTTTTGTGCCGGCAGCCCTTCACAACTGTCAGAGGCCAATTTCTGTATCAGTACAGCAGGAATGTGAAATTAAAGACAATAGCCTGAGCAGCTGTATTGGCAAAACATGTCATTTGTCTCCAATTCCCCCCCGCCCCGTGCCTTCTGCTCACAGAGTGTCAGCTCCATCAAAAGGCAGAGTGATAGAAAACACAGGTCCTTTTCCCACTGTGCGCTGCAAAGGTCAAAGAAACAAGGCACTTGAGTTAGGGCTTAAAGTTCAAATGTTCCTGAGGTAGGAAAGTTTTGGAGAATAATAAGAATTATCCTGGGATAGAGATGGTCTAAAGTATTTAACGGTAGGCTCTACAAAAGGGCAAAGGCCAGTTTGGAATATTTTCCAACTTGTGTATCCTCCCACAGAGCTGATTTCAAGCTATGAACATATCACTGCACACAGAATCTGGAGAGAGCAGGGAAGCGGCAGAGCAGGGTTGTATGACATAGGATTTCTGCTACACACACTCACACAACAGACATGAATAATCTCATGAGCACAGGTCATAGCAAAGAATAGTGAACTAGGAAGCCATGGTTTTGAATATTTATTGCCCTTATAATACAATGTAATTTATTAAAACTGTATATAATTTAATTTTCAGTAATAGCTGGGTTTAATTACCACTTTATAGAATTCCTGAAAGCAATCATCTCTCACACTGGCTCCAGGCCACCACTGTCTGTCTGTGCACTGGCTGCCACGTCACTGCAAGTAACAAATGGCATTCTGGTCAGTAACAATGAAAGAGAATGTATAACAACATCCATCATTAACAGCGGAATTTGTTCAGTTCTTTAGTAACTCTCCTGAGAACTACCTTTCCAGAATGATCTCCCTGAAGCCAGCAAAAGACTCATTTAGGAAATGCTCATGTGTTGTTACCCAAACAATGAAAACCCAGATTCTTTTCGTAATAAGAAATGTCGAGAATGTGCTTTGCAACCTTTCTTCACATTTGTCTAGCCAGATGCTGAAAAGGAATTTGGTTCAAAGCATTGAGACAATAAATTCAGAGTGAGGTAAAGGGGATCCTGCGAACTTAGAAAAGATGTGCTCAAAAATCAAACAACCGCATATGTACATGCTTAACACAACCATTATCCAGGCTCCGGTTTCTGGAGGGATGGAGATGGTGGCATTCTTATCCCTGGCTTGCTGAAAACAACTGAGAACTCTGGCAACTATCTTGGGAAAAACTAAACTGAAAAGTAGAGAGGCACAGAGAAGCCAGCAGGTGCGAGCTGGTTGGCTGCTTTTGCACCTCACGTATCTTAGATTGAAAGGTGAAGAACGCAGACTAGACCTTGCCCCAGGCCGCACTGTCTCAATGGAAGACCGGAAATGATGTCAACAAGCTAGCCATGCTCTGCTTCCATAGTCTGCTGCTTGTCTATTCAGATTAGGTTTTGTTTTCTTTCATAGCAGAGGGGTGTGTGCGCGTGCGTGCATGCGTGCGTGCATGCGTGTGTGTGTGTGTGTGTGTGTGATATGAGCATGGGTGCACATGTGTGTGAAAGTACACAAAGGTCAGAGACGGATGTTAGAATAATTTCCTCAACAGCCTCTCCATCCTATCATTTATGACAGGGTCTCTCGCTGAACCTCCATGCCCCAGCTAGACTGACTGGCCCCCGAGACCCCAGGACCCACCTGTCTGTCCCAGTCTCCTAGCACTGGGATACAGGTGCACGCAGTCATGTCCAGATTTTACCTGAGTCCTGTAAAGCAAGCAGTTCCCCCACTGAGCCCTGTAGTAGAAACTTGTCTTAACCTTTTAAAAAGTAAATTAATTTTAACTGGCATTTAAAAATACAAAAATGGTAGCCAGGTGGTGAGGGCACACACCTTTATTCCCAGGACTCGGGGGCAGAGGCAGGCAGATCTCTGTGAGTTCGAGGCCAGCCTGGTCTACAGAGTGAGCACCAGGACAGCCCAGGCTACACAGAGAAACCCTGTCTCGAAAAACCAAAAGAAAAAAATTGCACATTAATGGAGTAATGTTTTGGAATCTGTGAAAAGGACAGACATGAAAACATGGAAGCCACCAGTTCCTCTGAAGCATCACAAGAACATGCAGCCTGCCAGGCAGTGCGTGCTTTTTATTACAGCCGAGACTTCAGAGTCTAACAACACCCTGAGGTGTTAGGAAATGGCACCACATCAGTCTGGAGAACAGCTCCGTAAAAATGTGTATTTCCTAGATTCTAAGCAAAAGCTCACAGACTCTGTCATGTGGAAAGTCTGAGAAGTTAGGCTTGGGGTACCTAAGGTGTTGAGTAGCCTCAGAACAGCAAGGACGTGTGCACCCACTCACTAGCAGGTCACCTTCTTCCAAACAAAACATAAAAACCCCATCACAAAAACGCAGACGATACGGAATTTTATAAGCTGTTATATGAACTTATTGTTATTTCCTATTTCCATCTACTTAACATTACCTAGATATTAAGAACCTTGGAATTTTACTGACAATCTTCAATTAAAATGTGATTTCCTTATATACTATCATGAATTTGATTAAGATGCCTGTGAGTATAGTGATGTTAACATGAATCTGATCATTTGTCTTTTCCAAGAGTTTATCAGTGTGAGGAGCTATTATCAAAGGACCTCTAGCCTCAGAATCTAGCATTATTAAAAAATCAATACTGTCACCACTAACAACACGACACACGGGTGTTCTGAAAAGGAAACCACATCTGTCGTCATAAAAGGATTTCAAATAAAGAGGAAACTTTTTTTTGGTCAGTGTAAAAGGAAGCATTTAAAGGCAGGAAAGTCAAATGCATCTGAGACAACTCCCCTTTATGTCTCCTCTCATTTAAAAGAAAAACACTGGTAAACGATGTCTCTCGCCCTTCTAATGATGTCAATGATTTTAACTATCTTAGATGACATTCTGCCTGCGTAGTTTTTGTAAAGAAGAAGAAATCTATAGGCTTGCAAGTCATTTAAATTCTGTAACAAGTAGGACAAGTATTAACAAATGTGGTATTAGGATAAATGAGTGCAGGCTACGGTTTTGTAAAACACTTCAAGATTCAATGCTATGAACACTCACTGAACATGATCATCATTTCATGGGCTTTTGAAGCAGAGAAACGGACTGGAAAATTTCCCAAGATCGGTCACAGACGACATAGTATCATCATCATCATCATCATCATCATCATCATTTCTAAGCAATGACCAATAAATGTTGATATTGGTGTCCTCGTTTATAAGTTAATTAAATTTTGATGATTTAGCTATATTTTTTACTTCAAAGAACTTGGTGAAACCAAGTCTAGGCAGGAAGGGAGCATGACAGACGTAACCCATAATTTGCCGTCCTGAAGCCAACTTGCTGAAGCTGAAAATAAAGAGGACAAAGGAGAGGCTAAGAAAGTGAGCATTGCCCTCTCCGGGGATTAAAGGAATAAATATGTGAGCCCAGGACGGCCCAAGGCTCTGTGGTAAATACTCAGTATTGTCAGTGAAATTCCACACAGAGAACATGGATAAGCTCAAAGCAGACTGGCTTTCGGGGGGGGGGGGAGGCTAAAGCGCAGACCTGACCACCTCAATGCCTGAGAGGATTAAGGTGATCTGTCCAAGTGAGCTGTCAAGAGAAGCATAAGGGAATCTCACCCAGAAAAAGAAAACAATGCAAGAGCCTCAGATTGTCTTTAAAATTCCTCATAAATAATACCAGGTACTCTATGAAGAAGAAAGCAGAGAAGGAGGGAGAGGAGGAGGAGGGGGAGAGGAGGAAAGGCAGATAATAAGCTATTGCCTGTCAGTCAACTAAATAGAAGGCAGAGAATTGATTTGGAAGTCGGGAACTAAATTAAACAGAAAGTCTAGATCTCAAAGACTACACATGGCCAGCTGGAGACATGGCTCAGTGGTTAAGAGCACTGTCGGTTCTTCCAGAAGACCTGGGGTTCAATTTCCAGCACCCACATGGCAGCTTACAACTGTTATAACGCCAATTCCAGTGGACCCAACACCATTGGCAAAACACCAATGCACATAAAATAAAAATAAGATTATTAAAAAAAAAAGAGGACAGATGGTGAGGTGGAAACATGAAAGATGAGTTAAGAAAAAGATTAGATGAGATGAGATACAACTTAATAGACAGATAATTCCTGGAGCAAAACATCAGAAGAAAACATGTGTGCTGAAGAAAACAGACTCAGAATAATGAAAAGATCCAGGAAAGTTAAAGCAGCTCAAAGAACAAAAAAGAGAAGAGGATAAGGCAGAAACAATATTTGAAGAAATAATGCCACAAGTTTTTCCAAAAACACCAAAAAGTATAGCAAACTCTAAAAAGAACAAACAAAAGGGAATCAATACTTAAGCGTGTCATAGTCAAGCTGCTGAGTGACAATGACAAAGAGGAAATCATAAAAGCAGGCAGAAGATATAGTCAGCCTGCCCTCCCTAGTGAAAGATTTCGCATGCCCAGGTTTGACTAATCTGTTCGAACTACCCACAAGATACATTATAACAATATGCTATATGGCCTTGACATTGTACTCGGCAGGATGAGGAGCTTAGACTTGATTAAAGCATACAGAGGATCTGTGGAGGTTATATACAATTACTACAGAGATAAAATATATGAGACTTGAACAAGTACAGGCCTTGGGATCTGTGGGGATCCTGGAACCAATCTCTCCACACATTATAAGGGATGATTATATTAGCTTTGGAAGAATGGCAATAAAACCACCAGCTGACTTCTCAACAGGAGTAAAGGGTAGTAAATCAAAGAAATATCTTCAAAGGGCTGAAAGCAAGTAACTCCCAACAAAGAATTCTGTGTTCACCAAAAATGTCCTTCACATTTTTAAGGCAAAATGCGTTTTTAAATTTTATTTTATTGAGCTATACATTTTTCTCTGCTCCCCTCCCTGAAGACAAAATACTTTTAATATCAAAATAATGAGAGCATTTCTGATCAGCAGAGATAATGCTAATGTAAATACAACTATAAAAGACAGCCCCTCAAGGAGGAAAATGGTCTCAGAAACACTGAGATGCAGCACAGCGTGAATACAGAATAATGGGAAGGATGCTCGCTGTATCCGGAGATGGAAGCAGGTGGAGTCTAAATTCAAGGCCAACTTGAACAACCTAGTAAGATTTTGTCTCAAAATAAAGATGACTGAGGACTTAGTTAACATTTGGTACAGTGCTTGCCTAGCATGTAAAAAGCCCTGGGTTCAGTCCCCAGCACTACATAGACTGGGCATGGTGGTGTCTGCCTATAATTCTCAGGACTTAGAGGTGGGTAGCAGGAAGATTGGCAATATAGTGAGTTTGAGTTTGAGGCCAGACTGGTGATGGGATCCCATCTCAAAATGAGGGAGTGTATCAAAACAAATATCTCAATTCCATAGAAGATGTATCTTAAACAAATAAGGCTGAGAGTAAATAGATGAAAAAATTCATATTTACAATGTCAACACTAGCCAAGGGAGGCTGATGAATCTTGACTATAAGACAAAGCAAGCTTTAAGTACAGAAGTATTGCTAGAAACAAAGATGGAAATGTTATCAAATAGAAAAGGAAACATTTGAAAAGAAAATAAGATGTTGAGTTTGTATCAATCTAAGGACACTATCTCAAAATATGTGAAGAACAAAAATGCTGAAAATAAAAGGAGAAATAAAGAAACCCACATCGTGGCTGAAACTGCTGACATATCCTTCTGAGTAACATAAGATGCAAAGAAAATATCTGTAAGGATTTGTAGTAATGGAGGAGCAGGCAGGCCGCAGTCGCTGGCCGCATTCCCAGTGCGCAGCTAGCTTAACCCCTGAAATAATTACACAGAAACTGTATTCATTTAAAACACTGCCTGGCCAATTATATCTAGCCTCTTCTTGGCCAACTCTCACATCTTAAACTAACCCATTTCTATTAATCTGTGTTTACCACGAGATCATGGCTTACTGGGAAAGATTCAGCATATCTGACTCTGGTGATTTCATGGCAGTGGCTCTCTCTCTCACTCCCTTCTTCCTCCCAGAATTCTGTTCTCTCTACTCTGCCTACCTGAGGGCTACCCCCTATCAAAAGGCCAAGGCAGTCTCTTTATTCAACCAATGAAAGCAACACATAGAAAGAAGGACCTCCTACACCATTTCCCCTTTTCTGTTTAAACAAAAAAGAAAGGCTTTCACTTTAACATAGTAAAATTACATATAACAAAACAGTTATCAAGCAAGAATTACAGTTACAATATTTATATCTACTTTATCTTTTATCATAACAATGGAAAACTATAACTATTTATCCATTCTTCAACTCCATCAAAGACTCCAGAAGGATATAATATTACCTAAGTAAACGAGAAGTAAGCAACTTCCAAAACTCTAGAAGTGACAGAGACATCTCACTGCCTGTACAGTCACCCAAAGTTCCTCTGTACCATTGGGGCATCCATCTTCAGCCTACAGGCCCACAGTATTCAGCAGACATTTCCATGAAGCAGGAAATTTTTAAGACAGTTCAGTCACTTTCTTTTGTGTCCTGTAGAATGCCTCATAGACTCTTTTATGAAACAGGAATCCCAAAGGATCAACTCACCTTTAGGCAAGTTCAGCAGTCCTCTCTCTGTGTGTTCTTCATGTCCAGTTTATGCAACAGTCCAGGCAAGAGCAGTTTCTTGCCCAAATGGCTAACAAACTCATTAAGGAGCCTCTTGAAGTAGCTCGTGCTGCCAGGAGCAGACGTGTCTCATTGTCATGAAAAGTCCTAAGTTATTAAAACATTAAATGCCATATTCTGAGTCTTTGAAAGATATGAAGAATGCCTATCTGAAATATATCTATGCACAGCTAGAAAATCTAACTAACATGACTACAAACTTAACTATTATAGAGATTATCTATTAACCTATATTTCTTAAATATACATTACATTTTAAAATGGACTACACAATCACAATACCTTAATCAAGATCAGAAATACATATACATATAACAAAATTGACCTTAAATTTATATCAACAAAGCAAAATCCATACCAATGCAAATTATTCATATCTATATCATACCCCCCTTTAAATGTAAAAGAACATTTATAAACAGTATTTAGGAATATGGACATATCTATTTCTCTCCAAACTTCTTCCTGCTGTATGGGGGTGCTGTTAATCAGGTCTTTCATGGTGAATCCTGTGTGCCAGGTTCATCTTGTTTGGCAGTTGAGTGAAGTAATTTTCTGAAGGTGTTCACAGTGACCTTTCAGGAGGGCATGGTGTATGAAACCATATTTTTGGTCTGGAAGCAATCCACAGGGTCTTATCTTCTGTGAAAACAAAAGAAGAACCTCTTTTCCAAAGCACCATATCCTTAGACCCAAATTTGGAAGTCATGATACCTTTAGAACATATATGCTGGTTTAGTTTGGTAGCCCATACAATGAAAATTCGCTCAGTACTTAGCTCCTTTACAGTCAAAAATTTAAAGAAAACACAATAAAATACATAATCCAGACATTCTGTGAATTTTCCATTTTTATGTGGCTTATTATTTTTTTAATCTATGACTATCTGTACTCTGTCTCTTTAAAGACTTTACCCTTTTTTTAAAGAATCTCTCTATACTCTTTATTTCTTTTCTCTTTAAGCTTACTATGTACCTTTATTCAACAGTGTGACCCATTTAGAGGTCTTTTATGTCTGAATCTGTCCTATTGTGAATCTGTAATTCTTTACTATCCAGGAGCACTTCTTAAAATGCTAAGCACTTCTTAAAAACTTAAGTTGAGGCTTACCGGGGGGAAGGGCGAGTCCCCTGCTAGGGGGCCTCCTTTGTCCCACGGAGCCGAGCAGAGAGGAGCTGGCAACCCTCAGTAGGCCTGCTTTTGGGACCGGGATCCTCGCCCAACCAGCTTCTGCGGATTCATCTGGACCCTGTCCCGGCTGCACCTGAGCTCGGCCCACCCGGGCTGAGGCCTTGGGGGAAGGACAAGTCC
>PVIU01001561.1:158572-207776 GCA_004026605.1 Ondatra zibethicus | reverse complement strand
AGAGAGAGAGAGAGAGAGAGAGAGAGAGAGAGAGAGAGAGAGAGAGAGAGAGGGAGAGAGAGAGAAGGAGAGAGAGGGAACTGAAAATATGGGGATAACTGAGAATGGCTTATTAGAGCTTCAAGCCGGTCTCCGTGACACACGTCCTCCAACAAGGTCACACTTTCTAACTCTTCCCAAACAGTTCCACCAACTGAGAACCAAGTATTCAAATATATGAGCCTTTGGGAGTCATTCTCATCCACATATAGAATGGCTAGAGCATACTAAAATTTCTAAGTAGAAAGTAAAATACGTTCCTATATCAAAGACTAAGAAGCATACTGGTAAACAGGACTCGATGCTAGAAGTCAGTATCCTGTGGCTGTCTCCTACTGTCATAGGAATAGAAGTAGAAGACATCTTTAAATGAGATGATAGAAAGGTATGAAAGAGAATAAAGTGTTTTTAGATATGCAAGGGCTTTACACATTTCTCCAAAAGCTACTAAAGGATGTGTGACATAAAAGCAACAGAGAGGAAGGTATGAGATCCAGAGAAAAAGAGCTCCAAACCTCTGAAAGAAGCCAAGAGATTTATGGTGTAAGGGAAAAAGGATACTTCAGGACTGTGCTCTTTAGGATGCCTGGAGAGAAGCCAGTCTACACCAGAGAGGGAGGATTAAGGGCTTCTAAAAAGAGCTCACTATCCCCCCCTCTCTCGTGTGTGTGTGTGTGTGTGTAAAACTGATCAATTGTCTGATGAGTTCACACATATTGAGAGGGACTTTGAAAGAATTTGACATAATGCTTCCCCAGAAGAAATAATAAATGAGACCTTTAATATTATCTAGGGGAAATGCATTTAGAATATTATATAATGCCGATGTACTGTGTAAACTCAGTAGTGAACAAAATTTAAATAGTTACAATATTATAAAGATTAAATATTCATTTAAGAAAGTCCTGAAAGTACCATATTGGAAAGATAAGGGAAGGAGGGATAGATGTGTGTTGAATGTGTACCTAACTCTGCTCTTCCATATTGGAAAGTCAGCAGGTGATATCGAGCCTGGTGAGATGGGCTATTATGATTTGCAAATAAGGAATAAAGGCAAGATTGCAGGTTTTCTTTTTCCAGGCTTCACAACTAGATCTGGACCCTGGCTGCTGCTTGCTATAATAGGTTCACTATTGAGCTATTGGGAGAGGCCAGTCTAAATGTATTCTCTCTCTTGCTCTATCTCTTCAAGTTAGATCACTCAATAGAAGGCTCTTTTTCAATAAATCAGTGTTAGTATCAAAACAATTAACCACAATTAATTGTCTTCTCTATGGGGTTCATTTTAAAAGGCCAAAATGAAAAATTATTTTGTAAGAGTAATAACATAAGATATGTATATGCATACACGCATTGATTGATTGCTTTGTTGATTTCTGGGTTAGTTGAATGTTTGTTTTAACCTTGGGTCTGGGTTAGAGGATGGCTCTTCTAGAGAACTTTCTAGTCTTGGATAAGCTACTGCGTATTTCCCAAGTCTTGGCTTTCTCACTTGTAAAATGGGCAGAAAAGAGTGGGCATCTGGCAGGACTAAGGGTTGAACACAGCATCCGGTTCATACATGAGTTGCGCATGTGTGGGTACCTAGCAGTACCTTGGGGAAGAGACGGACAAGGAAAGCAGTTAATTGCGGAGGTCTGAATGCAAGTCCTCTGCCTTTGAGATGTATTTGCAATGTTAAAATAATGTCTGTGACTGCTGGAGACCTGAACGAAAATGCTGGAGGGGGCCATGGAGTAGGAGAGAAGCCAGAGTGGGTGGAACTGTTTTGGGGTCTGTTGCAATACCCTGGGACTGGCATAGACTCTAACTTGACTATCATAGTGTCCAACAATTAAAGGAAGATTGTCTTGAGAAATGTCAGAGGGTTTATTATTTCTTTCAGTTATCCACAGACTACTTGAATGTTAGAGACGCCCTGTAAGCTCTTTGACAATCTCATGGCTGTAGTTTGGAGATGGCTAACAGAAGGGGGAAGCTTGGCCTAGATCTTTCGTCTCTATCCAGACAGAGACCTTGTCTCTGTCACAGAGGCCACTCCTATCCAGTCTTTCCACAAGGAAGCAGTGTAGATGGCTAGGTCACTGGCTCTGTCATATGAATCCCATGTGGCAATTTCTTTGCTTTAAGAAAGGCACCACTTGTGACCGAGTGCTTTCCGGACATGATATATTATTTGATGACAGGCACTGTTCTCTGATGGATGAGGTAGAGATGGTCTCAGAAAACTGAAGTTTCCTGCGGAGGAAAGAACTTGTTTCCCCATCCAGGGAAAGGATGTAGCTCTCTCTAGGGCGATCACCCCCGTATTTCCAGATCAGGAAACAGGAATTCATGGTGTGCTCTTGGGTGGGTGGGTGGGGATCTTCATTCTTTCCTTCTGCTTTGAGGCAAAGTATTATCTTCCTCTTAGGGGAAGTGGGAGCTTCCAGTTCAGTGTACCTTGTTCATGTTTATGGATTGAAGAGTCAAATCTCATCTCTCATGTGGAAAACACAAAGACAGACAGATGCACTTAGAGATGACTGCTCACTTAGTAGGATTTCCCTGCACCGAGCAAAGGTTTTCCGTTTCAGAGTTTTGCAGGGAGAACATTTTATCCCGAAGTCCAGACACTTCTATGGCGTGAAAGAGTAGGAGTTTCTTACTTTAGGTTGGTAGAGGGTGCCGGGGGAGGGAAATGGAAGTAACATGTCAGGGTGGGGATCACTTCCATGGACAAAAGAGACGTAAAGAAGAAGCCAAAGTGTTCCTCTGATCAAGTTGCTATCATGGGTCAATCTTATATGGGGAATAAAATATGTACATTTTTATTTCCTGACTATATCCCAATAAAACTGCAGATAAAGGGGCTAAGCAACCAGAAAGAAGAAGTCCTAAAATAGTCAATCAGTGGATGGCATCCTAGGCAGTGGTTGGGGATGTGTGGTCACGTCCTTTGAACCCTTAGAACAATGAAGAAATAATTATCCAACCACTCCCATTCACAAGTGTGGAAATGAGAGGATGACGTTAGCTCTCTGTAGGGCATCCAAACCCACATAAGTAGTGGAAGATAATTTTTATTTCACTCCCTCTCTTGCCTAAAAAGCAACCATTTTCTTTTTCTCGTGTGAAGGGAAAGTTTATTCTTTTTTTGTTTCCCAGTGTTTTCCAGGGTCTTGGCACCTCCTTATCAGGGGTGTGCTGTGACAGTGTAATCCTCCTTGCAGGAAAGATTTGCTTTAGCTGAATTAATTGCATCCTCTGCACAGGATGACACTGTTGGAACCCGGACTCAGTAGTCCACCTGTTTGTGTCCCATTGAGGGTGGCTCCAGACCCTCCAGCAGCCATGACCACAGATGCCATGGCTTTCTCCATGGCCTTTCCCCCTCTATCTCAGAATATTCTACACTAAATCTGGTTATGTGTTCTTCCCAAATGTCTATAAAGAAAAGTCTTTGATTAATGTCTGCCAGTAGCAGAAAGCAATTCAAACCTCTGTTGACTACTGTTCAGTTAAAATGTTTTAACTTTCTCCTTTTCATATTAACTTCTGTTTCCAATCTTTAAAATGATAACTGGAGTTACAACCAACACCATCAGAATCACCATAATGTCATCACCACCACAACCATCACTACTGCCACCACCGTCACCACAAACACCACTACCGCCGCTGCCACCACCACAAATGTTGCTATCATCATCTTCATTATCTCAATATCATCTGTTAAGAAGAATGCACAGAATATGTGTCTAAGTGGCTCTTTTCACTCAAGGTTGTCTTTGGCTATCAGAAGCTAGGATTTGCAGGAATAGGGCTCATTAAAGGTTCAGGATTCAAGAGAGGAATAATAGAATATCATATTAGAAATAGAAATCATAATACTGACTGCAAAGATGGGATTACCTGGAAAAATTTGTGAGTTCTAAAAAGTTAGTTGGCATTCCTTTATGGCCGATAAACGAGGGCTATACGTGCCCATTGAGGGGTGAGAATCCATAGGAAAAATGTCAATATCATTAAGAATAGAGTTTCTCTTTTGTGTATGTGTTTGCATTCTTAATTTTCAGATGTAATTGTATCACCAATTAAGTGAGGGAGAACAATCTATAAAACTAAAGAAACGCTATTCTTGTGGAAAAATATATGTACATAAAATTAGAGCAGTCCACCACTGCACAGCTTTAATGTCCTCTTAGATGGTGTGGCTGTGACGGCTGTATTCACATTTCCATTATGGCTCTGTTTTCTTTCATTTCTAGGAAATGTTTCCCTTAACAAAAACTCTAATGCTTTATTTCAGCCTGAAGGGATAAATCTCATGCAAGATCTGTTTTAAATGATTTTTTTGAAGTTTTATTGTAATTTCATTAATTTGTGTGTGTGTGTGTGTGTGTGTGTGTGTGTGTGTGTGTGTGTGTGTGCTGGGACGATAAAAAACACAAATGAACTTTAGAAGTTGAAGGTTTCCACCTGCCTAGCTCTTGGGGGCCTTGCTTGTGAACGGGGAATAGTTCAGAGAGAAAAATGACAGACTCAAAAGGAGACAGAAGTAGAATCTGGGATCAGGAGGGAATTCACGGTCATTTTGTCCTGCTCACTTCCAGCAGTGACCCCGAAGAATAGGCGTAAAGTCAGTGCATGGCAAACACTCAGTAGTATATCTAGCTTCATTCACCAAGAGGTGAACTGGGAGAAATGTCCATTCCTCCTCCAGCTTTAAACTAAACATTTAAAAATCGAGTATAACATAAAAAGCTAGGTGTGGGCAGCACATGTGTTCAGTCCTGATACCACCCTGGAGACTGAGGGAGAAGGGTCATGGATTCGAAGTTCACCTGGGTTGCACAGTTGATTCAAGGTCAGCCTTGGAATATGACACTCTGCCTCAAAAATATGTTTAAGAATATATAGTTTTATGATATCTTTTAAAGAATAAAATCATGTAAATTTTACGTAATAAAAAGCAATAGTTTCCTGGCTTACCTCTTCTTAATTTAAGGCCCATTTCTTAAAGATAAATAACATTACCAATATTGCCTTTTAGCGTATAGCAAAATAAAGCCTTAAATCTGAATTAAGCCGCTGCTTAACATTTAAGTATTCTGGTGATGCTAAATAGTAGTTCAGTTGAGTGAGCATTTTCCTA
Source organism: Ondatra zibethicus (assembly GCA_004026605.1). Classification (NCBI taxonomy): domain Eukaryota; kingdom Metazoa; phylum Chordata; class Mammalia; order Rodentia; family Cricetidae; genus Ondatra; species Ondatra zibethicus. The sequence goes on along the minus strand of PVIU01001561.1, from coordinate 202,600 downwards.
GAGTTGAGGGATAGAGAAAGGGACAGTTTCTCTTGTTTCAGATAACCTTACCGTAGACTAGAAAAAGAAGAGGCCAAGGGACAGACAGGTGCAGGACCTGTCCACAGTCAGCGGATGACACCCTAAGCTGTACGTTGGCTCTGGTGCCCTTTTCATCTCCACACCAGTGCTGCTTGCTTCCTGGGGCTTTTACTTTGTCACAATTCAAGCACCCACTGACTGCTGCTTCCGAGAATCTTGGTCTTTACTGTCAAAAGGGAGGCTGTTTAAAGGTGACCATTTAAGGTGAATACAATAAAAAAAAGTGTTGTTGATATTTAGGATAGTGTCACGACCAGTCCACCTATAAAATTATAACGTACCATATAATTGACCCAGGTTGGAAAGAAAATAGAAAGAAACATACAATTTGGAATAGGGAAAAAAACCTAAACCATTATTCATAGAGGCATGAAGTACAATTGGTAGGAGCTCTTCAGAGTCAGTGTCCGATTCCAGTACTGTCTCCCCACATATGGTGATTTTTTCAGTTTGTCATTTCATGGTCATTGGGTGAGAATCAGAGCACTGTTGGTTCAGGGTTATGGCTGGTTACAGAAAATACTGTCCTAGTGAGATAGAAGTCTTATCAGGGTGTGAAGATCACAATCATAGGAATCAAAATTTATGGACAGGGAGAGGGATGGGGAAGGAAGGAGGGAGAGAGGGAGAGGCAGGCAGAGAGAGAGAGAGAGAGAGAGAGAGAGAGAGAGAGAGAGAGAGAGAGAGAGAGATTAACATAGGCTGACACATTTAAAATCTAGTCACAGACCTGAAGGAGCTTGATCAGGGAGCAGCTAAGCCATGCGAGGTCAGTTTCACAAACTGAAAGAAAACCTAATTGGCTTAGACAAGGGCTTGGCAAAAATTATTTTGTGAAGAGCCAACTAGTAAATATTTTGGCCTTTGCCAACATAAGGTTCTTGTTGAGATTCCTCAGCTCTGCCTTCATAGCATGCACAGAGCTATGGGAAATGCAGAAACCAAGGCCTGTGGCTGTGGTCTAGGAAGACTTCATTCATGATCACAGACATTTGAAAACCAAAATATACTTTCCTGTTACTATTGTCTTCAACCACTTAAAAATATAAAATTATTCTTGATTCCTAGAGAGTACAGAAGGTAGTATGCTTAACTCAGTGTAGTCTACTGACCAAGGGCTTCAAGATCTGCCTTCTGAGAAATGCTTATTGTGTCCCAGAAAATGGGTAGAGACAACTTACCACTATCCTTTATCCCTAAGTTTGTAGTTTCTGGAACACCGGTGCTTTCTGTTTTGTTTTAGTTTCTATGGGTCTGAGGTCATGACATAGACAGGGAAAGAGCAGCATGTGATCTTCTTACTGTAGAATCCCATTTCCTGATCTCCAGAAGATTAAACAGAGGTCTCGCCACTGCACACACAGACCCCTTACGGAACATGCTTGCCATCATTTCTAACTCACAGGCCATCTCTTGGCCTGCAGCACACTCTTCATTCTGGTTAGTTTTGTAGGGTGTACACATTTCTCCTGTGTATCCTATGTATCCTTGGGTGTTGTCTGAGTTTCTGTCCTGCCCAGTTTCTGCAGTCGTTAAGTCCCAAAGAAATCACACAGAGGTCTACAATAGTTATAAACTGATTGACTTAGTAGCTTAGACTTCTCATGAACTCTTATAACTTATATTATCCCATTATTCTTGTCTGTGTTAGCCACATGGCTCTGTACCTTATTTGGCGAGGCGATCACATCTTGCTTCTTCTGTGGCTGGGTCAGGACTGTCAAATAGGATTTCCTTCTTCCCAGAATTCTCCTGTCCTCATTGACCCACCTCTACTTCCTGTCTGGTTGTCCCTCCTATACTTCCTGCCTGGCTACTGGCCAATCAGCGTTTATTTAAAATATAATTGACAGAATACAGATCATTGTATCACACTACTTGGGGCTTTAACTTCTTCCCATAACATAGGTGAATCTACTGGCTAACAACACCAGATACGTAACCAGTTCCTAGCTATGTGTCTTATTGATCACTTAGAACCCTCTTCCTCATTTCTAACTTATACAAGTCTGATTGGTTCCTGACACTCATTATGACAGGAATGTCATAGGCTAATGTCATTGTTTCTTCTCTATAAAACTCTTTTGCATATTATAAAGCAACACTTATACACACAGGAATAAAAGGGAAGAACTCTAGTTCAAAGCCAAACAGACTCCGGCTGCTTTGTTCTTCCTGCTTGCCATGGCAGCCTGCCTCTAATTTAAGAGTTGATAGGGCTGACATCCAAAGTCACCTGTAAAGTTTGATGTGATAAGGCCAATTATTCTTATAATTTATTGCTGATAGAAAATATTTACTCATTTTATTAATGTGTTAGCACCCTCCTAAGCGTAAGTCATTGGCTGTCATTAGGAGGACACTTTATGCCTTGGAGAGTGAAAGGTGAAAGCTATGTTGGTATTGGCTGAGCAGTTGGTCCCTCTTTTCCTCTGTAAGCCATGGGGAGCTTTGACTTTGACTTTAAAATAAGATAGGTACTTGAGATAGAGGAATTTAATGAAAAAATTAAAATATAGCTTGAAAGTTTAGTTTCTTCTGATCTACTGGGTAGCTGGAGATACCAATTACTCTTATCTCAGTTAATTCACAAAACACTTGCTTCTTTCCCAATATATATCTTCTACACATACATGTCCGTAATGTCCATTTATCCTGTCTTTATATAAACTGTTTTGATGAGGATCTATTCTCTTGAGTGGCCTACTATTCCATGATGCTAAACTATAATTATATTTTTAAAAAGATAAATCTCAATGTTGATAGACTCAATGTTTGAAGTCTTTGTGAAACAACACAGACTGAATACAGGCTGTGGAGATAGCTGGGCTTAAGAGGAGCTCTGTGTGTCCTGAGTATGAGCAGGGAACAGGGATGGTACTGAAGTTAATTTGATCCTCACCAGTATCATCATTACATAGACATTTTGAATCTAAAGAAAACAAGACAAGAGAGAGCAAGAGGAGACATCTCACTGGTTAGGAACATACTCTCTTGGGAAACACATTTCCTGGTAGTGATTCTTGGTGCTACCCCCTGAATTTACCATGGGGTTATCTGTGAGACCCTGAATGTCTCTTTGCTCTGGTCACCTTCTCTGTAAAGAGGCACTTCTAAGAACAGCATGCTTGCAATATTCCTGTGAAGTCTGAATGAGCTGACGTGTTGGGAGCATCTGGCATGTATTAACTGTTCTACAAATGCCACATAGGATTCTTGATGTCAGAGCAGGGCTGAGACTAGATTGTGGGGTTGACCCTAACTTTCTGCTCAGTTTGTTACAGTCCTGTTGTAGAAGATGATGTTGGAGTACAGAATTAGGCACATGAAGGTACTGTGAAGGTCTGTGGTTGGAGCTTTGAGGAAGCAAAGGCTTTGAGGCTGAGCATGCCTTGAGGGCAAGTTGGGTTTATAGTAGACAAGTACCCTCCAAAGTTCACATAAGCATTGTGGACTAAGACCACACAGACGACCACAATTTTATACCCATTTCTTCTGGAAGTCATTCTGCTGGGTCTGTGAGTCCTTTTCTGACACCATATTTCTGAGGTAACACACACACACACACACACACACACACACACACACACACACACACACATACAGTGGAACTCAGCAGAAGTCTCATTCATAAATATGAGTGAGGTGAATCCGCCAGGCATACATTCATCATAGATTTGGTTCTTAGTCCTCATCCCTTGCTGCCCCCTTATTTCACAGAATTAATATATGGTTCCCCAAGGTCCATGGACTATAAGTTCAGAAAGGACAGAGTCCATGTCCCTTGATACCCACTGCATCCCTCCCAGTTGGTGTAGTGCCTAGTTGAGTTGGTAGTAAGTGAAGCGTAGGCACTCCAACATTCTTTCCTTGAGCTTCTTTATCTACTGACTCCGCAGTCAACGTTATTCATCTTCTTGTTGACTCGGTTCTGTCTGTTTCCCCTTTAGAGTCCTAATTTCCTTGTTCCCTCTTCAACATCAGAGCTAGATGTAGGCATGGAGCCCCAGTGGTAACTCTTTAGAGGCTGATCAAGTACATGGCAGCCCTTCTTCATTAGACCATGGTTTTCACTAAATAATGGTTTTCTGAGGGGGACACCCAATTGTCCTTTTTCAGTGCTACACCCCCTGAGCCCTGCAGACTGTCAGCCTCCCAGTAGGGCCCAGGGCGTGTCTGTGAGCACAAAGGGGCTGTTCTCATGCAGGATCATACATTTCTTCTGTAGCTACTCGGCCCTGGGCAGTAAGTCACCAAGGTTAGTAACTGGTGACCAAGGGTAGTGGCAAATGTCTCTCTCCTCTGTGTATGGCAGCTGGGAGATGCATGGTTTGGCCTCCACAGTTACTCTGGCAGTTGGGGTCAGAGAAATCAACAGCTGACCATCGAAACGGAGATCTGGGAAGCTGGAAGTCTGGACTCAACCTTAGGGCTTTCAGTGAAGGTTTTCTGGAACAGAGGTGCTAACACACCATCCTGAATTCCCTTGATCAGTTTAATTAGAGGCCAGACAGACTTAAACATTTTAAAAATCTAGTCGCAGGACCTAATGCACAAAGCCTTCGCCTCCCACCAAATTCAAGCCTTCGGAGTTCACTTTCCTGCCACATGCAAACCTGTCGTGGTGACCTTTTGCAGATTTTACATCTCAGGTCTGCCAGCTCCGTTTCTGAGCATGCTCTGAATTTTGTCCTTATGGACACACACCGAATGATGTCAGACCCTCCCACAGTTCTCATCTTGCTTTTGGAAGTATGTGTGTGAGAGAAATCCTTGAGGAGGGGTTGTTTCGATGCCTGCATGTGCCTGGATTTCATCTGTTTTTAAAATGCATATTTAAAGCTGTTTACTCCCTGACTGCTTTAAAACCAATGCAGAATTTCCTACTAATTTGGATGCTTCTTTGCATTAAATATCTTTCATTTTTCTTAGCAAATTGAAATACTTGGAACATTGAATTTTTATATTAATAATATGTATGATAGAAGCTGATAAATGTGAGATTAATGGCCAAAAGAGACATTTCAGATGGATAATTTAGATTTTTATCATTTATTAATCATAGAAAGTAAACCTGCTGTATAAGTAATTTTAGTTTTATCAAGAAGATAAATTGTCCTGGCTAATGAATGTATAGATATTCTATGCCAAAGGCATTTGGAGTAATCTGTTAATCATTTAAGTGTGTCAGGGCATATGCTATGTCTTCATAAGGCAATTAAAACACATAACATTCTCCGCTGAAATGTGTGTTGGTCTTCATTGCCTAAAGCAAATTAAAATGGCGTTTGTCTTAGACTATGTTTTAGTGGCATGATATCTACAGGCAAAAACATGGAAGACTGTAGATGTCATGGCAAAGGCAAAGAAAGACTAATTCAGTCTCTCCTACTTGGGGCTAAATTGCAAATGACTCTCAGAGAGGGGCTGTGTTAATGAGCAAGGAATTTCTGGATCTCAATGCACCTGCCATCATGGAAGGAATCTTGGCAAAAAGTACCAAAAGATATCCCCATCCGAGTGCCTGGGGATCTGCATCTGTAGTTCTCATTAGCACTAATGGGTGCTCCCTGAATACAAACCATCCTCTCTGATGGAGGGACAGACCCCTCAATAATATTCTTGCTCCATTTCTTTGGCCTGTGAAGACAGCCTGGGCTGCATTACTGGGACTTAGGCAGTGCCGTGGCGCCATTTCACTAATAGAGATTTGTGCCGGTTCTTGTTTGAAAGGGTCGCGATTCTACTTGAGAAACTCTCTTTCAATGGGAATACATTTTTAAGTGTTCATATTCCCTTTTTAACGTGTGTGTTGTTGTTGTTTCCCACAAACCGGGAAAGAAATGGCTATTTTATTCACTGGGCAATAGTTCACTCGTCTTAGGCCTCTTCCACCTCATCTCCAGACTCAGGGCTCGTCCTCCGTATTGCTGGTTTGTACAGTTCTGACAGAAATTTGTTTCCAGATCCTGTGAGGAAAGCTCTCCATAGAGGGCTTCAGGTAAAGCCTGATATGGCCTGAAGGTAAAGAAAGTAGGAAACGGGTCCAAGATGTTTTGGAAAATGAAGTTTGAAGCTCAGAAAGCAGACTCCTGATTCCTAAGGTCAGTGGGACCCTACGATGACAGAGAGGGATGACATGAGCCTAATTTCTAGCTGGTCTGCAGTTACCACGGTGAGCATTTGAGACATGTACAGATGTATGAATGAACAGAGAAATTTGGTATGGTTTTGTTTATTTCTTTTATTGGCATCGTAACTGCCCACAGCATCAGTTTCCTCCTGTGTAAGAGGGAAAATGTTTCTTCAGACCTCACAGTGCCTTCTTAGGGTGTCAAAGAATTTGAGCTCAGGCAGCATGCAACCTCCCCTTCACTCTTTTTTTATACCACTGTCTTAATTTTCTCAGTTGTTCTTTCTTCGTTGAATTTTCTTCAAGTATTTTTATCCTCAAATAAAACCAGGTTCTCTTTTGGAATGGAGGCCTGTGCATAGTGTTCTGTCTTCCTTTCCTTGCCTTGGGGGCCTGAAACTCTTTTCTGTGAGAGAGAAGAGTAGCCAGAAGCAGCTACTTGGGCAGTTGGCATGTGGGCACCTGGTCAGTTCTGGAAGGCTGGCTTGCTCCTGAGTGGTGAACACAGGCTTCCTGCTGAGTAGCGTGTTAATGCCAGCAGATTGCCAGGCAAGGCCTTGTCCATATCAGCGATATGAATTTCCATGCTAGTATGATGCTAAATAGGGATCCCAGGCATGGGAGGGGAGAGGGAACACGGAGAGAGGTCACCAATGAGAATGAAAGCCCTAGGACGGGAAGAGTGGCAGACTGTGGAGATGCGCTAGCAGTGGGGGAAGCTTGGCTGCAGCTGCCCACATTATTCTTGGTTCCAGCCCAGTGCCCACTCTCTCCTCTTTCTCATTGAATTTGATGCTTTATGGAAGCTGCAACGTCATAAAAATAACACTCTGCTTCATCCTTCACTCTGGGATCTCAAAGCCCTCTATGGACATTAATATTTATCGCTGGGAACCTGGGATGTCGGGTGAGAAATATTATCCCAATTTTACAGATGAGGAACTTGAGATTGGGTGGTTAAGTGACTTGGCAGAAGTCACTCTCTACGTACTGAGTGGTGGGACCATACCCTGGGACAGATCCCAGAAAAGTATGCTGAGCCCTTGCAGAATGGGACAGTGTCCTTTGTTTAATGGAGGAAGGGACACATTGGAAAAAGGCAGGACAGGGTAGGTGCCTCATCTCTCCCTCTGACTTTAAGTTCTCTCTTGCCAGAGTTGTGAGAGCTGCCTCTTATGGACTGTTCTCTTTCTCACTTCTCTGCCAATTAAATCTGCCAGCTCAGGATCTGTGGTTGGCACATAGCAGACAGCTTTTTTTTTTTTTTAATAGAACTTTCAGCAAGGATGAACCAGACGCTGGGAGAGGGGAACCTCTGATGGTCAAAGAAGGGGGACGTGCCTTTGAAAGATAACCTGAAGACTAAGAAAGCTGGGAGATAAACAATCCCAGATCAAAGGAGTTTTAGAGAGGCATTTAGAGAGGACAAAACATTAGTGATCAGTCCAGACTTCTAGAACTTTGAGCATGTTTTCATCTTTCATGTGAGATCTCTCAGGAGATGTGCAGGGGAGTTCAACATTCCTCTGTGTAAATATGAGATCATTTGTGCCTGGAAAAATGCTTTGATGGTATTTGTGGGTGAGGTCTTTCTTCTGAAGAGATCTGTTTGGGTTGGTAACAGAAGGACAATGGTGCAAGTTTTGGAGTTAGTCCTCTGTCTAAGAAAGACAAGCACCACGGGGTGTGGTCGAACCAGTGTTTCTCCCACTCTTTGATCCGTGGCAAAGCTGACACAGGCTGTAGACTACATGCTAGCAGGGAATGGTCCTTCTACTCTGCCGATTGGGACCCTGCGTTAGTGGGGGAAGGCATGGGAATGAAAAAAATTATGGAGGTGCAAAAGGCTCTGTAGAGATGGGGACTTCATGCTGTGACGACCCCTTGGGAGAAATGATCTCTGCTGAGGAGATTCTGCTCACAGAGAACATTCTTCTCACACTGGCCTTGATGAAACTGGCACGTTTTGACTAGTAAATGTAGATAGTGACCACCTGGTTCATTTTTGGAGAAAACAAAAGCTGTTTAGAAATGCTTGATCTAGTTGAATATAGTCATGGACTATGGAAATCGTAAGAGGTATCAAGAGTGGAAGGTCTTGAGTCTTATCCTGTGGATATTACAACAATGTCCTTGTCATTTGTCACATACTCTGGAAATTATTAGGGAAGATGGTGAAGTAATTGTGTTAGGGGTCAAATCACAGACTTTCAAAATTTCTTGAGGCCCTTTGTTAAAATTTTGTTTTGTTGTTGTTGTTTTGACTAGTAGCTTTAGAGTGATGTCCTTGGATTGAATCTCCACTGGCTTTGCATCTTACTAGGAATAGAAAAAGGGGAGATTTGGGGCATGAATGCTGTCTGCCAAAGTCTTAACCATACCATTGCCATCAACTCTATGGTGAAGATTCTCTAGAGGCAGCTTGTGCAAACAGCAAGGCGAAAGGAAGCATACTAATTAGTTATTGAGGCAGTGTTCTCCCCAGACTCTCTGGAATTCAAGCTCCAGTCAGATTGCTGGCCCAAGGCAGCGTCGTTGAAGAGTTCTTTATCCACACTGGGTAGAAATAAATAGTCCCCTTTCTCTTGGTTTCCAGTTGATTTCTAGGCCAACTGTCTGTGAATGCCAGTTTAGAGCAACTGTTAAAGAAGAAAGGCTGTAGAGGCAAGGATACCAGGACCTGGAACCAGACTGAACTACAGGAAGATGACTCAGCATCTTGACTATCTTCCTTCCTTCCTTCCACTCAAAACACCCCTCTCTTACAGCACCATGGACCAGAATATGCTCTTCCTCAGCGCCCACACCCCTCTCTGAAGGAGAAACGGGTCTGCATATGATGTGTACAGTGCTGAGAAAAGTTTCAGTGCCTGGGGTGTGTGTGTGTAAGGACCCATTTGCCGCTGACTGACGAGTCCTAAGGAAGTAGAAAAGGAATGGTCTTGCCACGTTTCATGCATTTCTAATCCTCTCACCCAGCTTCTCCTCTGGCCACTCTTGCCCAGTGTAGTGTAAGCTGAGAGGTCTCTGCCTGCCTGCTTGCTCCAATGAGTTGAATCAAGTCATCAGGCCAATGCTGGCTCCCAGCCAAGGTTACTGTCCTTTAGTGCTGTGAATGAGTCGAACTCCCGCCCACCCATTTAAGGAAAAATAGTAGAAACTGGGTCAGTTTGCAGGGAAAGTTTATCAGAACTACCTTAGCTTGTGGCTGAGGTCATTTTACACTGACTTCTGGGAGCACCTTGACACATCCTGGAACTCTTACATCTTTTTTTTCTTTCTGTATTTTTTAGAGCAGAAAACAGATGTTTATGGTATAAAAATAAAAGCAAGTGCTCCAAGAGTTAAATTATTGCATCAACATTTATTACAGCCTTTGTCCTTTGGTAGATACCCTTATTGTTAAGTGTTGTCTTAAATACCTTACAATTGCTGTGCTCAACACCCTGAGCGAGGCAACTTAGAGATGAAAGAGTTTGAGTTTCCAGTTCCAGAGGGAAAAGTGTCCAGCCTGGGGAGGAGGGAAGACAACAGGCAGGCACACAGGTAGAGAAAGACGCTGAGGACTCACATCTTTAGTGATAAACATGAAACGGAGCAAACAGGAAGGAGGTTGAGGCTGTGAGCTCTCAAAGGCCACTTCCAGTGACATATTTCTTCCAACAAGGCTGTAAGTCAACAATTAGGGACCAAGTATTCAACCACTGAAGCATGTGCAGGATATTTCTCATTCAAATCGCCATGAATGTCATGTCCTGTAACCCTCACAGGCAGCATCTTCCATGACTTAAGTGGGTTAATTCATGTACAGAGATGGCCTGCCCTACCTGACATAGATGAGACACTTATGGGTGTTACTTTGAATAGTGCATGGTCACTGCCGTAATTCTTTATAAATTAACATAAGGACTTTCAAGGAAGACCTTATGAAGCATTTTTTTATTTCCTCTCGCCAGTTAGATTTCTGTTACATTTTCATTTTTATTTAGTGAGTATGTGTGCAAGCACGTGGAGGGCAGAGGACAACTCGCTGAAATCAGATCTCTTCTTCCAGCACACGGGTCTTAAGGATTGAACTCAGGTTGTAAGGTTCCGTATCAAGTACTTTTACCGGCCAAGCCATCTTGTAGGCCCTCCCTGCCCCTCACTACCTCATTGAAAAGAAATAATTCATTTGAAAAAGTTCAAGGAGCCAGGCCACTGTGGTTACTGACAAGCTGAATGTTACACAAGCATCTCTTGCATTCCTTCCCCCTTTCCTTAACTAATGTCTGCCCAGCCTTAGAAAGTCTTAAATATTCAAATGCCGTGTTTGGGTGCCTTTGTTTCTCCATTGCTTTTTATTTTGTTGCTGGTGTTATTCCACAGAAGTACCTTAAAAATAGCACAACCCAGCATTAGACAAATGTTTATCTGATTATATAGGCACATCAACTGAGCAAACATAATAAGGTAGAGTTACTAGAAATTCTAAATGTGAGAAACAGGCATATTAAAATGAATGAAAAATTACAGGTATTACTGCTGTAAGCTGCTTGTAATATTTATAAGGATATATATTTTCTGTAATCCTGCCCTGAAGTGAGTTGCCTATAACATGAAAGAAAGCTAGTTTCCAGGTCTGCCCATGAGACAGGACGCAGAACCAGCGGGGACTCTCAACTCTTTGCTTGTTGATTAGATCTTTGACTTGGGTTTGCACCTTTTTTTCCTCCACTTTCTGGGCTTGAGTCAGACAGAGTTTGGTGTCTCCCATTGGAATCTTCAGAGCTTCAAAGCCCATGTTACAGGTAAACCGGAAAAACAATTTCAGTGAGTTTTTTTTTTTTTTGAATTGTCAGAACTGGATATTCTTGGGGATGGTGCTCTCCAGGCATGACTGTGATGGTGTGCTTTCTTGGTCCCCAGAGCAGAGGGGCAGTTCCAAGCCTCATCCCTTCCAGTGTCGAGACACAGACAACAGGGATGTAGCTGTCTTTCAGTTGCTTTGACTTTGAAGGAAATGGTGACTTTAGGTCACGTTGCCCTAGATTTGGACGGCCCTGGGAATAGCGTTGAAGAAAGGGATTTTTGTTACAGAGGACGAAGATGACTGGAGGGAGGTTCCAGAAGGGGAGCTGGAAGGCAAACTTTCCCTTGTGGTCTGAGTCTGCCGTGGTGAGTACAGTTGGAAAAGCAGTAATAGGTTTGTTTTGGGGACAAGAGTGTGTGACAGTCACAGCTGTGTGGGGGTATGGGATTGGGAGCCCTGAGTGAGGGGGCATACTCGGTACAGCCAACACTTGCCACTTCCCTCCTGTCTTCTCTCCCACACCAGTGACTTCCCCAGAAGTCATCCAGGGCATGTCAGGAGGATGAACCATTAGGTGGGAAGTGAGTAATGTGGGCAAAGGGCTTGCTCTGCCTCTTTGTGAAGACAGTGCATTCCCCAGGACACCTGTCTCTCCATGGAGCCTCCAGCCTTGACATTCCCACCTAAATAAATGATACTTGGGGTGGATTTGCATCAATCCACTGGATAAGTTCTGAGGAAAAATCCTGGGACTAACCAGCTTGGTGATCCAGCTGGCCCTTCCCTTGTAAAGTCCAGCGCGGTGTCCCAGCTGGAAGCCCATGGGAGCGTTGCTCCTGGTAACTCAATTCTGCTTCATGTGCCGATGTTTTCCCTACAGACAGCTACCACACTGGCAGGTTCTTGTTGGTCAAAGCGACCTTGCTCGATTAAAATAAACTTGGCAAAGAGCTTTCAGGGAGCCTATGATGAGTTTCATTGGCAAAAACCCCTTCAATAACACCTCCCTGCGTATATGCCATGCCCCCCCCCCACTTGGCTCCCCTTTCCTCTGGCCACTTGTCCTTAGCATGCAGGCGTATTCTTACTTTTATCTTTGCTTCTCAGTCTGAATTTCCTCCTGGTTGACCTGAACCCTCTCTTTTGTTTCCCTTCCCAGATTTACTGTTTATCTCATAAACACAAGGAGGGGGCTGCCGATCAATGCTGCCCTAGTGTGTGATGGGCAGAGGGCCTCTCGGGGCGGGCGTGTTTGTGAGTGCGAAGGCAGCAGAGGTAAATTAGCTTGCAGATTTCAGCAGAGACTGTTATCAGCGTCCTCTGCCAAGGATCATGCAGAGTGCCAAATTACAATTGATTTCTCAATAAAATTGAGTTCAACCTTCTCCAGTATAATCCGAGACAGAAATGACAGAGAACTGTCTCACTTTAAAATTTTTATTCTTTTCAGTCAATTTTGTTCTTGGAGGTTTATGATTGTTATTAGCCTTGGACCATGAGGTACTCGCTTCCCCTGTCTTCCAGACTTCCTGAAGCAGGGGAGGTCAGCAGAGGAAGTTCAGGCACCAGGTTTCCAGGCCTTCCCTCCTGGGCACGGTTTCTCACCTGATGCCACAGGAAGATGAAATTAGCCTTTAGGACCCCAAAACATAAAAGTATGTGCCCTGTGTTTTGAGTGGCTCATGCTCAGAGCATCATAGGCTGTTCACGACAGGTTGCTTCCTTTCTTTCCATTCCCCCCCACCCCCCCACCCCCCGCTGCCCATTCATGTGCCTGCTCAAACACGCATGCGTACCCCCTACATTCTGCTTGGAGCCCATTGCTTTGGGAACCACTAACCAACCAGCCTAATTAAAACACCTTTTTCCAATTGCTGGAGCAATTCCCCGAATGCTTTTCCTTGCCAGTGCCATGCTGAGCCTTCTCAGTGCGCTACCGGCATTCGGTTCCCGAAGAGAGACACCTTTGCTGGGCAAGAAATCAATCCCTTTCGCATCATGTTCTGTTCCGACTCTGAAAGCATGTACCTTCCAGGAAACTGGCCTCATCCTCGGAGAGCTGTCCAGATGCCACACTGAGACATCACGGTGACCTCCACCACAACTACGATCTATCTCCAAAGCCATGGCTTTCTTTTCCACTGCGACCATGTTGCGCTCTCTCTTTCTCTATCCTCCCCCTCTTGTGTGTGTTTGTGTGTGTGTGTACATGTGCACAAGTCTGTAGAGGCCAGAGGTCACAATTAGATGTCTGCTTCCATTGCTCCTTATCTCGTTTTTTTAAGACAAGATATATCATCGAGCAGGGAGCTCAGTCATTCATTGAGCCTGGCTGGCACTGAGCTCCAGGGAAGACTTGTCCACTGCGGGAGGTGTCATTTCCTACTTGAGAGCCTGGACTATGCAAGTGAAGGAAGGGAGCTTAGCAATGGTGTGCATTCATTCTTCTCTTCTTCCTGATTGTGGGTGTCATGTGACCAGCTGCCTCAAGCTCCTGCTGCCTCGACTTCCCCACCATGGTGACCTTACTGTGAGCTCCATTGCTTTACTCTTCTTAGGGTATTTTATTTACAGGAACAGTAAAAGAAATTAAGATAGAGAACCATCACTAGGTGCTCTGTACTGGCTCCCAGGTATAAATGGAGTACGTTGCCTTTCCTTGTTTAAATATGTTTTCTTACATAATTAATAAAATATGGTGATAGTAACTCGTTTACCAATTGAGTGAAATTACGTTTTTATCATGAGAGTTAAATACGCATGTACAAATGTAAATGATATGAAATTTTTACCCAGTTGAAAAGATCTTTAAGCACCTCCCATACCAGACTGTAACTTGCTCCCGAGCACAGAGGAACCTCCTGTGAAGACAAGGGTCCCCAGTATACTCTGCCTTCAGTCTAAAGCAAGATTTTACCAAGTTGTTCTCTTAGATGGGGACTTCATGTTGCAAGCACGTGTAAGTGGCCATGTAGGGGTTTCTTTAAGTTTTTGAAAGATGACATTAAGAGATATTGTGTTTCACTCCTTCTCCAGCAGCAAATAATTCCATCAACAGAAAAATGTGCTTTGCTGCCCCCTGCGCCCCAGCCCTGCCCCAGGATATCACTTCTTAAAATCACATGCATGTTCTTATAATTCCAGCCCTGCAAACAGCTGGGCCTGATAGCTAATCCTTTTTCTATTGGAGATCTCACCACTACTTTTTAGCAGCCCCAGTTAGCTGATGACTCAGATTTCTGTAATCCCAAGCATTTGTAGTGCCAGATCAGTAGCTAGTGTATATTTTTCTAATTTTCTCCACAAGAATTTTACTCCCTCCATTTCACCAAGGTGCTCAGATGACTGTAGCACCCTTATGTCCAGAGATTTGTTTAGCTGAGGAGGTTGTTGGCAAGCTGTAGAATTACTTTAGCATCCAGTACAGTGCAATAACTTCTATACTTAGGACCCACCACACTGTAACATTCTGTAAATAATAACTGCATTTTATTGCACAATGTGCTGTTGTTCTCTTACCAGGTACCCAGATATTAGAAACATTTCTCATTTCATCTTTGCAACTAACCTGAGGCATTATCTTCAGGCTCCCAAGTAGGGAATGACATCACCCATAGTGGGTGAGTCTTCCCTGAGCTCAGTGCAAGCCAGGCTCACTGAATGACTGAGCTCCCGGCTCAATGATAATCATCTTAAAAACAAGATAGGGAGCAATATAAGTGTGTGTGTATTATATATACACATATACATGTATATATACATATATGCATCTATCATCTATCTATCTATTTATCTATCTATGGAAACTGAGGCAGAGAGGTTGCTTATCTTATGTCATGTCACTCTGTGAGTGACAGAGTAGTAAGATTCAAACATGGACCTAACTTTGAAGCCTGTGGTGATTGATCTTAAGCATCCACTTGCTTGACTGAGAGATACCCAAGATTAGTTAAACATCCTTCTAAGTGTATTTGAGATGATTAAGTAAGGGGACTTTCACTGACTATGCATGGAACCATCCCATCGTCAGAGGACAGAACCAGGCAGGAGGAAGAAGCTGGCTCCCAGGAGTATTATCTCCCTCTGCTTCTTGGCTTCCTTGAAATGAATATCTCTGCCCCACCACTCCATTCCAGCATAGTGTTCTGGCCTCTCAGCGATGCAGAAACAATGCATCCAGCCAAGTGTGGACTACAGTCTCTGAAAGCATGAGACAAGATAAACCTTTCCTTTCTTTAAGTTGTTTAGTGGGATTTTGTCACAATGGTGGAAGCTCTGACAAACAGAAAGCCTTTGCTCTTATTTACTATTAATGCAATACTTGAAAGGATGGAAAGAATCTATCTAAATAGTTCATTTTTTAATGGTTGCAGAGATTTAGAATGGATGAGGCCTTGTTATTTTTATTTTTTTTGTTACCCTTCATCTTTATATTTTGTGTGTTGCATAAGTCTTAAAAACCAAGAAGGTTAGTGGCGTCTAGCCTTGAAACTACGCACATCACACCATTTCCCTCTACTTTGCTTTCTTTCTATGTCTTATGTTTGTTTCACAACTTAAGACTAATTCCCTAGGCAATAGCATTACCTTACGGATCTTCTATTTGATGAATATTATGACAGATTTATAAACCTTGAACTGGGCCTCAAATTCTGATAAACTTGAAAAAAACTGTTTCCTTGGAGTAACATACATAGATCACAATATTTATTTAACTCCTTAAACTACAAAGATACAGAAAAAGTTGTTTTGTTGTTTTTTTATTTATTGTTCTTGAGACAGGATCTTGCTGTATATCCCTAGCTATCCTGGGATTTTTTGGTAGCTCAGGCTGGCCTTGAGTTTGCAGTAGCTCTCTTCCCGAGCTCCTATAAACTGGATATTCCTGTGTGAATTTGTCTGTACTCTTAGGGAAAGGCAGTATGCATGACAATGGGGGCTGAATGATTGAGAGCTTAATGTTTTTCATTTCCTTAACCCTCCCTTCTCTTATTGTAAGATGGTGTAAAAGAGAATCTAACTCCCAGGGTTGTTGTGATTTTTTAAAATGAGGTGGGCAAACTTATTGTAAGAAGCCCTTAGCAGAGCGCCAATCCACAACCACAGCACTACACAGCAAACAGCCCTCAATGCCACTGATCACTTATGAGAGAATTTAGTTTACCAAATTTTCTGTTTCTCTTAAATACAAGGATGTGTCCTTTGGAACCCCCCTCCCTTTTCTCCTAGCAAGCAGGAGAACTGTACCTTTAATTAGGTTCCCAGTTCTGAGTATAGTATCTGATATTCTGTAAGGCAATTGTGTGGATGGGTAGAGTTCTATGGACAGACTAGGTCTCCCATGCAATGCTGATTGGATTTGGTAGCAAGGCTGATAAAATTGCTTTTGAGATAAGCTGGTTGTCAATGTGCATTTAAGAATCACACTGCAATTGTAGAACCGGGTCCCACAATGCCAGAGAAAAGCACAGCCAAAAATACTTCCTTGAAGCAATGGAATTAGAAAGGGAAGGTGATTAAGGAGCCAGGCCGGCTGCTTTACATGAAGAGGGAAGGAGCCACACTACTAGAAAACTCGGATTCAGGGGAATTAATTAGTGACTTTGGCCTCCCTGCTAAGCAAATCACACAGAGAAACACTTACAGCCAAGGCCAAGCAGCTCTTGGCTAATAGAGGAAGATGGCTACACAAGAAACTAAACCAAAGACTACTGTCAGTCACCAAACTACATCATAGAAATCAGCAAAATCATAGAACTTATTCCAAGGATTTTTTTTTCAACAAGGAACAAAGGAAATAATTCATGAAAATTTAGCTTCAAAAAGAGTAAAGTGAATATGAGGAACCATGGAAATGAGTAATTCTGTACACAGTCAACCCTTGATTGAACACAATAATGGAGGAGAATATAGACAAATCAAATTTTGGATCATCTTCAAGTTATTGCTTTTTTTTTTCTTTTTTGAAATGCTTTTTTGCTTCCTCCCTTGCAGAAGAGCAGCAAATCTTCTAACTCTATTGCTAATGTCCCACTGGGATCCTCAGGTGCTCACCATTAGAGTTGAGAGGTGATGTGTCAAAAGAGCATGCAGACGTTGAAGTAGGCCGTTCTGGGTTTGGGCAGGTGGAACCAACCATAGCCATGGAAATGGAAAAGCGAGTAACCTACAAATAACCTTTATAAAGCTAAACGCCCTCATGGAAGACTTGCAAAGATCAAAGAAAAAGGAAACTATCCATTGATGTCCAATCGCTTTCACTGTTCCTCCTCCAGCAGGTGCTGGGAAGCAGAACTCATGGAGCTCCCACAGCTAATTCCATTCTCACCTCCTTTCTCAGTGGCCACAACCTGCAGTGACTCATTTTCCCTCCAGGATTTCCCCCCAGATTCACCCAAGTTGCCTACTTGGAGTGTTTCCCTCAAATCTGTCCTTAATTTTATTGTACTTTTTCAAAACAGATCCTATATTTTTGGTGGGGCATTTCTCAAGTTCTCCCTTTCCCTAGTTATCCCAGTGAATCAATTATGGCTCAGAAGACACCCATATAAGAATTTTTTTATTTTGTGTAAAGTTAAGAGAAAAGCCATGAAAATTAATGTGTTTCCCTATTATAAACATAAAGACACTTCAAAATTCCCTAAAGACATGCAAAAGAACAGAGTGTCATTTCTACTATAAACATAAATATGTCACACACTCACTAAAGATGGGAAGACATCTTAATTTTCATTAACTAAAATTAATTCATCAAATGACTTGATGGAGGGCTAGGGTACCATTTAGTGTAGAGCACTTGCCTATATCTATGAGGCCCTGAGTTCAGTCCTGAGAACCGAAAATAAAGCAAAGCACATTTTAAAAATTAATCAGTAAATTAAAATTAGTTGGCTGGTAATAGATGAGAGGGAGTGTAAGACTGAGTTTGATGAGGCAGCTGAGGGATATAAGCTCTGTGTACAGTGTGGCAGAAATATTTTTAAGGAAAACCAATAGCAATACCGAAATTCCTCTTTCATAAATCCCATAGGCTCATATTGGTCCATTGTCTCAGGTACCATTTGGCATGAGAAGCATTTCATTGATAGTGTAACGTCTTACATAAATCCTGCTTGAGCCCTGATTCCACAGGACACCACATTGGCTTATTGGTTGGTTAATTTTCAAGATTAAAGAAATCAAACCACAAATTCTGTTGACTGAAGAAACGCCCTGTGCATGTGACAGCAGATAAAGCACAAGCTGTGACTATTGAAAAAAACTGGTGAAAGCTGAAGAGGAGCAAAGTATTGTTTCGAGCAGAGCTGAGGAAGAGAGACTTGAAATTGCCACTGTTGTTGGGAGAGGATCTTGGAAGAAAGAGTGGAGACCATAGAGTAGGTGTCTGTAGGTTTGTGTTAGAGCACCATCTTGCTTAAGGAAAGAGACAGACAGACAGACAGACAGATGGAAAGATAGACAATAGATAGATAAATAGATAGATAGATAGATAGATAGATAGATAGATAGATAGATAGATAGATAGATAGATAGATAGATATGAAATGGAAAGGCTGACAGTAAGGACAGTAAGGGCAATAGTGATGAATGGATTCAAGCATGACTTACTGTTCAAAGAGATTGAAGTAATATCACATAGATAGCCTAGAGAAAAGATAGCAAAAGGAAAGGACAATTGTCCATATCATAAGCTCCTGAGACATTGTTGCATGAGTTACATTCATCCTCAGGCTTGAGCACATCAAAAGACAAGCCTAGTGTGGTCTGAAAGGTCCATATTTTCCCATTTACCTACTAAGTGCAATGGTGATGAGCCAGAAAAGGCAGGAAGTCAAGTGCAAGTTGGAAGAGTTAGAGAAAAGCCTTTGAAACATTTGTGGTCCCGTCAAGGAATGAGATTCACTCACTGCTCTGTGTGATTAGGAGGGACAATAAGCATGGACAGAAGTGTGCCTCTGTGAATGTTCATAGACAGAAGCTTGGGTGGAGTCTCAGTTTCCTAGCACCCAGGGATTGGCCCACCTCATTTTTTTGGCGACTGCTGGAAACTCTTCTGATTGAAAGGAACTCATTGCACACCACTGATTGGTTCGTGAACGAGGGGTTGTGGTGTGAGGGTCTGTATCACTCTGTCTGTGTGGGCTCAAACCCTGACACAGTTACACGCTAGTTACCATCTGGAAAGAGAATTAACTTCTCTAAGAGACTTTTTTCTTTAGACATAAAGTGGAGATGAAGAGAAGTGAAATATTGCAGGGCTCTTAGCTGGTATATGTAAGTGTTTAGTACAGAACTGGTTGCATTTTGCTTTAAATACTTAGATATTATTTATTTTAGAAACTTTCCAGGATCTATGTTATACTAGGGAAATCAAAATACTAGTAATATAATACAGAAAATACTAAAGATACTATTCAAGGGGCTTAGTTTTCAGTGAGAAACATGGAAGAATGAACAAATTCGTATGTCATATGTCAAGCCGACTGCTGCTAAAGGGTCCGGGTGACTGGGCTGGGGTACAGTTCCTTGTTGGTAGTTAGTTTAAATTATTATGTTAGAGTATGCCTTATGTAGATCTACAGGTCTATCGTATTTCCCCAATGGTGTAATGAAATTATAACTATGATGATGGTTAATCTCAGTTGTCAGTTTGACCAGATTTAGAGTTACCCTGAAGACAGACCTCTGGATGATAGGGTGTTTTTTGGGAGACTTAAGCAAGAAGAGAAGATGGACCTTGAATGCGGGCAACCCCATTCCATGGGCAATGATTCATGACTGATAAAAAAGGAGAAAATGAGTAGAGTGCCTACATTCATCTCTTCCTGGCTACCAATTGTAGAGCCAGTGGGATCAGCTGCCTCTTGCTCTTGTTACCATAACAGAGAGCCATCTCTGTTACTCTGTATTCTCTGCCATGATGTATTATACCTTCAAACTATAAGCCAACATAAGCCCTTTCTTCCTTATTGTGTTTTGTTTTTGAAGATGATGGTGGTGGTGGCCACGTGTTTTGTCATAGTAATGGGGAAAGTAACTAATCCAGTGACCTTATTCAGAAATAGAGTCCAATAGTTGATTAAGATCATTCTAGTTAATGTGGACCTTAAAACCATCTGATATCTCTATGGGACCAGGTATGTGTGGCCACAGGCACACAGGGATAAATGCAGAAGCAAGTATTGGAGTGACTTACCTACAAACGAGGTGACAACAAGGGCTGTCTAACCACCAGAAGCAAGAAGCAACACAGCGTGCTTTCTGCTCAGTAGTTTTCAGAGAGAACCACAGGCCCCTTGATTATGTACTCCTAGCTCCCATATGTGTGAGAGGATAAATATCTCTTCCTTCAAGCCTCAGCTATGGGTAGACTTTTTGAAGCAGACCTAGGGAATTTACATAGTCTTGGATCAGAGAACATCATAGAAAAAAAGGGATTTTAGCTGAGAGGTGTAACATATTACTTAGCATCGAGACTGATTAGGAAACTAAAAAGGAAGGGATTAGAAATGTGGAGGGGGCACAGGAGGAAAAGGGATAAGAATGTACATTATATACTTTATATATGGTATATATACTATATATCTTATATTATATACATTATGCTACATTATACACAAGCATGAAGCTATTACAATGAAAACCTTTACTTTGCACAATAAATATACACTCATTAAATTCACCATTAATTGAAGTCTCTGTCTTCTAAGACAGTTGCCTCTTCCCAGCTATTCCCATTCTCACATTACAGTAGTTCCTCTGCATAAGAAATGAACGTTTAGTGAGTTAGGGAACTCACCTTAGTGCACATAGCCCGTGAGTGGAACTGAAGTCTTCTGGCTCAGTACGCATTCTTGGAACTAGGGTGATTCCTTCCGTGCAAGAATTAGGATGTGGGCTATTGCTGAGTCACCAGATGCTACCCAGGGAAATTAGGAAGCAGTGACCCTGCAATCTCTGAGCTATTCCCCTCAGGACTCCTGTGCTTGGTAGGGCTTAAACTACATGTCCGTTTAGAAAAGTTTCCCCTTTCTCCTCCCCGGAGCATCGCCTGGGAAGTGCAGAGGACAAGCGCAAATAAGGAAGTGCCCTTGGCTGTCATGTGTGCTGCCTGTATGGAGTTTTGAGGACTCTTGTCCACTTGAAAGATTTCTTTGGGTGTTGTCCAAGTGGCCTTCCAGCTCCTGGAGAGTGGCGTGTACATTCCGGTGGCCAGCCTTGTCAATTACCTGGGTGGCTTGTGCTCTTGTGGAACTCTGTGTCACTGTGTGTCATTTTGAGATTTGCCCAGTGCTCTTAAGGCTCAGAGGTTCTGCAAACGGAGCTCAGTATGTGTGATGCCTGCAATCACATATTGCAGAGTGGTTGCTTGGGCCTTAAGCTTAGATTTTTTTTTTTTTTTGCATGCTGCATTTAGGCTTCAAGATGCCGTTTTCTAGAAGAATACAGCCTGAAAAATGCTCCTTGGCTGGAAGGGAAGTGTGAATTCTTTGCTAATACAAATCCAAGAGGGCCTTTGTGACTCCACGTGAAGCTTTTGGGAAAGCCCCTATGATTTTGACTAATGATGCTTTTTTTTTCCCCACCACTTTCTGCTGTGCTCACAGGCACCAAGACAGTTCTTTTGAGAGAGACTCATCACACTACAACTCAGATTAGAATCCAGGTCTTTAAAAGAGGACAGCCCTATGAGAGAAATAGCTGACTGAGATGACAAAAAAGCATCTCATTTGTTATTCTGTGTTAGTGAAGAAAAGCCGAAGAGGAGCCAAGGGCCAGCACAGCAAAGGCAGGAGGCGTTCTTGCTGAGTCCAACTGCCATTTTGCTCCAATAAGCTTCAGCCTAAATGTGGTAGTTGATGTTGCTTAGGATGCGGCTAGGGTTGTGTGGTGAACCGTTCGACACTGTTAAGCTTTTGTTTGACATAAACACGCTGTCCGTACACATTGATCTCAGAATCAGAAACTGTCCGCTCTTTGCCCTAAAAGTGAGGCTTCTTTCATATATACCTTGTCCCTACTTTTTCTAAGTGGTATGAGGAACAGAAGAGGACGAAAAAGTCAACAAAATGCTATCATAGTCTCAACTTTCTAGCTATACGCTTAACTTGCTTAAGATAAATTAACAATCATAACTAGCATTACCATAAAAACCTGCATTAATTGTTTAACGTATTTAATTCTTGTCATTTTTATTACTAGCCCCATTTTGCAAATAGATAAACCAAATTTCCTAGTTTAAAACTTGGCAAACTACTACCACATGAATAACTGACGGTGAGCTGGCGGGCAGGTTGTAGGAAGGTATTGAAATCATAACATGTTATAGGTCATTCGTATTTGAACCATTTGAAGAAAGGTATTTCGTATTGACAGAGGACAGTTAAGCAAGGACAGATTTATAAAATGTGTGGTACCTCTGTTGAGTGGTGTTGCAATCTTTTTGGAGCCAACAGTAACATGGAGAAGAAAAGTGAGAACAAGAAAAGAGCCATTGTTTGAGAGACAAAAGCTTTGCCTGCTAGTGCATAGAATTTGAGTCAATTCTCTTTCACTTGGGCATAAGTGCACTTGAAGGGGTTGAGCAACAAGGGCCAGGGAGAGTAAAGGAGGACCATCCGTGCTGTGCTTTTAGGAAGATTAACTTGGCAGTAGTGTGTTGGATGGAGTCAGGGGCAGGGTACATAGGTGAACAGGAGAAAACAGGATGAGATGGTCCACTGAACTTCTGAATTCAATTGCATATTTTCTAAATTAAAGTAAATTAGCTTCTGGTTCAGTGGGAGAGCATAAAGGTGGGAGGGGGATGAAGAGAAAGTGTCACTGACTCCACTCAGCTGCCTTTACAGCAGACTAGGAAATCATGAGTGACAAAGACCAAAACTTTGGGCCAGATCCTTTACTACTATCATTTATTACTATCATTTGCTATTAATGATGTTAATGAAAGTTACTTATTTATTGCTTATGAACAGTGTTAATAAAAGTCACCAAAATAATCAAAGAGAACTTTGCTGATGAAAGACATAATGTAGGCTAACAAAGAAAAGCACCTACTTATAAGCCAATGAGTGTTCTGAACTTCATATGGTTGCGCTCTTTAGGATCATGACCCCAGGGGCATCATTTATCCTTATCATGTGTTTGAAATAAAAATAGAGAGGCTAATTTATATTCCCACAGGACACACCCGAGTTTATCTACTCTGTCATGATATTTAAACAAATTTATTTATTTTTCCAAAAAGATGACTTTTGACTGCAGGATCATTAAGATGTTGACATTTGCAAGAAGACGTGAGCCAAGGTTTTCTTTCAGCCTGTTTTCAGTGACGTTTGTGCTTCGTATCTACTGTATGGATTCTTTTGTTTCTCTCTGAACCACACAGAATACTCTAAGATGCCAGGAGCTTAAAGAATTTGTGGAGTCAAGGATTTTCCAGTATCCTTTAAATTTTAATAGCCACTGATGGAGAACTCAAGAGACCGAAACACTTGGGAGTGCTGGACTTCAAGCTTTCTTCGTTTCCCATAGAATCCCATAGAACCTGTTCACGCTGTACCATGGGGCAAGTGTAGAGACAGGGCAGGTGACTGCTTGAAGTAGATTTTCCCCCCTTCCAATGTATGCATGTTTTCTATTGGGGTAGCTGGGCATATACATTTTTAATATTATGAAGCCTCGAGTGTTAATAAAAAAAAGCCAGCTGAATACATATCAGTCTCCTGGGAGATCAGGCTTTAGAATGCTGAGTGGGTTTGGTGTATGATAAAACTTTAAGAAGTCTTTTTTTTCCCCAGAGATTTCTAAAGACATTTGCTTATCTGTAGTTCAGATGGCAAGCATTGACGATGAATAGTGAACTTTAGAAGTCAGTAAAACTATGGCTGATGAGAAAAGATTCCAACTGTCTCTTTGACAAAACACTCACATGATGTGAGAAAAAAATGAAGAAACTAAACTAATAAAGATGCAATATAAAGTGAAGTTTGACATCCATTTCGTTGTTCAGAGAGTCTGACTTTTGGGGAGGTGCTTCCTTATGAGTTGTGTGTGTGTGTGTGTGTGCAGATGTCATTTCTCAGATGTATACTTCCTTATTATTTGAGACAGGGTCTCTTACTGGCCAGGAGCTTACTAATTAGGCTAGGCTGGTTGGCCAGCAAGCCCTAGCAAACTATCTGTCTTCGTTCTCAAGCACTTAGGTTGCAAGTACAAGCCACTGCACCTAGAATTTTTATGTGGGTTGTGGGGTTTAAATTCGGGGCTCTGGCCAAAACTGAGCTGTCTCATAGACACTTCTTTTTAAAACTTTTATTTTACCTTTACTTGTGTCTATGTGTATTCACATGTGTATGTGTGTAGGTGACAACAGAGACAAGAGGAGTGCATCAAATCCCTTGGAGCTAGAGCTACAGGTGGTTGTAAGCTTCCTGTTGTGGGTGCTGGGAACTGAACTCTGGTCTTCTTTGAAGGCACTACGCACTCTGAACTGCTGCGCCTTCTCTCCAGCCTCCCCCTTCTTACAGAGTTTCACAACCCAATACTCCAGAGTAGCACTCTTTGAAGATTAGCATAGATTGTATACATCCACATCTGAAAATAAAAATTCACCTTTCTACAGTTGCATATTATACTTTGAGGTCCATCCATGCATGTGCTTTATTTAAGGTATCTCACAACTCTTTGAAACGGTATCACAACAGCCACATCCACAGATGATACGCAGTTCTGAAGAGAGGTCTCTGTAATTTTTTTTTTCTCATTTAGGTTCTCTAAAGGGTTTGTAACCCTACACAGGCAGAAAACCACTGGGTTAATGGAAGGTGGCCCTATCAGTCAGGATTCTGGCAGGTAACAGATGGTGTGCTCAAATGGGGTTAGAGTTTAATGAACAGACCATTTTCAAGAGTGTGGGGAAGGGTAGAGGAAACCAACAAGTGATGCCTCCCTTCAGGCTAGCAACAGAGGGAGACCTGGAGATGCCAGAGGAGCAAGCTGGTTCTGTGTCCAGAGAGCTATAGCTATTGCCAGGGAAGAGGATGCATTTCAAGAATGCAGGCTTTGATGGAGTAAACATAATCTCTCCATGATAAGCGATGAAGGCATATGAGGGGGCAGGATACCCCACTAAATTGTCTTCTTGCCCTTGACTTTATTGATAGTGCTTTCCTAGGTCTTAGCCTACTCAAAGGTCAGGCCCTAGAAGCACAGATGGTAAAGAAGGGTACATCAAGGATCCGAGGAACTGGACAGAATGCCTTACATGGGGACACTTAGTTAACACGTTTATTATAAACTCAATGGCTGCTCCCCTACTGCCAATGGGAACTGCAGCCAAGTTCTGCCATAATAACGTGCTCTGCTTAGAAGGAGTTAGAACCTAGACTAATGCCCATGCAGCTTTATGGTTTTCAACCTTCAGTTTTTTGAAATGGTTTCTAATTCTGAACTATAACCGTTTGAGGGTCAGCCGCTTAAAATTAATTTCACGTTAAGGCAACTGTTAAAGATGTTGGGATAGTTTTTAAGGCATTTGGATGTCATGAGAACCTGTTTCGCTTCAGAATGCTGGAGATGCAAGGAGGGAAAAGAGTTGTCTACTCGCACCCGTGAAGCAAGGCTGCGGTGCCTGAGTGGGACAGAGCTTGCATCGAGCTTTGTTTCAGTAAAGGGCTTGCATTTGTAAACTCTGGCATTGCATTAACTCATTGTATGGAGTTCGTTGTTGCAATTAGACTGCCTTTTAAGTTTATTAGTGAACTCACTAATGTACTCTTAAAAAGCTTTATCTGGAAGGAAGTCAATACCCAAAGCCAATAGAACTGAAGAGCTTTGCCACACGCTCTCTCGCTGAAAATCGTGTTATCAATTTTCATGTGACTGTTAATCAATTAGAGTGACAGAGAGATGATTTGAAGTCAATTTTCTGTTTATTGCTAAATTAGCATTTGATCACATGTGCTTATTTTGGGTTTTAAAGAGGCTCTGGATTCTTTTGTCAGGAGGCAAGATGGAGGGGAAGTCTATGATGGGAATAATCATTTGTGATTTTAAAAATATTTGCCCATCAAGACGCAAAATTTTAAAGTAAATTTCTCAAAGGATAATGCCCCTTGTGATACGGTTGAGCTGGTACATCTGGCAGATGAAAACTGATCACATATAGTGTCCCACATCAGGCAAGCATACCTAGTCAGTGGGAAGTCCAAGAAATGAGCCACGTGTCCAATGTTCTGTGGATGGTTAGGTTACACTTCCAAAATGAACACGAATCCATTTAAGCCAAGGAAGTGTACCATAGATAGACTGTCTGCAGAAAAGCATGCAAAGATGTAAGCTTTATGTCTTGTGCTATCTCATGCCCAAATTATTGCTTAGATATCAGGAGTATCAACAGGAGTTACAAGACCGATTATGACATGACGCAGTGGAGGGACATAGCGCATGGTGGCGATGTGTCTTTTCTGTGCTCTTACTGTGTGCCTCACAGTTTTCAGAGTGTCTTTGGGGAAGCAGCTTCTGTCCGCCACTCAAGGGCCTGCTAGAGGCTGCTCATTGTTGTTGGTGTAGCCACCCCAGTTGAACAAAGAAACAAATTCAGCTCTTCATGACTAGATATCTGTCTTTGTCTCGGTGTCATCCCTGCTCTTCCAAAGGAAGGGAAACTGAGCTGAAGTGGGAAATGGTTGGCGCACCACTCTGGAGAAGCTCTGTCTAACTTCAAAGAACTGAAGTGCACATAATGCTAAAACTTCTAGCTCAGGCTGAGAGGCCAGTGTGACCTCTCTTTGTATTTTATAAATTGGCTCATGTTTGGGTTCCTTTTCCTCATCTGAAAAAAAAACAAGGATTAAGCAAGACAACTCTAAGGATTCCTGTAACCTTAAATATTCAGTGTTCAGAATTACCCAGAGAGGAGGGATTTCTCTCAAATGTAGAATATTATGCCAATATCCCAATTATAAATCAAATAGTAGGGAATCTGGAATGCAGGCATTATATTTCTCATAAGAACTTCAAGTCCTTGTAATTGCGTATTTTCAATTACTCATTGGTGTAATTGAATCACTAAAGTATGGCTCCTTAATTTATGTTGGATAGCAGGTAGATAAGCTTACTAGCAACATTCCGACTTTTCTCCCTTTAGGACACACTTCCAGTTGAACTATGGAATGAATTACTGTGGATTTGTGATGATTCACTGTTATGGAGATAACGTTAAAGGGCTTGGGATGACAGACTGCATTTTGTCCATATATTTGGACAAGTGTTGTTGAGTTTAAATTGCTTATGATCATACTTAATGGTGGGCCAGAACATACACTGTTGTCTTTTCTGTGTGTGTAATTAAATTGTGTAAGGCAAGACCTCACTGTGGCTCTTAGCTATTAAATCTCTGTGGTGACGTGAGGAGAGGCTGCCAGTGCTCTGATGAGGAAATACCAAGAGTTAGGAGTGGAGGGCGAAGGTTTGTGGGCTTCCTCCATTTGTCAGCTGTTCTATTTGAATTCTGAATGCCCGTTTAAGTGTAGTGTCTGGGGTGCAGTAATAAAGTTTAATAGAATTAGAGTAGGACTGAGTTCCATTGTAAGATATGGCCTTCATAAACACTAGAGGAGGTAGGGAGAGAGGGGAGGCACAAAAAGAGAGATTCCTCCCACCACACACACCGCAGAGATCCCAGTAGGAATTGTCACCCTCTAGCAGAGTACTGGGAATGCTGTCAGGGTCTGGATGGAGGATACTGTTTCTCTAGACTTAGCTGAAAGAGGGACTCAGAATTGCCAGCTGGTTCCAAATAACCTTGGAGGGTTCGAATCAGGAGAGGCAATTACTCCAGCTCCTTTCCCTGAACTGTAAATATCACTTACAGACTTTGGTTCCAAACCTGAGTTAATTGCATTGGCTCTGGGGGATCCTGGGTTATAGAGAATAGGTTCTATTGATTTTGTCTATTTAAGGAAGGTTTGGGCAACCTCTGCCGCACCCTGGTCAGTCTCCCTGTTAGTTGGATACCCTTTGAGTTACAGCCGTCACATCTAGAGGTGACAGAGACCTCCAGACTCAGTTTTACAGAGGGGATGGCAGTAATCCTGAGTGAGAGAATTAGGCAGAGTGCAGCCACAGGCACTTCATTGCCGCTCTCTCTACAAGGTCACACCATTCTTTTGGTCATCCAGTTATGTTTAAGTGAGTTGTTCATTGCACAGGAAAATTTGATTTTCAAAGCAAGGAGAGGGATTCAAAGCCAGTCCATTGTAAGCATGCTAGACTATGTGCTGTGGTGAAGAAACATGGGGTGGCATCCAGTCTGATTTTTTAAAGGCTGTCATTTAGACTAGCAGCAGCTTGATGCATCCTACATCTATATGCCAGCTCCGAATTGCTGAGTGCCTGCTTTGTACCAGGCACCATATGAAGCTCTGGTGGCTTTAGGGAGAACCAGTCATGACTCTTGCTTTTTGAGTCCTTTAGGACCCAGTGGTGTTGGCAGCCAGGTAAGTAGAGAAAGAAGTTGTAGTGTGGTGAACCACACTGGCTCAGAGGGATCACAGGTTATACAGAATGGATGCTGCTGATTTTGTTTGTTTAAGGAAGGTTTATGCAATCTCTACCACACCTGGGTCTGAGTTTGAGTTGTGGAAGGCATGAAAACACACACACATGAACACATGCATACTATGTGCATGCACGCGCGCATGCGCGCGCGCGCGCGCACACACACACACACACACACACACACACACACAATCCACTCATACAAAGAGGAGGCACATAGATGGTTTGACAAGTTCACCGAGGTACAAACACAGACAAGGTCGCCACACACACTCACATGTGTGGATGTATATTTTTTCTTTTATGTCATTGGAAAATCTGTCAGGAACTCAAAGACGAATGCAGGCACACAATTAGGGAGGTCGTGTTTCTCTGCTTGTAATCGAGATAATACCCAGAAATAAAACCATAACTGACTGTCACATTGATAGGGCTCTTTCATAAGCACAGCTGTAAATAAATGGGGGTTTTGCTCCTCTGTGGTCACACAGCAAGGTCATGGGTCCTCTCTTAGGTAGTGTCTACAGAAACATTTAGAAGGCAGCTAAGTGGAAGTAACCCAGGGAACATGGTCTACTTGATTGTGATGAATGGACCTACCATCCTCCATTTTTACTTTGTTTATCTCTCTCTGAAAATTAAAGAGAAATGCAATCATCCAGTAATAACCTTGGTTGCTAACTTTCCAACAAGTATCTCAAATGAGAGACTGCTTCTGCCGTCAGTCACAAAGTAGTCAATATAGAAAAGCTAAGGCTGGAGGGAAAGTGACATTGTGAAGGTTAGCACCTGGCAGCACCAGGAATCCAAAGCAGGCTTTTCTGATTCCCAAGCCTGTTCGGCTGCTAAGTCATGATACTTATAGGACAGCGGTGTCCCCAAGTGAATCGTCACTCTTTAGAATGAGGACTGTCTTTTGCAATGTTAATATTCCCCCAATACATCCGGGTTTCTTGGGAAATACTCGGAGACTATGGTGTGTGCAGATCACTGGCAGATTAGACAAACAGGTACTAAGAGGTGTGAAACGGCCTCCATGCTTACTGCAGACCTGGCATTGGCATGAGCACCTTACAAAGAAATTTCCTTTCACATACATACAAAGATACTACAGACAGTGAGTTGTATAAAGTGTATTAAAGTGACGTTCACAGCTCCGTGGAGATTTTTGTCTGTGTGAACTATTTCCAACACCCTAGAAACTTCCCTAGCACCTTTTAAAGTCAATAGCCTATATAAAAGATTATTTCTATTATTGTCAGTGCCCTTGGCCAGTTATTGGACTGTATAATGGACTGTATTACTGTGGAAGTGGACTCAAGCCGTACTTCTCTTTATGTTTTCCTTGACTCCTTGGGAACACCTGTTAAGATGGTCCCATGTATTTACACGAATCAGTGTTTGTTTACTTTGTCGCTATGCGGTACTTTATTCCATTAATTCATGACATTTCACTTAGCACTTCTGCATATGGGCACTTTGAGTTGTTTCAAACATGGGGATAATACAGTTATGTCCATTAGAAATGGTTTTGGGACTCAGTGAACACATTTTCTAGGATATGAACTCAGAGCTAAAATTTCATGGTCATGACCTGGATTTTTGTTTACTTTTAGTAGATATGGCCAAGTAGCTTTACACCGCGATTGGATCATTCACAGAATCACGAGCGAGATGCAGTGAGCATTCTGTTAGTTGCAGGTTTGTGTCAACACTCGGCACTGCCAGTCTTTCCCTGTGATGCTACCTCTTGGTTTTCTCTCCCCAGTGATTTACATCTAATTCACATATTAACTCCATGAAATTGGAGTTATTGTTTCCATTTTACAGATGAGGAAACTGAGGTAGAGACATGTCAATTTTTTTTTCAGGATTACACAGCAAATCAATGAAAAAGAGAAGATTTGAATGCAGACTATCTGGCTCCAGAGTCCACATCCTAAATATTTTACTACACAATTGGGATGCCCGTGAAAGATAAACATGTGGCCATACTTCAAACCAGTGAAGAGGAACTTCTAGCGCTATTCGCTGCTCTAGCTTTTAGCAAAGGCACACGTATTTATTTAATAACTTAGATACAAATCACTGTATCATTTCCAAAGTACTGTAGCTATTTCAGTACTGATTGCTTTTATCTTAGAAAAGGTTAAAAATAAATAGAAACCATGCATGGTGGCTCATATTTGTAATCTCAACTCTTTGAGAAGCTGAGGCCAAAAGAACACCATGAATTTGAAGCAAGCTTGGGCTACATAATGAGTTTCAGACCAGCCTGGAGTACAGAATAAGATGCCATCTCAAAAACACCAAAACATACACATATATGCATACATCAAATAAATATATAAGTATATATTTCCCAAGGAGAGTTGCTTTGGGAACTATAAAAATTACTTTATGAACTGTTGTAGCAATCATAACTTGATAAACATTTGATTTAAACTATGTAAAAATTACCCACTTCACAAATTTTTAAGTATTTGTGACTCTTTCTGTATAGTTAAAAGTATCATCGTATTCAGTGCACCAGCTATAGAGAGGTGTGTGCTGCACAAGTAAGTGGGTGTGGCGCAATTGAGTTTGTCTTAGATCTTACACTGGCTTCTCAGAAGCGAAGTAATGGAAGAACTATGATTATCCACGGCTGAAGTTTCAGTACTGAGTGGTAAACTAAGCCATGTGTCCCAGAGATGCTCAGGGAGGGGCATGTTGTCTTTGTATACACACACACACACACACACACACACACACACACACACACACGAAGGTCAGAAGACAACTTTGGAAATTGTTTTTCATGCACTACTTTTTGTTTGAGATTAAGTCTCTCATGAGCCTGAAACAGGCTAGGCTAGTCTCCCAGCAAGCTCCAGGGCCCCAAATGTCTGCACCTCTTTTCTGGCCTTCACTGGGATTTTAAACTCACACTGCATCACCTGGAATTCTTCCTAGGTTCTGGCATTTGAACTCATGTTTTTGAGGCAAGAGCTTTACTGATTGAGCCATTTCCACAGCCCCACATTCTAACTTATTTACTGACTATCCATTTTGTTCATTTTCTCACTTAGACCAATAAAATACAGATATTGGAGAGTTCCTTTTTCCTGTATCTTGAGTATCTTGGAAGAAAAGGCCTGAGACTAACTTCTGAGTTATTATTCAGGAAAATAATGGTGTCTTTATTTGGAATCCATTGCTGGCGCCCAACAGACATCTATAGAATCAGTTATTTGTGATGCTCTGCCACCACTGCCCCACTGCACACTGTTCACACATGGGCTTCTGAAGACGAAGGCGAAAACGGATCCTCTGCAGCCCCAGGCTCCAGAGCCAGGGCTTGGCCACAGGGATATGAATGGTGTTTTTGAAGGAAAACTGGTTTGAAAGCAGCTTAAATGTAGCAGTAAATGAATATGAGTCGGAGTTAAGCACCCATCACCCGCCTCCACGCAGTCCCATCTCTCCCAGCCATTTTGGAGCCATTTCTGCTGAACTCCGCCTAGTCAGTTTCCTACCGGGTAACAGCACGTGGCAGGAATAATGGCTTTCGCCTGAGCGTGTGCCTGCTCTCTCCATCAGCCACTTGAAGGCATTTTGGAATTGTGTGCTTTTTCTATTTTCTTTTCTTTTCTTTTTATTTTTAAAACAGCATATAAAACTAAATTGAATTCAATGCTAGTAAAAAGGGTGGCTTATGTCTGAGACAAGGATGTGTTTTTTCAACTCTAAATGGAATAGCAAAAAGCCTGAATGCAAGGTGTTATTTCCTGTGGGGCAAAGGAAGATTATTTTCTTCTGTTCTACCTTCTCTCTGAACTGCTCTTGATCCTCCCTTGAACTGCTGTCTTTCTCTCTCTCTCTCTCTCTCTCTCTCTCTCTCTCTCTCTCTCTCTCTCTCTCTAGTAGTGTGTGTGTGCACATGTGAGTCTTGCCTTCCCATTTTATTATGAAAATATAAGTACAAACAAGTATAAATTATTCCATACCAGGCAATATGTGCAGTGCTTTGTGAGATCCTGCTGTGAGATTTAATCACAGTTCTCTGCCACTCATTAGCCATGTCATTTTAATTAGTTAACATCTCTGTGCTTGAATTTCTTCATTTGAGAAGTGGAGACAATCACAAGTCCTTGAGAGAGGAATTGCAATTGTTCTATAGGCTAGGAAACCGGGAGAGAGAAGTTTCTGGTCCTAGGTCATGCAGGTAACAAGTATTGGACTAGAGATGTCTCCCTCACTCCTAACCCGTGAGTCTAGCTCTCAAGTCTGTGTCTCCAAATACGTCTCTGTTCAGCATCTTTGGATTTGTGTATATGAATCATGAAAAACAATATGTTTTTCAATTTGAATGACATATTTGTTCTTTTTTTCCTGTTGTAATGAGGGGCTCGGGCTGTGTTCCTGGCGCCCGGTGTGTACCCGAAATAATTACACGGAAACTGTATTCATCCAAACACTGCCTGGCTCATTATCTCCAGCCCCCCATTGGCTAACTCTCACATATTATTTTAGCCCATGTCCATTAATGTGTATCGCCACTTGAGTTGTGGCTTACCGGCATGAGTCTAACCAGTGTCCATCTTGTGTTGGAGAAGCATGGCGTCTGCTCCACTGCCTTCTCTCTCACAGCATTCCATTCTATCTACTCCGCCCACCTAAGGGCTGTCCTACCAAAAGGCCAAGGCAGTTTTCTTTATTTAACCAATGAGGGCAATATACAAACAGAAGACCCTCCTACACCATTTTCCTTTTACAAATGTTATTCTTGATGAAAATGTGTGACTAGTATATATCAAAGGTGGTTTCTTGCTCCTTCTGAGTGATTTTAGGAACAGTCAGTTTACATTTCAGGCGTGTAATGTTAAGGACCTCAGTTAATTTTTGACATGGAGTTGTACCTTATGCATTGTGTGTGAGTTCAGTTGAGATATATTAGAAAGTTGAGATCACCTGGACTAAAACAGGTTCCAATGACGCAAGCACCCGTGTAACAAATATTCTATGTTGGGTTTGAGACCAGAGGATGAGCAGATCAGACATGGTCCACTGTCCCTTGGGGCTTCCTCTCTCATGGAGAGGTGCACAATGTCCCATCTAGACAATACTGAGAGAGTAGTCTGTTTAACCACACTTAGCTTTATATACCAAGCTGAGGGCTTGGCTTAATAGGCAGGTATCAGTGAGTACCTGCTGGATTTGATGGATGCCATTAGCTGCTCCAGATCACCACTGTGGCCTGAAAATGCAAATGTCAGCCAAAAAGGTGTCTGAAATGGCAGAAGGTAGAGCAGGGCTCACTCAGCAGTCAGCTCAAATCAGGAGGAACTGGAGGACAGTGGTCAGTGGGGATCTGGATCCTGGAAGCAATTTGAGCTCTGGGGGACACCATAGAAGAGGAAAGAGAAAAGGCATGTTAAATTGATACCCCACATGAACAGTGTGTGCTGCTTCCTGTTCTGGGATGGGCTATGGACCAGGTCCTTAGTCTTGGTGAGCTCTGTCTCTTGAGTATAAAATCGAAGTAGTAATATGTACTGAGTAGGATTTGTACGCTTTTGATGTTCAGAGGTTGAGAGTGAGTGGAAAAGACTCTTTAAAGGCCACTTGGGGCATCACAGCTATTTGGTGTTGGCTTCTTTATTATTGGTGTGCGTCTTCTTTGCTCTAACTTCGTTATTATGAGAAAGCTCTTGAACTGTTACTAATACAGTGCTAGTTTCCTTGGCTTTTAGAATTCTTGAAAAGAGTATCCTGGGTAGTGTTGGTGTGGTGGAATGCTTCTTCTGAGTCAGGGAGGAAGTCTGTCACTTGTCCTACAACTGTTGATAGGTGTTCACAGGACAGCCACATCCCTGTCTGGGTTTGTCGTCTTTATAAACATAGTCTTGAGTTGGCTTAGGTCTACTCCAAGGTCCATCCTGTACTGAGATTCTGTGGCAATCTCTGGAGACTCTACTGGGGAGGATGGTCAACGGACCCACCATTGCCTGCCAATTTGAACTTAATGTAGTGCTTCTCAGTTGAGGGGATATGTTTTCCATTCCCCACCCAAGAACATCTACCAATACCTGGGTATCTTTGATTGTTATAGCTAGGTGGGTACTGGTATAGCTGTCATGCCAAGGGTATTTCTAAGCATCTCACAATGCACAGGACAGACCTATACAACAAAAAATTGACTAAAATGTCACCCACGCTCAACAAACCCTGTTCAATGCTTTCCCTGTGTGTTTCAGAACAAAGTGAGCTAGCCGCAGCTCTCTTTCCACGAACTATTTGACCATGTCTTTGGGCCATTTGAGGGAGCTGTAGAGAAGTTGGTTTGTTTGTTTTTTTTTAAAGGCTTTGCTTCCTCTTCTTGATGTCTCTTGACCACAGGGAGTTGGGAACATCAGTGATGAGAGAAATGGGGTTCAGATGCCTTAAAAGGGGAACATGGGGCATCATGAGCACACAGGGCTGGAAGAGGAGTAGAAAGGGTCTCTGTCCACATTGCTGGAGAGCTGACAGGCAATGAGTGCTATGTTCTGGTGGGGACTTCTTTGTGAAATTAACTCATTATTTACTCCTTCGAGTATATCATGGTGGAACAGGCTCTGGGCTTTTGCTGGTGACAGAGCAGTTCTGAAGTGGAATGAGTGTCTGATTTGTAACATGAGCTTCCTAGTGCCTGGCTCTCTCTCCCGGGCAAGCTCTACTCCTTCCAGACTCCACACAGAGATGCCTCCTTTCCAAGCTCTTTCTCCCATAAGTTATTTATGCGCCTCTCCTCTTGCCTCAGCCCTGGTGTTGGACAGGCACTCCAAAATTTACTGGCAGAATGAGTGAGCAAATGAATGAATTAGTGAATGAGGCATAGCTTCAAATCCCAGTCTTTGCGCAAATTTTAAGAGAATCTCTCTTGACTTGTAGCCCAACTTATTTTGTGTATCTCAGATTGTAAAGAGACGAGGGAGGGACGGAGACAGTTTTCTGGCTGACACTTCATGTGGGTGCAGGGAGGTGACAATCACTTGGGTGTGGGGTCAGAGGGGACTTTGATACAAATGAGACTTGTAGGTGAGCTGGTGTGGTGGGCCAGAAGCATGAAGGTGATTGAGGGGAATAACGGGTCTGATAACTGCTCTATTATGGGGAAGCACTAATGATCTCTATAAAGATGGTATATGGCTCAAAAGGCATTATTTTTAGTAGGTATCTCCAAGTTGTATGAATTAATAAGGAACAGCTTGGGTAGTGGAACTCATTAACGTCTCAAATCTACCTTATTTACACTGAATGTAAACCCTTCTGAGACTGGTAGTATCAACCATTGCAAATGATCCTCCCAGAGAGGACAGTAATTTCTGGTAGGGCACATGGGGGTAAGGAGGGGATTTTTTGGATGCTTTAAATATTCTTTAGAGGTGCTTCATCTGTCTCCAGTAACCCTTATTGAAACCAAAAGTCCTGAGTCACTTTGGGACCATTTACAGCTAATCGCACAAGGTTTGTTTGGTACACACCATTGTGGAACATTTAATTCATTTGTTTTAGAATCACTCAGGTTGGCCAATGGTCTGTTGTGCTTTTCAATAGAAGTTAGTGTTAATTTATAGAGGGGTCCTGAATGGGAGCCTCTCTTGATCTTGGCTTCCTTTTAGAAGCCATGTCTGTGGCTGGCACAGCTCCTTGTACACAGTGAGGCCTTCATGACGTATGTGAGTCCCAGCCATTTCTTAATGCAGGCCTTTCCTCTCGGGGCTTCAGTGCCATGGCCTCACCCCCTCACATTTGTTATCCCTAGACATAAATGAAAACTTCTGCCTTTCACATCAACTTCCTTCCAGACATTTTAGGTTTCATAATTAAATTAGTAATAAGAATAAAGGGACCCTGTCCTTAGATTTGTCATTATCCTTTCCCCACCTGTTTCACTGAATGTTATCTCAGGTCACCTGCCAAAGAGAAGGAGGTTGGGTGCTGGGAGTTCTTTATGTGACATGTCATCTCATCCCTCCTCTAGGTATCTGTTCTCACCTCAACTATCCAGAAGGGGAAATCAAGGCCCAGGAATGATTGGTCACATATTCAAAATCACATGGCTGGTCTATTGGTGTGCCAGACTTACAATCCAGGTGTCATTGCCTGGACCTGATAAATCTCATTCAGTAGTACCTGTGGTGGAAGAAGGAAGAGCCAGGGGAAGGTTAAGTCAAGACTGAAGAAAAGATTTATAGCTGACAAAATAGGAAGGAACCTATCTGATGTGGTGTGGAGGGGAAATTGGAGGAACTGAATTCCTTTTTACTCTGTACTGAGGGACTCCATAGAAACTCACTGGTCTGCACCAGTAGAATCTTCAAAACTGACTCATGGTTTCTCCCAGTCGGCCCTGAGCCAGAGCCTGGGTCAAAGTCTTACCATCATCCTGTATCCCTAAGTTCATCATCATGTTGCCTCTTTAGCAGGAAGCAGAGGAATAGCGTGGCAAAAATATCAGTAATTAACATTTATTGGGGATATTCTGCATAGCAGGTAGGCATTGAATATAAAATTTCCAATATATCATTGACTAGTGTCCTATATGATTGGATTGACAGAAAATGGAAGTTTCAATGTCAGAAAACACAAGCCCCTATTTTATTAAAACAGACAGTGAGCACGAGTTACTCTCTCACGTGTCAGTACTTGTCCAGGGACGCAGGCTCGCGTGGCCCACAGCTGCGTAGTGAGTAACCTGTCTATGAACAATTGCCATTTAGCCAATCATTCATGGAGGGTTTATTTATCCCATGTTGCAGACAGGTGACAGAGACACCGAAAGTGACTTTCCTTAGCCATATAGCGAGTGAGACCAGCAGCTAACACTGGAAGGCAGGTTCCAGAATCTTCCTTGTTAATGTCTCTGAATCTTGCTATGACTCATAGTACAGATCTTCCACTAAGGATGGGATGGGTGTTCAGTGAGCTCTGATTGGTCATTTAGCTCATGGATGACATCTGCATCAAGTGACATATTAGTGACACATGGATGGCCCCTGGCATGGTGTATGTGCTCAATAAATAGAATCCATTCATTTTGACAAGGGCACACTTCCAAATGGCCCGCTAATAATGACCAAGGGGTTATCTGGGATTATCTGATTTGATACATTTACCATTCCACATGCCAGTGCGTCTCAGTTGTCATATCTGTCAGAAAATGGTTGGCCAGGTTTCTATGCAATGAGAGAAATTAAAATTTCTTATCTTTTAAAATGTCTGCATATTTATTCCTGAACTTTACATATAGCATAAATGATTAGCTATAGTGCCTATTGTGAGAATATGTTTTGTTTCCCTGGGGATTCAGTGAAACAACATATATTGCTTCTTTGGGGGATCTTGAGGTTCAAGGTCTAATGATAAATTTCATTTATCTCATTATTATAATTATACATAACTATTTCATTAGTCGATGTGTTCCTTTGATTTATTTTTTACAAGCCTCAGTTTTCTCATCTATTAAATGGGAGTGTTAGTGGTACAACCTGTTTCAAAGTGTGATTGGAGGGTTGAGTAAGTGGATAGAAGCAATGTACTTAGTATAGTGTCTGACCAGATTATAAGCACTGTGAGAAGATTAACCTTATGTTGGTGATGACTGGTGCATTAGGAGGTTTGCAAATGGATAGGATTCTAAGACATGACACACTCATTATATGAGGAGACCCACAGCCTTCAGTCAAAAGCCACTCGAGAAAATGAATAAGAATATTAATAGTTGATTATTACAATTTCTTTTCTTAACAACAACTACATGTTGGATATGCTCCTAATCATTTCCTTATATTTAACCCCTTACATCTTCTCAGTAATTTTCAAGCTACTAATTAAGTTGTAGGGTGACAAAGTCACTGCTTGGTGACCCATAATAAATGTATCGAGGTTTCTCAAGATGACATCAGGAGAAACCTCGCTATATTACACACTGTTTTCCCCGTAGTTTCTAATCAGATAAAAGTGTTCATAAATAAAGAGTTAATATTTATTCAGTTCTACCTATACACTGGACTTCTGTTCCAAGTACTCGACATGAGTAGTCTTACCTCATCCACACACAATGCTATGAGATGAATATTATCATGATCTCTATGTTTAGAGATAGGAAACCAGAGTCAAGGGAAAGAGATGGAAACTCAGGTAGTGAAAATAGATATCAAGCATTCTACTTCTGTAGCCTGTGATGCTCTGTAAATGAGAGAAGGGTGTTGCACATGGAGACATGCACACGCATGCACACACACGTATAGGCACATACACACAGAGATATACTCACACCACACATATCTCAGCCTGGCAAGAGGTGAGTGCGATCCCCTTTCTTGGGTCTAGTGTTTCCCTTACTCTGGCTTTTTGTGTCCCTCTCTGTAAACTAAGGGGATCCTGGTGCCCCTTTAAAGTCCTATCGGCCACCGAAAACCTTGGGAAACACAAGTTGAATGTAGGTTTCCTTCTGTTTCTCCACAGCATTACTGAAGCATTGGGAAGTAGCCATCATTTAAATGGCTTCATTTCTACTTACACACTAGTTACATAATTCTTGGGAGAGAAAGCAGGATGGGAGGCCCAGCAGTGCCATTTAAGACCTGTTACTGGCTTCTCATTTGGGCTTTGATCTTAGGGTGCTGGTTCTCCTCCTAAATACATACATCTGGGCAGTGGCTGGGGAGCGTGGGCAGCTGCGCCTGTCCACAGCTTTCTTGGCTCCTTAGATAAACTGTACATGATTGCCTGTTGTGCAAAGTGGCCACTCCATGGTTTGGAGCAGTGGATGGACAATTATTGGGTAGAAGTGTGTGTCTAAAGACCTGACCATTTTCTCCTGTGGAGTCTTTGAAGGTAGTAGCTGTTGGTTTGCAGAATTTAAAAAAAAAAAAAAAAAGTGTTTTGAAGCTTGGAGTTTTCCAAGCTTGTCTCGAGGGTTCCTTTGAAAAGAGTCTTTCTGTTCTCAATTACACACAGCAAAAAGGGGCCGAGAGATGTTCACGTACATGCTTTATTATACTGTCCACTAAGCTGAGGGTCAGACCAGAGATGTGCCCAAGCTCAAGAATCTGTCAGTAGCGGGTCGAGTATACCAAGACGTCCACAAAACACTGCGTCTTTACTCTGACTCTGAGTACACAGTTCTTCTGAGAGAGTCTATGAAGAGCCAGAAACTCATGGTTTCACAGGTCATGCTAATGAGTGGCATGGCACAGGGATACGTGGCGAGCTGGTGACCACACGGCCCATTCTGAGAAGCTGATACTCTGAATCAGCCTGTGGCTGCTGGAAGGTAGTGCCTACACAGGACTGCCACACCTTTGGACTTGCAAGGTTGCAAACTTGTTAGACTCCATAAAACATTTTGATTTTGAGTGTTGGAGGGACTCTCACACAATGATCTTAGGGGTATGGAGGTGGCCCAATCATCACATGTCTTTGGACTGGTTCGATATCATGAACCATTCATGTTTGTAAAGACCAAATGTCACCAGCAGGAGATTCCAGAAAACACAGAGAAATCCCAACTCAGGGAGGGACATTTACACACCAAGACCCTAATCATGCCCCTCTTTTTAGCCCTTAGCATTGGGGATGCTTTAAAAATCCACCCAATGCACGTGTTGCACAGAGAAGAGTGGGCAGCCACTTCACCTCAGCTGCACATTCTATTTATGCCTGTGCCTCTTTCCGTGTACCTTCATCTAGTACTCCAGAGGCCTTGCTGGCTTCTAAGTCCCCTGCTTTCATGGCCATGCCATCTTTCCTGGTGACAATGTGAGATGGCAAAGCATAGGCCATAAGGGACAGACCATTCTAAATGAGTATTGTAAACAGGACAAATCCTGTTAAACAAGAGAGATTAGCAGGGGGCGGGCTAAGTGGTGGGAACTGATCTGTGGTTCTTGGGGAGGGAGAAGAGAATCCTTTTAAGAATGATGGTAGAAATGGATGTGAATTGAGAGAAACTGGAGTTTAGCACAGGAGATGAATCTCTGCTGTACCCTCCAAATCCAGGACCTTCCCTGTGACATAAAGAGGATGATATTCATTCAAGTGTGTGGAGGCTCCCACAGATGTTTATCTCAAGTTCACTGTTAATAAAACACATAGCTGCCGCCCTCAATATCCCTTTGCCCATCTTCCATTCTTTGTTGCTTATCCTGTTTAGAAGCTGGAGACTTTCTCTCTTGGGCAAAAGCAACACAGAACACATTGCTCTAAGTACATCCTATTTTTAAAGCCCGAGGGCAATCAATTTGAAGACAGGGGTCATTTCCAACTTTAGATAAGGAAAGCCCCAAGTTTTTTTTTTTTAGAGCAGGGACATTTTCTATTACAGATCAGTGTTCTCAGTTTCCTTGTCAGAAGGACTTTGTTTACCGGTATTAAAAGTACTAAGTAAAATGTCATTACTTTGAGAGCAGCAGGAGATAATTAAATCTTACACACTTTAAGGAATCAAGCCAGGGGCAGAGCTGTTTTGCATACAGCACGCAAAGATGAGGTGAAAGTAGCCTGTTTCGGCTGTCACTCGATATTAGATTAGCTATTGGATAAGTGATGCAGGTCTGTGGATCACAGAAGCTGTCTAGAAGACCTCCCCATCCCCCCCCCCACGGAGCCCTGGTGTGCCCTAGTGCTCGCATAGATGGGATGGATTAATAAACTGAGATGATGGGAGAGTTGACTGCTTGTTGGATGCTGGATGTGATTGGATTTCAGGATATTCTAGGCATAAAACCTTAAAGATACCAAAAGTGACATAAGAGAAGGTTTATACCTATTTACTTGGGGCTTTCTATGTCATATAACTTTTGAAGTTGTCCCTGCCAAAGACTTGGGCAGTATGAAGTAAGTAGATCTGATGGAACGTGGGTACTGTCTTACTATCCTGGGCATGGAGCATGCCATGAAGAGACAGTTGGGTGAAGTCAAAACCAGAACTTGAGACAACCAGAAGGCTGCAGGTAGACCAGGAGAGTGCAGGTAGAAGCTGCTTCCTGTGAACTAAGCCAGGGATGAGCTCGATACTGCCAGAGAAGCATGGCCCACAGGATTGGGTATGCTCTGGTCCTTATTTACCCCTGGCATGATTTGACTCCTGGATTCAGTGTCCTTGCATATAAAGTGAGCATTTGGGGACTGCTCTAAGCCATGCAGGATATCTGGGTCAGAGCTGGCCAAGAAGACTGGAGCTGTGCATGCTGGTCACAGCAGCAGCAGTGGCCTGACCCTGACTTTAACAAGGTATCCACCGGTGAGCCATGTCTAAATGCTGATCTGGCCCCAGCACGGCTGCTGGTCATCACTTATTCTAGTCTGCCTGGTTGGTGTTGGTTGCCCAGGGTCCCTGCTATTGATCGCACCAGAGGGAAAGCAGACACAGTGGATCATGAGCTGTGTGCAACATAGATACCATGGGATGGCGGCTTCACTATAAACTGCCTCTGAAGTTGCTCACAGTTTGGAATGCTCTG
The DNA here is from genome assembly GCA_004026605.1 of Ondatra zibethicus. NCBI lineage: Eukaryota > Metazoa > Chordata > Mammalia > Rodentia > Cricetidae > Ondatra > Ondatra zibethicus. The sequence continues at coordinate 160,539 of PVIU01001561.1, read as the reverse complement.
CTAAGAGAAGCTTATATGTCATTGCTTTGAAGGTTTAGAACAGGGCCATTTCTGCTGTCCACTGTAAAAGGTGCCACCTGCCTTTCTCTTGCTCCTCTTTTGTCACCAGATATTTCTACCATGCATTTGAAGGTTCGCAATCTTCCCTGGACCACATTGCTGTGTGGTCTAGCTTTGATGTAGTCAGGCCATCCAGTACAATCCCTGGTTATCCTTGGAGCTCAGCTAGGGTTTGGGGAGTGAATAAATAGTTTTTATCAAAGTAGGGAGATGCTTGTATTGACCTGTCATAGTTTTTCTCGGCCAATAAAGGTATATCCCCTGGTATAAAGGAATTAAAGCTTAAGTCTCTGGAACTATAAGAGTGTGTATTGTTTCTTGTGATGTCAATTCTGAATACTTAAGGTACCGTGGTTAGAAAACCTCAGAGGATTGTCACATGTATCTTCAACCATGAGAGCAGGAATCCCCATATGCAACACGAAGGGTCTTCATTTTACCCTCATCAGAGTGAGAATATCAAGTGGTCCGCTCCTGTTTATTTCTAGACCTACTATTAGTATAAAAGATAGACCTATCTATTGTAAATCAACTGAGGTTTCCACATCTGGTGTGAAATACTAAAATTTCCTATGACTTAAGCCAGTTTGAGTTGGTTGTTTCCTATAACTTGCTGCCTATGGGATCAAAAAGAATCAAAATAAATTTGACTTTGCATGTCCATTTTAATGGTGACCACTAATATAAACTGGTGGCAAGTAGTCTCAAATAATAGAAAAGTCCTCAATGTATATACTGTATGGTGACTGTGTAAAAATCATGAATATATATGTATGTATGTCATGAATTAGTATTAGCAATAGTTATATCAGAGTTTTGGAAATTAACAGTGATTTAAAAATCACTGTAACTATTTTAATCAATATGTTAAATCCTGACATCCTAATTATCCTTCCTCTTCTTTCTCAAAATTATGGACACTTGTTCATCTGAGTTTCTATTACAGTTGCCGAGATATTTTCAATCTTACATGTAAGCATTAGTGCGGCTTCAATAACATACATGCCTAAGCCTTGAAAAGGCAAGGACTTTTTGTCTTGTCTTGTCTTGTCTTGTCTAGGGTTCATTTCCCTGTGAGGGTGAAAGTGATGCTCACCTGAATTGCTGGAGAACTGAGGGCTCGAATGAGCCTTGAATTACCCTCAGCCCACAGTTCCCCAGGGGCTGGCTGTTCTCCCAGTTGATGCCAGCTTTATTAGGTGTTCTACATCTCACTGGATCTCATCTTGTACATTATAGTGCCCCTTTTCCACTCACCCTCACTTCCATCATCCAGGGCTAGAGTTTCTGGTGGGTATTTCTCATGGGAAAGTATGCCTCTGCTCACCAGGAACATGCCAATCAGCAGACGTGTAATAGATCTCAGCCCAAGGAGCCTGCACCAGAATCGACATCTGAGAAATTGAATACTAAAGAGGTAGACAAAGGAGCATCATCCATATGTGGGAGTCAGGGAATGCTCTGGAGAAACAGGGTGGTAAAGTCATGTCTGGGAAGGAAAAAATAGAGCTGGACATGGAGGAGAGAGTAGAGAGTTCTATGCCTGGAGATGTTCAGAAGCCAAAGTAAAAGGGAATAGAAGGGACTCCACTCAGGAGATGGTTCTGATGGTAAAATGCTTGGTCTACAAGCATGAAGATCAGAATTTGGTCCTTCCATGTAGAAAAGGCAGGGCAGCAAGTGCTTATAACCCCACTGCTAAGGAGGAGAAGGCAGACAGATCATTAGGCTTGTTGGACAGACAGTCTAGTCAAATTGACAAGCAACAAATCCCTTCTTCAAAAATGTTTGACAGTGCTGAAGAAAGACACCCAGTGTTGACACCTGGCCTCTATGTGTGTGTGAACACACACACATACACACACACACACACACACACACACACACACACACACACACACACACAC
>PVIU01001561.1:0-158472 GCA_004026605.1 Ondatra zibethicus | reverse complement strand
AACAACAATTCTCCCAGCTCTATTCGTCACTGTCCCCACTGCTCACAGGCTGCCTTTTCCCCAGGCCCTTCTCACACCCTGCCTGACCATCATCAAGTCTCTCAGGGGCACATCTGCCCTTAACTCTGGATGTCCTTTCTCTTTAGTCTCTTCTTTCTCTTACCCTCTGTGCTGGCCACACCCCACGGAGTGGTCTTTCCTGAATAAACTTCTCACGTTCTCCACTCTTCAATGGCATCTACAGTTTCTACATTCCCATGATTCCTAGGTGATCTGAGAGAGGGTGTTAACACTGCTGATAGCTCACATGTGGTATGCTCACGGCTGAGCACTTCTCAAGTCTTAACATGTTTCATCCTTCGTCCTTCTGATGACACTTGGCTCTCAGTGCTGCTATCATCTGCAGCTAAGTGGGAACGGTGCTGCGGCGGAGAGTTTTAGGAACTTGCTTAAGATGTGCACCAGCTGGTAAAGTATCAGGGAATCTACTTTTCTGACTGAAACCAATACGCACAGCGTGTACCCATTCCTGCACTAAATTTATCACAATTTTGTGGTATTTCCATGTCTTCCCTTTGGTCCCATCCTCCCTGCCCATCGTCCCAGATACCACATCCTGTGAGCTATTTGAGGACCGGACAAACAACTTTGATGCATAGCTTAGCACCTGGCAGGGAGTCAGCTCCTACAGCATCACTGAGGAAAACAAGTGCCACCATTGGCAGAAGGCGACCAAGAGACCTGTCCGTTTCTTAGCACAGCTTTGCAAACCCTTCGTGACCCCTGTCTGGTGTGAGGCTCCCTGAGGTGTCACGGAATGCAGGAGGAGGGCTGCTCAGCTGTGAGGATGTTCTGGGCAGTGGATGGTTCATACCCCTGACCAGGAGAATCTCTGCAGTTTCTCATGTGTCTGAAAGAAGAAGGTGGGACCAAGGTGGGGGGACCAGGAGCCCTACATGCGGGCCAAAACCTTCAGGTAATGATTCAAAGTGGCCCTGGTACCCAGGCAACCACACAAATTAGCATAGTCTCAGAAATATTGGAGGTAAGCTGCCTCAGGCCTTGCTGGCTAGAGCAAAGTCAGGAAGCCATTTCAACACTGCATCTTTCCTGGTGTTCTGGGAATACTTGGCGTAGCTAGGAGAGGTGTTTTGCAGAATACAAGTACACCAGAAGTCTTCTCTCGGTGGAGGGAAAATACATGCTGAGCTGTCCATGCGTTCTATGCAGGATACAGAGGGCCAAGTCTATGAGTCATGAAGATGACAATGGGGCTGATGGAGCTTCCGTCTCTACTTCCTTTCACGTCTCCACATTCAAGACCCTTCTCCCACCACTAGGATGCCACAATGTTTTGCTCACATTTGCATTCTGGGGAACTGAGAATGTTCCTCCCTTTCAAGCTTGACGTGACTTTTCTCTAGTAGCTGATTACCTTAAATTGTGAAACACTGTGGGGATAGAGAACATTGAACATGGGCGTTAAACACAAAATAAATAAGAGCTCCTAAGTCAGTCTGCTTTGATGTTATGCTTAGAAAACCTAAGATCCTTTGCTGACTGCGGAAAATGAATGATAAGCACAGTCAATATTAATTGCACCTCCAAAAAGACAGGGGGAAGATCTTCCAAAATGAGGGTTAATATAGTCCTCTTGCTAGTACTATAGTGAGCATTTCTCCCCAAAATAAATGCTTTTTAAACCAATGACAGACTCACTTAGGAAAGCATTTACTTGGTCCAGCTGACGGAAAGCCATGATAACGATCTCTGAACAGAAAGGTTTAGGAGAATCTGCTCTTATGTGAGCAGGCTTCTATGTCAATACTGCAGTCCTTTTTTTTGGAAATGGGAGCCGTTTAGATGAAGGGATGGAAGGGGCTATGATACCTGATCTCCTCTATGGAAGGTCCCTCCCTTTTGCATTTCTCATGAATTATTAAACAAACTCAGCCATGCACGAGAGAAAAAGGAGAAGCTTTTCCTCTGAGTGTGCTGATTAGCCAGTTGCTCTGCAGAGGGAAGATTCCCCATGCTCCTCGTGTCTATATACGTCTGTAGACATGGAGCAGAATCCTCCCGCAACTCCAGTGAATGATTTTTCAATTAACCTGCAGCTTCCTCTGTGTATTCCCTTCACAGTCCTTTGTGGGTGATGCAGAGCAAAGGTTTAAGAGGTTTTGGGCAATTTATGTGGTCCGGAGAAGCTGTTTGTCAAGAAAAAACATCTGTAACAACTTTTATGCTCCATTTGGGTCCCGGGTCTTTTGCTTATTTTTATAGCACTGTTTCCCGAGGAGTTAAAGCTAACTGAAAGGTGGTGGTTAAGTGGTGTAGAAAACATTTCTGGAGAATTCTGGAGAGCTGAGCAAGTCTAATGGCTGTATTCCCAGCAACCGTGGGCATTGACATGCTTGGAGGGTATGTGCCATTCAAATACTTGGAACTTTAGATATGATGTGATCTGGAATCGTTACCGCTAGTGCAGTAGAATAGGGGCAGGTGGTTAAAAGAGTGGGTTTGGTATTTAGTCACTTCTGGGAGAGCTGCCAGCACGCTTCCCCAAGACAAGTTAGCTATCCTTATCATCTCTTCATTTTCTAACCTGTAAAGTTAGGAGTGGTGCAAAGATTCAGAGAGATAGGGCATTGAAAGTGTGGTATCAGAACTTGATAGAAGGTAAGGCCTTGATCAGCATTATTTCTGTTTGCTGCTGTTGTTAGGAATCTAGACTACGACAGCATACGCCTGGAGAAATAGTACAAAGATATAGTTGGAAACAGGTCCTTGTTGGCATTGTTTATAATAGAGAAAAAACTTTAATGGATTGAATATATGATGTTGTATATAGACAATGGTTGATTAGTTCAGAAAGAGCCACTTGATCAACATTAGTTTACAGAAAAATATTCACAATAATTTAAGTGTAGCACTAGAATGCAAAGGAGTACCCTACATATCTCTTGACAGTCACAAGTGTTCCTGAGAGTAACCTTGGGTGACAGAAGTAAAATCTTTAATGCTTGTGAATTTTACACACTCTTGGTTGAAATCTGTTTTTTGTTTTGTTTTGTTTTGTTTTTTAAATTGGAAGAAAACAAAGAACCTTGTAGTAGGGGTGAGGCTTCCTAGGGAAGAGATCTTCTCTACTGTTTCTTTTTAAAAGTTGAAATGTCAGTGAGCCTTCGTTTGAGAATTTGGGATGTGGCATGAACGTGCTGGAGGTGGGGTTACTCCACCAGAAAATGTAAGGCGTGGGAGAATGAAAGATCAGGAGCATTTGAAAATGAGACCATGAGGCATGGCAACAATGAAGTTATGTGTGTGTGTTTGTGTGTGTGCATGTGTGTCTTATACATATAAGACTTGCTGACATTTGAGCAATGGAGACCTGTGCCACCAACTTGTGGTTGACTGGCATTTATGGGCAGTATAGCGCCTTATTTCTTCCACACCGACCATTGCCACCATCCAAGCCCTCACCCATGCACCTTCTGAATTAAATTGTACAAGCTGTAAAACTTTTTAAAACGAGTCTTTGCAGAAAGAATAGTTGTCATTTTCAAAATGTGACTTATCTGGATGGAAAGTTAAAAAAACCTTGTGACATTTTAAACACTATTACTGACTCTTGTGGAAAAAAAACTAATACAGGAAAAGGGAAACTGTCCCTACTTGGAGAAAAACAAGAGAGTAACCGAAGACAGTTTCATATCAACCCCGTATTGAAATAGTTGGGTCTAAATCCCAATGGATTTTGTAAAAATTGAAATAATGTTTGGAGGGAGCACATGCCTGCCATAAATATCTATTTATATTCATACTTGAGGAGTGGACCAGGTCCCTTAATTTTCTTCATAAATGGAAAATTATTTTTATGAACAGGGATTTATCATTTTTATGATGCTACAACTTGACCCCGAGCATTGTAAGATTTTGAAAGCTTCCAGCTGAATATAGATTTTAGAGTTGGGATGCTTCTGGAAGCCTGCATTTGAACGTTGGTGGTTAGGTCTTTTTCTCTCCAAGGCTTAAAGCACATTTATGAATATTTTCTCCTTTTTTATTCTCTCTCTGTGTGTGTGTGTGTGTGTGTATGTGTGTTTGAAAATTGCAGTTGTTCGAAACCTATATGTTTCTCAGAACTGTCCACAAACACTTCCTATTTATCTGTTAAGTCTTGAATTCCAGGAACAATGAAATTTAGTATAGAATCCAGTTTGTCTTTATCACATTGAAAGCTGAGCATCATAAAATATGCTGAATTCCCTGTGTATTATTTATTCACAAATAATGACAGCATTACCGCTGTCACTAAAAATTTCTAGAAACGATTTTGTGAGGAAGACATATGACTACAAATGTAGATGAATTATGTCTATGTCCCTGAAATGCCCATTTTTGCCATTGCTTCTATCTCTTTGGTGAAAATCCTGCCTGCCCCCCAGCTCTATGAAATCGTGCCTCTTTCTGCTTGTCTGTCTCATTTTCCCTTTGTTCTGTCTGCTGTTCACTGTGGTTAACTGCAGAAATCACTTCCTCTTCTAAAATTTTCTTTCCTGAGACGAGATATCAGCTTTCCAATAAGACTTACCATCCATTATTCTTTTCTCCAGATGCTTGTTAGCTACTAAGAATTGCTGTTTAAAGCTTTGTGTATGTGTGCATGTATGTGTATATATATATATGTGTGTGTGCACATGCACAAGCATGTACACATACACACATGCATGTGGTATATGCACTTGCACATGTTTGAGTGTTCATGCTTGGAGTTCAGAAGTTGGTATCAGGTCTCTTGCTCTATCACTCTCCACTTTATTTTTTTGAGACAGGATTTCTCACTGGAAGCACACCAGTTCAGCTGGGCTTTCTTGCCAGCAGGCCCCGTGATCCTCCTGCCTGTATGTCCCATCTACCCAGTGCTGAAATCACAGATGTGTGCCTGGGTAACCTTTTTTGCTTGGGTACTGGGGATCTTATTCTCAGGTCCTCATGCTTGTACAGCAAGCACTTTGCTTAGTAAGACCTCTCCCCAGACTGTAGACTGAGTTCATGCATAGTATCAAGATATAAAAACATCTTAATGTTTCATGTTTTATGATCAAGGACACCTGGCCACCTATTTTCTTTTCTTCCAGTGATATTTGATTTAGTTTAAGGTTTTACAATTTTACATGAATATTTTGGTATTTTTTTTAAGTCAGAAGATTTAACCAGTCTGGGAGCATTTCTTATGAAATGATGAACTGAAATTGTTAAAGGAACCCACATTCTCCAATAAACTCCAGACCCAGTGTCTCTGGGGATCTGAATTCAGCAGTGCAATAGCCCTGACCTTGGTAGGCATTTCATTTTGCTGACCCACTTCCCTTCCTTCCTGTTGCTGCAATTCTTCTCCCAGAAACCTTTGTCCTTCTACCTAAAAAGGTGAGAACCATGGGAATTCTGGTTGAACCGGAGACAAGGAATGCTGATACCAACACGATATTATCATTCAAGGTCAATGATATCTGAGCCAACCAGCCAGTTAGATCTATAGGTATAATTCATCATCTGGTATTTTTCCAGGGTGTTATCATTCTTTCAAACTTTGGAGGATGTCATAAAGCAGGCTTAAATATATCTTGTCACACTTTGAACAATAACAGCAGTTGGAAAGATTTAGACACTTTTATGGGTACATGTCTAGCTTCCAATGATGCAGGTATGCTTACCATTGTCAGATTTGGAAAGATCCTGCCATGGGAAAGCATCTCTGTTTCTCTTTCCTTCCTTGTACATGCTGCTTATGCCCATGGAGATCTTGTTCTTGCTTTGGTATTGTTGATGAGTCATGCTATATGATGATACTGGAAACTGAACCCATTGAATCATGTGTGCTAGCAAGTAAGTGCTTTGCCAATAAACCACATCCTCAGTGAACACGGGGGATATTTAATAAATGCATTGATAATTTTATGTATGTTCTCTTTCACACATTTTGTGAGAGAGATGGGACAAAACAATAACATCTTGCCTTTACTTGTGCACAAACTCAAAGAGAAATAGGTTAGATTTGGCCATTCTGCCTGTGTATCTGATTGCATGATCAACAGAGCAAGAAGCTCTCTTTCTGTTTCTTCTCTGTCCTCACCACACTGTGCTGTGGGCCAAGCATGTTCAGTATGGGGATGTCTGTCTACAGTAATGATACTGGCATGGATTTGATTTCGAACAAATCTGCACTGAAATGATGGCTTCCCGTTTTAAGAACATATAATGCCGGTGCTGAAGTCATTGGTGGGCGTCTAAAATTTGAGTCCATATTTCCCTACTTACCTCAGATATTGAATTCTATGGCACTGCTCTACCAGCAATAAACCAAGGAACATGCAGCAACACAGTGGTGATGTTTTATCAGCCTCCAAAGACCTCATGCCTTTGTGCTCTTGGGGTCCCAGGAGAGAGATCTTCCCTGTTACAGCCATTTTTGGCAGTCGAAGCAAGCAAGCCTCCTTCAATGTGATAGACGAGTTCTGCTCAAAGTTTTCACATTTTACAGAGTGAACGTTAGCTTTGTTTAATTTTGCTTTGTGTTTTAGCTTTGGACAAGGTTTCCTCTGTGGAACTCTAAATTAATTATATGCATTGTCTGTTAGACACAGTTCTACTCATCCGTTGAGAAAAACAAGTACTTTGAAGGGGTCTTCTACAAGAACCCACAGAGTTCATGTAAACAGGAGCATGACACTCCTGCTCACATGGGCCCCAGAGAACTGAGGAGATCTGTGTTGGATCTGAAAAGCTGAAAATCCAGGCAGTTGTGAGGCTAGCTGGACTTGGAGGTGAGAACTGGATCTGGAAGGCTCATTCCCTAGTTGTACTTTCCTTGACACTCCATGCTACTGGTTGGGGGCAGAAAAGAGGACCCATTATGCCCATTATTAATGGAAAGTAAATCATGGCTCCTTCACATACAAAACAACTGATTTAGCTAAAATTCAAATAAGATGTACCAAACTGAGGAACAGATTCACGTGACTGAGAGGGTGAGGACAGTGCGGGATAGTTTTATATGAACCTGACACAAGCTAAAGTCAAGTGAGAGGAGGGAACCCAAATCAAGAAAATGCCTCTGTAAGACCAGGCTCTGGGCAAGCCTCTAGGGCATTTTCTTAATTAGTGATGAATGGGGGAGGGCTCAGTCTATTGTGAGTGGTGCTGTCCCTGGGCTAGTGGTTCTGAGTTCTGTAAGAAAGCAGGCTGAGCAAGCCGTTAGGGAGCAAGGCAATGAGCAGCCTCGTTTCATGGCCTCTGCACCAGCTCCTACTTCTAAATTCCTCCCATGTGTAAGTTACTGTCCTGATATCCTTTGATGATGATCAGTAATGAGGACGTGTAAGGCAAATAAACCCTTTCCTCGTCAACATGCTGTTTGCTCATGGTGTTTTCTCACTGCAGTAGAAATTCTAGCTAAGAGAAGGACAGAGACCTTGATGTGTGAGAGCAGACCATTTGCCCATCTCTGTACTGTTTCTGTGTTTATTTTATCTGGCTCTGGATCTAATCTGTGTTTCTATATGTTACAGTGTGGGAGTATATATGTACATATTTACAGGATATATCCTGTTATACATTATCTATTTCTATTGTTCAAAATGTAAAACACTGGGACTTATTGGTCATCTTATAGGGTTCAGAACACTAATTCTGAACACAGAATGGGTTCCTGTCTCCCTTCCCCTACTTCTTTTCCATCTGCTCTCTTTCTGTTTGAGAAATCGCAAAAGGCTTGAATTGCCAGAGAGAATAGCAGTGTTGTACTGAGCAGAATCTCACTTTGGTGTCTGAGCTCCCCACTCTGGGCTATGGGATCTTATTTAGGCTCCTCCCCTAGAGTGTGGTTAGGACCACTGAGTGTGCCAAGATGACACTTCACATTTGTGAAGGAACTGTGACATCAGCTGAGATTTCAGGTGTGGTCATTTTAAGAATCGGTTGATAGGATTTAATCAAGTCAACTCTAGGCACAGGTGGCTCTGACTTTTCTGGGTGAAAATATCAAGTAGGACCATGTCCCTTTTAAAGAGAAAGTGATTGTCCTCCATTGAGAAGTTATTAAAGTGACTGGTGACATCTAGGACCTCAGTCTTCACAACCTTAAAGCCCTGGATACTGAGAAGAACTTGGGCCGTGGGAGAAGACTTCAAACTCTAGCAGAGAGCGCATCCCTTGTCGGCATCCTTGTCCGTCCTGAGCAGAGCTATGGTTTGCCTATTCTCTGTCCTTCATCAGCCATGCTACAATAAATATGTGTTGCTTTAAGCCGTGCAATTTTTAATGGGTTGGTAACTAAAAAATATAAAGTGATCATAAACATCTAAAAATCTGTGTGATCAGATAGCAGATCTATGGCACCTGTGTCTGCCACAACCTGCTTCTTTGGCATCTTCTTTCATCTACCTCCCCAAGGAAATCCAAAGCAGGGATCCAAGCAGGGTCTGTGCCACAGAAAGTTGCTTGCTTTCCCTGGCTCCAGCTGGTGTCCTTGCTCCATATCCACACATTTAGCTTTATTGGTGCTTCTTTTATTCTGTCATGACCACAGGGAAAAGTTCTTCTCTGGGGACAAAAATACTTAACTTGCTCTTGCTTTGGAAATATCAGACACTTGATATGGGGTCTTAGAAATGAACTTAGAGTCATGTCATTGTATAGCAGCAGGTGAAGAAGAAGGCATGTGGTAGTCACAATACACTTCTTTTTATGTCCCTACTCTCTTTTTTAATGTTCTTTCCTGTTCAGGCTTCTGGGCTTTTTCTTCCTCTTTCCCTTTGTGTGGTGGCATTTGACTTGAATTTTGATGAGGGAAACTTGGTCCCTCCCCAAGAACTTATTTGGGGGTAATTAATTCTTGGCATCATAGCAGTGCCTCACAACTGTGACTTCCTTCGCTATGAATTGACTGACTAAATGTCCAGGCATGGGACATGTGCAATTATTGCATTTCATTTTGCCAAAAATTTAATCGCTTATTGAACTTGCCCTGTTGGGAATGAGAACGGTGATTGACTGTGTAGGAGAGAAGGACGGAATTCATATGAGGACTGCACAGGAATCTCTGAGAACTCGTTTCCAGTTCCCTCCTACACAAACGGGAGCAGTCCAGAGAATGGAGCCCATACCTGAGGGAGGGGATGGTCTCATCAGACAACAGGCAGACTGCAGTGATGCTTGATGACTCTTGATAGACTGTGCAGGAGTGAGCACAAAGAAAAGTAGGTAAACAGGACAGGGAAAGCAAATGCATGTGGCACCTGAGAGCTAGTGCTTGAGAGACAGTGCAAGGATAAGGGGAATCTGGCCAGATGTAAGAGAACACGCAGTGTTGAGGGACTCACTAATTATTCAGGACAAGTTGAATTTGGACGTGGAATTGTGTGTAGCTTCAGGAGAACCTTTGTACTGCCCAATGCCTGACAAAATAAAAACTAATTAATGCCTTACTGATCTAGCATTTTGCAATTTGGGGGTGCTGCCAGGATGGAGCCATCTGTATCTAATTCTACTCTGGATCTACAAAATCTTGTAGTTATTTGCCTGTAGTCAGTGCTCAGCTCAATGAGCGGGCTATAGGAGTGACTCTCACCAATGAACAACCTGCCACAAGAGTTCTCTCTCTCTCTCTCTCTCTGTGTGTGTGTGTGTGTGTGTGTACACTAATGCACATGCATACATATGTTCATGCATGAGAAGACCAGAATGTACATCCAATGTCTTCCTCAATCTCTCTCTGCCTTAGTGTCTCTCACTGAACCTGGATTTCACCACTTTAGCTAGAAGAGCTGGCGAGCAATCTCTAGGGATTCTTCTCCTGTCTCCACTTCTCCAGTTGTGGGATTATAAGCACATCATCACATCTAGCTTTGGAGAATAGAATGTAGGTTATTAAGCCCTTTACTAGTTGAGCCATCTCTCCCAGTCTCAGAAGCATTTTCTAAGAAGATCATGTGCATGGTTGTATTAATAAACAAACAAGCAAAAATAAGTAAGGGAAGGAACTGAAAACTGCTTACATGTTCATGACTGCCTAATTGGGACATGTTTCCCATTCAATAAAGCAAAACCCTATAGGAATGATGCAAGTCAAGGCAGGAATAGTGATCAGATTCAATGTAATTTTAAGCATGTGAGGTTTCTTTTTAAAATTAAAAATAGTATTCCTTTTACAAGTGTTCCTTCACATCTGACTTTCTTGAGGAAGAAGGGATCCATGAGGCTTCATAAGGGTCTCCTCTTTGATATTTTACCAGGTATAGGGACGCTGAAAACTTTGCAGGCTGAGGAGTGAGTCAGGCTTGAGTGTAAGACAAGTGACTGCGATCCAGTAAGTTCTTAGGTCCAACTGCACAGCAGAAGACCAACTCAACACATGGCAGGTCATCAAAGGGCTGGCACAGACAGGACCCAAAGCAGATGGACAGGCAATGCCAGACTATAGACCATAGACTATGTTAGAGGAAGAGATTCAGCTATCAGCTGCCTGTGGAGGGGAGGCTCTAGGGGAACAGTAGAAATTGTATGTGAGGTCTAATGAACGCATCAGGGGCATAGAAAATTCAGGTCAACTCCTTGAGCCATAAACTACCTTCACTATTCTTACCTGACAACACCAACACAGTCTGAGGAGGTCTGGTGGCTCACAACATGGATTTTTTTTATCAAAGGCTTACTCATCTCTTTCATGCATACAATTCCAGACTTCCTCTCCTCTGAAAAATCTTTACAGAAAGTTCTTGGTTTCTAAGTCTCACCAGGCACATGGTGGTGAAGTTGCTCCATCACTAATTTTTAGTGAATATCCTAAGTGCTACTATGAGAAGTTGAACATATGAAAGGTATAATATTTTTAAAAGTAGATTTCTATTTTAGGTAGCAAGAGGCTATGTGCACAAAAGACCTTTTCCTGGGTTATACATTAGATACCTCATTAACTTAAAAACAGAATTCAAATGTAAATTACAACCCTTGTTACTGCTCATAACTGCAGTTCAGATACGCTGGCGGTTTTCCCATACCTCCATAAACCAGTAACCGCCAGAAGAAATTACATATTGCACCTAACACCTAATTGTCCTTAAAGAGGTAATACTTGTTCAAAAACGTTACAAGGTGGCTGCAGATTTCACACAAAGCTATAGCTGCAAGTTCATGATGAATGATGTTGATGTTAATTTGGCCATTTCCCTGTAGGTTCTTGGAAGGTTGAATTCAGGTCTTGACTATGAAAGAGCTGAAGTTTTGCAATCAGATGTAATGACTGTGGTCCAGGGAAAGTTGATGCATGGGACCATCTAGGATGTTGTAAACACAAGAGAGTGGCCACTGAACAGCCTTCACAGAGTCCCAGGTGACTGTCAGCTGAACTCATAGACTAGAAAGCCAAGACACGTTAGCATTTGTCCTTTTAGGCTTGAAATGGCTTGTTTACTCTCCAAGAGTAGGTGTGAAATGAGTCTCCAAAGTGTGTGTGTGTGTGTGTGTGTGTGTGTGTGTGTGTGTGTGTGTGTGTGTGTTGATCAAGAGCTTTTCTTTCCAGGACTTAAAATGGAAAGAGAATGTAATGTTCCAATGCCTCATAATATTTACTTTACATGGGCACGTCTGCCCAAGAGCTCCAGAGCAATGGGTGGAAAATTCTGACATTTCTGAAACTGGTGACCTGTCTTTGAAGTGCATTCTTTTGCAGATGACTTAGTTTGAAGTCAAAGAGACAAAAAGTGATGGGAGCGCATAGCTTTGCAGAGATCCCATCAGATGATGGTGGAGTCAGTCGCTTCTATTGGTTTCTGAAATGGCCAAGGTCCCATTTCTGTTACAAGTTCTTCCTGAATCTTGGCACAGTCCCCAGAGAAGCCCCCTGCCCCTCATTATCAGAGTTGAACAGATGGTCCTGAGCAGTTCTCAGGACTTCTGCATGATGCCAAATGAAAATTACCAGCCACGGGGACACTATTTGTTATTCCAAGACCAAGATCTCAGTGCTGCTATTTGGAGACACTGTCCCAGTCTGGAACACTTCAGTGGTCACAATCTCCAACACTTCTATGCTTTTTAGGCAAGAATTGTGGTCACACCGTGTACCTGGAGGAGACTGTCCCCTAAAGTTCTAATTTCCTATCTATCTCTGTGATTTTTAAAACATAAGTTTATATTTTCAAAAGTTATTATCCTCCATCAGAAAACTTTAATGTAAATGCGATGCCATGAATATACATTAAATACATAGTTGAAATGCATCATTCCTTTTTGATTTCTTACAAATTTCTTATGTTTCTTGCCTAGTCTTCACTTTCACAACCTCTGGTGTAGAAGATCTATAAGAGAGGCAAAAGATAGTTTTATTTGGAGATACAGCAGGTATTTGATAACTATTTATAACTAAATGAGAAGATCACCTTGAGTCAGTGAACAAATAGTGCTTGTAATGCCAAAGTCTTGTTTGCAGGTGTTTCTGATTTGCTCTCTCCTTTAAGTACTTCATCCTGCATAGGACCACTGTGAAAGTTATCATTTACTTAGTGTTCCATTGTGCTCTAATACTGAGATAAATCCTTAGCTGGGCAGCCAATTCATGTATAATTTTTGCGGCCATATGATGATGATATTCTTAGTTTTGGGGGGACGAAAGGCTGGAAGGCTATGGGCTTGCTTTAGAACACAGCATTGTCATGATGAGTGCCCCAACATTCCCTTGAGGTCTAGTATTTCCAGAGTCACACCTTGAAACACTATAGGCTCCCAGTGTCTCTCTTAAGTTCATTGAGTCAGCCAACCATTCCAGAACAGAAGGATTCGCTATATGCAAAGCCCCCAGCAGAGTGTCTGACAACATAGTCAAGTTTTGTCTACACCCTACCTACAACTTGTGTAGGGGGTGTTGAGTGCAATGAATGACAGGGTGAGGGCCAGGAGGAAGGTGTTTCTGTCAATACTGGCAGTTAAACTGACAGATGTTAGCCAGTATCATTGTGGGTGTCCCCAACATAAGGGGTGAAGGACAATGTTTGCAGGAAGATGCCACTGATCCCAGACTGCAGTGGTGGGATCTGGCTGTGATATCCTGTCAGCTTCCCTCATCTTTCTAAACCCAGAGCTATCCTTGAAAATCTTGAATTAACCTGGTTCGTTCACTTTGCTTCTCAACATGGGCATTTGCAGAGCACTTTGGTCGTTCCAGCAAGGAGCCTGAGAAAGGAGCTTATGGGACCATCGGCCCTGCAGGGCTCATTCCACCGCTGTCATCCTCAAGGGCTAATTCTTTAGAAGGGCTTCTTAGTTTTCATTGGGGTCTGTTTCATTTGAATGTCGCCCACACTGCTCTACAATCTTCACGCCATGAAGGAAGGCACCTTGTTCTCGGGATGGAGCTTCTGACTGTATCCCATTTCCTTCTGAGAGGTCCCAAGCTTTACAATCAAACCGTCAATTCATTAGACGAAATAGTGAATTATGTTCAGGTTGTTTGCCTTTTCTTCTCCTTCCCCAACTACCCCCCCCATAGATGTACATACACTCTGGGACAAGTTGTAACAAATATTTCACATGGGAGTTTTGACACAATGATAATTAAAGCCAGAAAGTTATGTGAAGGTCTTCTTGTATTAAGCAAACTAGCCCTTGCTGAGAATGGAAAGATAAATGATAGAATACTGGGATGAAAGATGCTGTAAAAATGATCAAAGATTCAAGACGTATAAACTGCGGGAAAAGAACCCACATATTTTTATCTTTGCCAAGGAAGGTTGCTATTTTTTCTAAAGGACAGTAACAGAATAAAAACATCCTAGGCCCATAATTGAGTGTCTATGTGACCCCCATTCCTACAGATGTTGCAAGGAAGAGAAGGGAAACAAAAAATTAACAGGGAGCCATGCCTTGCCCACAGTTTGTTTGCTGCCCTTCTCATGGTTACATTCTGTCAATCAAAGAGTGTTTTCATACAAAAGGAGTTGAGGCTTCGGTTCTCTTGAGGAGCAACCAGGCTCCTCAGATATAGGAGGCCTTCTATGGCTAGCTAGTGCTATCAAGAGGGTGAAGTATAGTTATCGGCATTTAGCTTTGTAAACTGTGCTTACAAAGGGATTTTAATAAACCATGGATTGATGTTTTATGTTTTCTCTTCCTAAGCATATATAACATTTTTTTATGCCAAGACGTTATTAGTTGTTTGTGTGGCTTCATCAAATTGCAATTCACAGGGTACGTGTATGAGGACTGGAAATAGATATATTGCAGTTAGCCAAAGAGCATGGGTTTATAAGTCGCTATATGCCAAGAGGGGTGAAAAAGCTTCTATGGATCTTTTGTGCTGTCTTTAAATAAAGAGTTCTCTTTTTTCAGGCTTCAAATGAACTTTTATCTTCCTCAAGTTACCTGCGAGGTCTTCAGTGCATCTAGTGAGGACCTAACCCAAGGTACAAAAGGTGGATCCAGCACTGGAGAGTTCAGAGTAGACAATCAGGTTCTGTCCTTCACTTCCCATCTAGGCGAGGTCTGGCAGAGTGCGTGGGCCAGGTTTCCTGCCTCTATTTCTGCATTCCCAAGGCCCTTCTTTGCCTTCCTTTGTTCATGGTGTTCTTCCATCTGAGGCAGGAACCGTTACCGAATATTCTGACCTTGTTCTCTGGGTATTGCTCCCAGGATGTCACTGTGATGCTTGTGGAGAGTGTGGGAGGTGACAGGCTGAGTGGCTGAGCCAGAGCAGAGCACAACACCAAGTCTGTCCCCCACCATCGGACCAGTTCTCGCCTGGACTGCTGCAGTCCTCTCTTTGCTCACACTGCTTCTACAGTTACGCATGCTCTCTCACGTGCTGCATGAGGTCTGCGTGGCCTACTTCTCCCACCCTCCCCCTGGTCTTGTCTTTGCAGTGTCTCCAGCTTGTCCCTGAGATGAAGGCAGAGCCATGCCACCATCAGACTTTATGCTCTGTCAACCCGCATCTGTGTCCCCTTTGTTCTCACATGGCCTTCTCAAAGCTCTACTACATTCTGTGGAAGACTATTCCCTCTGCACGCTGCTCTTCTTTCAATACTGGAAGTCACTTCTTCTCTCTCAGACCTATCAGGCCACTGTTCACGTCCTCAGTGGTCTCTTCCAGCGGGATTGGATCAGAGTCCTGTTCTACTTCTACTTCCCCAGGCTCTTCTCTTTTGGAGCATTGTGCTGTTGCTCTGGCTACCCTTCAATGTATTTAATCAAAGTATATCTCTCCTACTAGATGATAAGTAAGCTTCGGAAAGGCAGAAGTCACTTCTGTTTGAGTTCATTCTGTTATCTCTACTACTTGGCACTCTGCCTATGACAGAGGGGCCTTTGGAAATCTTTGGTTAAATTAAGGACAGAATGAGGATGTAGATAATGATAATAAAAAATATATATTCTTTACACACACACACACACACACACACACACACACGTATCCTGTTCCCTTTCTGGTAGCCTGTGGATGTCATGATGGCATGGGTATCTGTTCTTGCTTGGTGTGCTATATTTTATTGACTATAAGATTCTGTAATTATATGATACATGATCTGATATCACTAAGAAAAATAACACTGCTAAGCAAATTATGACTGAATGTTGACTATAAGATGACTTTCTGGTTTATACTTCAGAATGCGAGATGACAAAGTATGGGAATATATACATCTAGGAAAACTGAGTTGAATTGACAGTATTCTAAAGAGTGAGTTTAATTGTGTACCATTGGCACAATCAATTCCTGTAATACTGACTCTATGGCATGCTCTTGGGTATATGGAGAGATACCTGAGCAGCTTGCTGAGAAGCTACCAGGCATTTGCGACTGTGGGATGTAGTCTCTAATGTGGAGACAAAATGGCCCTGTGAATTTCAACAGTGCACACTAAGTTAGGGACTAGTGTGTTACAAGCTACAGAGTACAGGACTGTGAGCTGCCTGGTTATCTTCTTCTTAGCTCTTTGAAAGTAACATCATCATGTATGGCTTCAAGGTTGTTTCTGAGGCCTGTTTATTAGGAAGACAAATTGGTTCAGAGTGGCTTGAGTTGATGTCAAGGGGCAAACCCATAAACCTTGAATCCAGCAACCCCCACTCCCTCAAGTCCCAGGATGTCCTCCATACATGGGTACTGATGTCATTTCTCTATGCTCTAATCTGGTAGAACTCCCAATAGAAAGACCACCTGACCAAAAATCGGGGACCTTGCACCTTGTGTTGGGTTATAGCTAGATACGTGTCCAGAAGGTTCTGTTTCTATGACCCTCAGTGGGATAACATGCCTCTAACTCCTACTCTTGATCTGAGATCTTGCCCAACCCACTTGGTGATGGGATCATAAGATTTCTGGGTTGGGGGAAGGCATGCTCTCTCTTCCCTCTGTTCTTCCTCTGATCTAGTTTTCCCTTTAGCCAATCAACTCGTTCCTGGACCAGTCACTACTCTGCATCTTCTGCTGCCTCTGTCCTTTTACATCTGCCTTGACTCTTACTTACTGCTTGTACTTTTCATAGGTCTAACCCTCTGTCTCTCCCGTATCACGGACTGAGCATGTCAGGTCTGTGAGTCTAGTGATGTTTGCATCAGGATCTGTGAGTATCGTAACGCTCAGTCCTACCCTCCAGTCCCTGTGAGCTTGGGGCCATGAGAGTGTCACAGTGCCAGATCCAACAGGATCTGCAGGGATGTCTCAGCTAATTAGCTTATTGAACAGATGAGCTGGCTTTCACCAGAGGTGACCCAGCTGGTGGTGACACATTAGGACTTGACTCTCCAGGCTTCTGCCCTCTGCTGGCTTTAGTTCAGGAATCTGAAATCCTTCTTAGCAAGTCTAGGACAGTCCTTGCCTCTACCTTAAGTCTGTATCTTTGGAAACTCATTTTGATAAGGAACATATAGCTTTTACCAAAAATCTTTTTTAAAATCTCACATTAAAATAGAAATTGGTTTGCATGTTTGGTACTCATAATTTTTACTAAGCCACTGGCTTCAAGAGTCTTTCTGGCTGTTTGTTAAATTCAAATCCTCTTTCTTAGGAATAATATATGAATTCAAGCCTTTTCTTCAGGGTTCTGTTTTAAGGATTCTCATTGTTTGAAGATGTCATTTCTGTGAAAACTATGACAAAGTGTTTGAAAGATAAAGGTGAGACAAATAAGCACAAAGAACACTTTTATTGAGTGCCTACAATGAGTCCCACAAACAAAAACCCATTGTACCCCTCCCATATCTGGTCACAAATTTGCATACTGGTCACAACATGACTTTCAGTTTAGAACAAGAAACCTTTGAACTATTCAAGCAGTAAAAGGTGGAACCAAGATTCAAAGTAAAAGCTAGTTCTTAATGTCTAGTTCTGTATCAACTCGGTACAAGCTAGATCCTCTGAAATTCAGGAACTCAACTGAGAAAATGTCTCCACAAAATCCAGCTGTAGAAGGCATTTTATTAACTAGTAATTGACATGGGAGGGCCCAGTCCTTGTTGCTAGTGCTATCCCTGGGCTTGTGGTCCCAGGTTCTACAATACAGCAGGCTGAGGATATAGAAGTCTTGATGAGCAAACCAGTGAGCAGCACCCCTCCATGGCCTCTGCATCAGCTCCTGCCTCCAGGTTCCTGCAGTATTTGAAGTCCTATCCTTTGATAATGAGCCGTGATCTGGAGGCATATGACAAATAAACCCTTCTCTCCCCAAGTTGCTTTGGCCATGGTGTTTCACCACACAGTAACTGGAACTAGGACAGACCTGGTGTTCTTCTAGTCATCTGCCTATTCAAATTCAAGGCATTTAGTTTTTCATGATGTGTGGTTAGTGTTACCACTCAGCTGCAGGGCTGCTTATCTTTTAGCAGAGATCAGCAACACAGTCAGTGATTTCTGAGAGGGAACTGTAACCTGTCCCACTCATGTTTGTCTTATCTGAACATCCCAGCGAAGTCATCCTCCAAGCCACCTTTAAGGTGACGACTGACTCTGTGCAAACAGGCAGTGGGGGGGCTGTTAGTGAATAGAGATGGCTAGAAGGAAGTGAACAGGTTTTAATTTGCCTTAATTTCAGGAAGTGTCTAGTTGTGTGAGATACAGATTTGGGACTTGGAAACCTTAAATCTAGACATATTGTCAGTCTTCTCTACTTGGCAACTGATCTCTCTCCTTCAGATCATTCATGCTACTGCTTCTGAAAGTCAGAGCATCCTTAGGGTTCCTCAAAGTATTGCTTACTCTGTATTCAGTTTGCAAAGCGTAGTCAACAACACTCTGAAATGGTTACAGATTTAAACTCACCTGTGTTCAGGCTTTCTCAGCATGCTATGTCAACACAGATGGATGGGTTCTGGTGCCCACCAGATTTTGCTTTCTTTTGTTGTTGTTGTTGTTGTTTTGTTTTTGATTTTTCAAGACAGGGTTCTTTTTTTTTTCATATTCTTTTATTTTTTTCCATTCTCCCAGTCCCCTCCTGCTCCCCCTACCCCTCCTCCCTCCCCCTGCTTCCTTAAAAGAGGGCATGGTACCCTGCCCTGTGGGAAGTCCAAGGCCCTCCCCCCTCCATACCGGCCTAGGAAGGTGTGCATCCAAATAGACTAGGTTCCCCAAAAGATAATACATGCAGAAGAGATAGGTCCTAGTGTCATTGTTGATGGCTTCTCAGTCTGCCCCCATTGGCAGCCACATTCAGAGAGTCTGGTTTGATCACATGCTCGATCAGTCCCAGTCCAACTGGATTTGGTGAGCTCCCATTAGTTCAGGTACACTGTCTCAGTGGGTGGACCAGCCCCTCACGGTCCTAACTTCCTTGCTCATCTTCCCCCACCTTCTGCTCTTCCACTGGACCTTGGGAGCTCAGTCCATTGCTCTGATGTGAATGTGGGTCTCTGTCTCTACCTCCATCTATGGGATGAAATTTCTATGGTGATGATCAAGATATTCATCAGGTTCTTCCGTTTATCCTTGGCTGTCCTGGAACTCACTCTGTAGACGGGGCTAGCCTTGAACTCAGTTTTCTTTTTATCGCTTTCATAGGTCCTAAACTCATCTTTTTTTTTCAGAACATGGGCAGACTGTATATCTTTGACTAGTCCCAAAGTTTGAGACATCTTTTGAAATATCTGCTTTATGATATTTTCAGATTGTGTTGCTGTTTATGTAATGACAAATCATTGATTGCTTCCATTTAGTTTTGCCTGAACATATTTCTTTCAGAAGGACTTTCATGTGTGTTATCTTAGTTCTTCAATCCATTCTTCACACTGTGGCTAAAGTGATTTGGGGGAAGAAAAAAATATCAATTTGATCTTATCCTATCCCTGCTTAACACCCTCCATTTGCTTCCTGTTGCTACTAAAAAATTTCAAATTTCTTTCCATGGTAGCTCATGGCTGCCTACCTCTCTCTTCCAATCCTCCTTTTTTCCAGGTAGCATCTTAGTCTTCATGATCTCAGCACTCATGCCGGCTCCCCGGTTTCTGCTCTTTCCTACCTTTAGCAGGTCCTTTGTGCATCTGTCTGCAGGGCTTGCCCCTTGACGCTGGCAGTTCGCGTCTCCTAGTGAGGCAGATGGCCTGTACAGCTATCAAAGATGTGTTAATTGACTTCAGAGATCAGCACTGGACACTTTTCCAAGAAAATCTTCTCCTTTGTATCTTTCCATTCTGAAGCTATGTTTTTATTTTTGCTCTAGCAGCCTTGGTGCATGCAGACTATTCAAAACCTGCTTAGCTGGGTCCTCTGAGGCTGAAGGAATGAATCTCTGGTTTCCTTCAGGTCTTCTCTCCACTTGCAGGGCAGGAAGAGAGGAGGTCTGACTGCACAAAGGGGAGACTCTTGAACTCCATACAGGTGACTGTGCGCTTTACACTGGCTCGCTTGCTAACCACCTGTATATCTAGGCAATTGTTTTTTTTTTTTTTTCTTGATCTTATAGTTTTTCTCTTCTGGAAAATGGGAAGGTTTAAATTTCAACTTGTTTTATAGACTCGTGACCAGAACTTTCAAACACGATTGTGATCTTGTGTGATTATAAAATTAGGTTTTCCTGCGTTGATTTAGAGAATAGTCATATTAAGTAACTCTAACAAGAGTAAATTAAGCACGGCTTTCCATTTCAATTATTTTTTTTTCAGTTTTTCTCGAAACAGGGCCTCGCTGTGTGGCACAGACTAGCACAGGGACTTAGCATCATCCTGACTCAGCCTGCAGAGTGCTGGGATGCTAGGTGTGTGTCCAATGTCTGTGCTGTTGGAAAGGATCCAGGCTCTGTGAGCAGACCCAGTATCATGTCCTGTCTCCCACCAGTCTCACATTACCCTCTCCTGCCACAGGCTTGTGTTTAGCACGTGTGACATGTTGCAAGAGGCTGTGTTCCCAGCGCCTAGTTCCCGGCGCAGGGCCCCTTGTTCTGTCCCGCCCGGCTCCCGGTGCATACCCAAAATAATTACACGGAAACTGTATTCATTTAAATACAGCCTGGCCCATTATCTCCAGCCCCTTATTGGCTAACTCTCACATATTATTTTAGCCCATCTCCATTAATGTGTATCGCCACTTGAGTTGTGGCTTACCGGCATGAGTCTAACCAGTATCCATCTTGGGCCAGAGAAGCATGGCGTCTGCCACACTGCCTTCTCTCCCCCAGCATTCCATTCTGTCTACTCCGCCCACCTAAGGGCTGCCCTATCAAAAGGCCAAGGCAGTTTTCTTTATTTAACCAATGAATACAGAAGACCCTCCTACACCAGTGACAGGAAAAAGTCACGGGGTAAAGAAAATGCAACTTGTGTATGTATGGTTTTCTGACTAACTGCATTCAAACTGCTGGACAGTGACTGACAATGAAGGATGCTGTGAGGTGCCTTTTCTGGTCCTTTATCTTGTGGCTCCTGTGGAGAATGTGCCAATTTTGTTTATGCTGTAGAAAACAAAACTAGAAAGATAACATCATGGGTGTTTAAAAGAACCATAATTAATGCTGGGGTGGCACCAGGATCTCATGCTTGTTTTCCCCCCCCCCTTGTCTCCTCCTCCATTTATTTTACCAACTCAATTGCAAATGGTAAGATAGTGATTTCTTTTCTCTGGGAGTGATGCCTTGTTTCCAATGCACCATCTATAGCAGAGGACTGGGCAAGGTTTCAAGGTCCTCACCAGAACGTTTGTCTTCAACTTCTACTTTTCTGTGATATCCCCCAGTTTATGAATTACAGTAAATGAATAATAAACCACATTGAATGACCGCTTTCCCAACAGTCATGCCAAGTGGCTGGCTGTATATCTCCTCGTTCCATTCCTTGGTAAGCTTTGTGCTCAGTGTGCGATTTGGCTGTTCATGCCTCTTTCTTCTTGAACGGATAGAGACGTCAACTCTCTCTCTGGTTCTCTAGCATCCACTTTGGCTCTGTGCTCTAATTAAAGGGTGGTATCAACGGTATATTTATGGTTCTTTAGCAGCCTCCCTCACATGGCTATGTGGAATTAGCTTTCTCTGAAGACAGGCTGAAGTTCCTGAAGGAGATCCATAATTATCTGTGATGAATGTTTAATGTTTCTCCCGCCAGTGCTGCCTTCCACCCTCCTGTACTACAAAACGTGAGGTGAGGAGGACTCTCCAACAGCAGCTTTGTCATGGGCTTGGCTTCGTTTCCAATGAAACGGTTCAGTCTGGCTTTGGACGTGTAGCTGGATTTACACTGTTCTCCAGTCTCTTCTGCTGTGTTCGTGCCTCAATCCTCACTGGGTCTGTATACAACGGACAGGATTCCTTTGAGAGATGTAAAGTACAATGTTTTCACTTAAAAAAAAAAACAGCGCCAGAAAGGAAAAAAAAAATATCAGTCACTCTTACCTTTCTGTTGCTTCCAAGGGCAATTTATACTATTTGTCGTGATATCTAGTGATGGGTACAAAGTTTAGCAAACGATTCAGGGTGCTGTCATAGCTCAGTGTGGAGAAGTAAAGGTACATCCTGGGAGACAGATTTCTTGCACCCAGTCCCACACATTCATACGGTACTGTAACAAAGGGAATGCTGGAAACGTGCAGGTGTCTTTACCAATCACATTCATCAAATATGGTAAACTGAGCCTCAGCTCTATTAGTTTCTGTGTGTTTTTAACATGATATATATGAGCTTTTCCTTTTGTATTGTTCAACTGTGAAAATATTTTAAAGAGAAAGAACACAGTGCTAACTGCTATTATGAAAAGCACTGAAGGGGATAAAAAGGGAAGTATAATAAGAACTGTATATTTCTGTGACGGAAGCAGCCTCTCTATGGTACACTTTAGATAAAGCTGAGTACTGGAAGAGCAAGAGGGAGATAAGTAGCTTCTTATTTATCTTAGTCCAAAATCTATTTTCCTCACTGCTGGTTGTTGGCATTGTGTGATGTTGTGACACAGAATCAGAGGACCAGACTATTGGGGGGGAGGAAGGAGATTCCCAATTTAGCAGATAGTCACTAAAATTTCCTCCTTATCTCTACATCACAGAAAAATAAGTAGCTGTTAAATTTCTAGTCCTGCAGTTTTTCTGATTTATCATCAATTTGTGGGTGCACTTAGCTGTCTAGTGTTGGGGAATCCGATACATCCTGTCACCTAGGAAAATAAAAAAAAATCCTATTGGATAATAGCTTACAGTTTCTCCCACAGTAATTTATTTCTGTCACAAGACTTAATTTTATCATGAGGCAGATGCTCTGTCTGTAGCAGCGCATTCATTGCTGCATTTATCTGCTTCATTAACACAAAAGCACCTGCTGCATTTGGGGATGCAATGACTTCTTTATTATATGCCCTGATGACCTGATTAGTTGCTATTTAAGCACATCTTTAATTTTCACTGTGTTGAGAATTGAACATCTTTAGTTGCTTGTGATAAAGTGAATCCAATGTGAAGAGGACCCGCAGTGAATACAATGGTAAAGAGTGGCGATCACAGCAGCAGAAAGGGTTACTACCAATCTCTCCATACCAAGTCCTTGATATTCATGTCAGAGAGTAGGCAGAGCTTAGTAGGGTTACAAAGTGGTACCTAGGTTGAACTAGGAATACATTGTTATGAATTCACTTTGTTGGCTGGTGTGTGGCAGGTATTATTGCTTTTCACAGAGTCTGCAGGTAGAAATGTATCTAAAGGAAAAACAGACAAACATAAGAGAAAGAAAAAGAAAAGGACAAAGGGAAGGATAAGAGTGGAAAGGACACAGGAGAAGGGAAGGAAGAAATGGAAGGGAAGATGGATAGAGAAAGGGAAAGAATCAGGGAGGAAGAAAAGGGAGAAGGAAGGCAAGCAAGAGTGACAGAAGTAGGAAAGAAGCAGGAAAGGAAAATAAGTAGAAGAGATTAAAGGAAGGAAAAAAGGTGGAAAGAAGAAAGGGAAAGAAGGAAACAGAAAAGAGCCAAGGAGTTAAAGGGGAGGGAGAAAGGGACTTCTTCAGTTCCTCTGCTTTTTCCTTTGTCTGCTCTCTGGTCCTTACCACACAACACTTAACGATGAGCTTGTGTCTCATCGACTCAGCCCTCCCTCCAATCTGCTGCTTAATATCGATCTGCCAGTCTGAATAACCATCTTGTTCTTGGGGACAACTGAGGGCCACAGGTTGGAATGCGCTTCCAACTGTCACCATTCCAGAGGAACCTCTGCATCTGCCTCTTGGCTCGGCTCTGCAGCCCTTGCCCATCTCAGAGTGGCAGAGGGCTTCTTCCCCTGGCAGGAGGTCTCAGGAGGAAGTGTTGGAACTGTCCCACTAGCTCCTGAGAGCTGGCAATTCCCTCCTGATGTGTCATGCAAAGGGCAGTCCTGCTGTCACCTGTCAAAGACTAATGACAAGACACATTGGCTTCTGGGGATTTTCCAGAGTTCCCCTCTCCCTTTGCTCTTCCCTTCCAAACCTGCTTCTTCATCTAGTTTCCCTTAAATGAAAATTCATCCTGACCCTTCATGTCCCTTTGGCATCCACCAGGGCACTGGTGATAAGCTGGATGCTAGCAGTGAGTTTCCTGGGTTTGCATTTCTGCGCCATGGCTGCAAGACAAGCTAATAGACAGGAAAGGAGACCAAGCTAATGACAAGTCTCGAAACAGCTGTTGGACGATTCAGCTTCACTACTTCAGTTAATTAATCAGCACCTTGCTGGCAACTCTGGGGGAGAGACTCGTTAGATACTAGGAGCACACAGACAATGCTTTCATATCAAATATGTTCAACAACATCAAATACAGCGATCACTTGCACAGTAGTGGTCAGGGGATAGGAGCTTAGAAAGATACCTGGGAAGCAGTTCTGGTGTTCTTACAGATATGCCCTTTGTAGAAGGACGGAAAATGCTGTTGGCTTTGTTGTAGGTAAATAGCTGAAATAACACAGGGTGAAAGAATCCCCAAGGTTTTCTGCTATCCTAACAGCCTCCTCCCTAGTACAATAAATACGTACTTGTGGGTTGATCACAATGTGGATGACGCATGGAGAAATCAAGCGTCCTCATTTCTGATTTTGGTCAGTTTCCCATTTGGAATTTTAAGCATGGAAATTGTCCTTCAACTTGATAACAACTAAGATCAAAACATTCAAATATAAGCCACTCGTTAAGCTCCCCCAGCATTTATTGAGGAGTGTTATTGACATTTTGGCTTTTCCCTGACTTTTTCTACTCTAAAGGGAAGCAGCCTCTTGCTCTCCTTAGGAAGTTGATAAAGTCATACATATTTTATGAACGGGAATACACAGAAATCTAAACAGACAGAATTATATCTATATCTGGCCAGTGCACTTGGAAAGTTTTTTGCTTGTCTAAAATTGTGAGTATAATTGGAACTAAGCTTATTTTATTTTTTAATTTTTTTTTGAGACAGGGTTTCTCTGTAGCTTTGGAGCCTGTCCAGAAACTACCTCTTGTAGACCAGGCTGGTCTCAAAATTACAGAGATCCACCTGCCTCTGCCTCCTGAATACTGGAATTAAAGGCATGGGCCACCACTGCTGGATAGAACTAAGTTTATTGTAAAAGCTGTATTATCCTAAATTCCTGTTGTCCCAAGGTCTCTATAGAGTAGCAAGATTGTGCTATCTTGCATAACTTTCACTGGGCTTTCTATGTTATTTTTACTTTCTATTTAACAAAGAGGTATTCAGAAAAACTTGACTACCTTTAAAAACCTGGCCTGTGTTGGCTGCCATCAAACTGGTACTTACTTTCCAGTTAGATTTAATTTTTTCCTATATGAATAAATTATTGATAGCCATAAATAATATATGTAACTATTGTACAAGTCTGAAAATCTGTAGCATAAGTTTTATTTATTTATTATTTTAATTTTGTGGTACTGGGAATTGAACCTAGGACCCTAATATTCTTAGCCCTTGCTTTGCTCTCTTTGTTAGAGCAGAGACCATGCTGCTCAGACTGACTTTGAATTCTGTATATGTGTAGCATAGGCAAGCCTCGAACTCATGAACCTTCTTCCCCAGCCTCCTAAATATCTAGGATTACAGGCCTTCACCACCAGAACTGACATACTTATTTTTCAATGCATGTATCCTTTTGTCTATTTTTACTATTTTCTATTCTCTAGGGATAATATTGCAAAGTAGAAATTGTCTTGTGTGTAAAAATTGCCATGTTTGGGAAATCTGTCTGAATTCCCTCTTCCGCTGTTCTAAAAACTGGATTTATTCTAGGGCTTTCTGCCCACCTGCCAGGGCTTAGGAGAACTTATTACCAAGGACTTGAAGTTGTATCAACCAATTCATTTAGATGATTTATCCCATTGACCCCATGTATTCTGATATCCACAATTATGGCTTCAGTTCTTTTAATGCATCCTACACGGTGGCAGAGGAATATCAGAGAATCTGTAATACTTCAGGGAGCCATAAGGAGAAATGTCCCTTTTAAATTAGCTTTATGACACCGAGGCTTTATGTATTTACTTGCAAGTTTAACATTAAATCAAAGCAAATGTCTTGAACCATCTCTTCTGTTGACTACAACATTGCCTGTAGAAAGGGCTCTCCTGGATGTATTAGTACTGAGTTTGTTTCCATCCATTGCAGTAGCTTCTGCTACACAGGGACCAGGATGCTTCTTAAACCTAGGTAATCGGACATAGAAACTCAGATAAAAATGGGAATCCTGCTTCATCCAACTGCTCAAAGTGTGATATACTTTTCAGATTCAGTCTGTAGATATGCTGTTGACTTACTTTCTTCTTTTTCTACATCGGGAACTCCCAACTTGTGACCCACTTAGGAAAGAAAAGATAAGAAGTTTACTAGAGAAAAAGGCAGAGTAGTCAGCTGGTGATCACTCAGCTTTGGTTAGTCTCAACTTGCTTGAAAAACTGTTGTTTTGTGGAGTCCTTCTTCAGAAACGTTTTAGTGTACTCAAAGCTCAACCCAGATGGTGAAGCTGGTGCACGCAGCACAGTGACCCTTTTGACAGCCACAACAGACATCACTAATTGATTACCAATCCTCTTGAGCCTGTAGAGAGCCATAGCATCTTCCTGAACACCAAGCTTTATGAATACATCTACCCACTAATCAAAGGTGGGTTGTGAGATAAAACTCATTCACTGTCCTTAGTCTAGACTAGGGATGGGAAATTGGCAATTCATAGCCAAATTTGGCTGGCCACCTATTTTTATTAATAAAGTTTTATTGTAGTATGATAAGTAATGTATATATTTTTCAAAGGTTGATCTTATAGTAGAAAAATACGTGGTTTGTAGAACGTTACAGAAATACTGATCTCTGGGCTAGATCTTCGTATGTTTCCTATCTAGTTGTTTCCTTTCCCTTCCCTCCTTCTGTCCCTCCCTCTTTTCCCTTGCTTTTGCAGAGATGGACAGTGTGAGGACAGAGTAAATCCAGCAGAGGAAAGGGAAGACCAAGCCATCTTCCTACCCATGTCCCAGAACCCGATCCTACAGGTTTGGCAAGATAACCCTGTCACTGGAGTAGCAAGCATTGAATTTTGTTGATTGGAGATCCTATTGTGGCAGAAGCCTGGGCTATCCTTTCTGTTGATGGGATGTCAGACCTGCAGAGGGAGGGACTGTTCTCATCTTCATATGCTGCTTTACAGTGGAAAGATTTTGGTTTGTGCCATCATTCCGCCTGGGCTGGAATATGGCTACTCCTCACTTTCCATGTGACTACAGATGCAGATGGAGGCAATGCCTGAGAAAAGGTGCTTGTAAGAGCCAAGGTCCGGGGAATTGTCCTCTGCATCCTGGGGTAAAGATGACCAGCGTGTACTCTCTCTCTAGTATTTTTACAAGTTTCTGGGCATATAATCTTTTCTGCCTCTAAGTATCATCTGGGTTTGGCTTATGATCAAATGTCCTACGGAAGGCTGCCTGAAATTTATCACACTTCTGAAAGCATTCTTCATTGCCGAAAAGGGTTCTTCACTGTTTCATCCAGCTAAGCAATGGACGCATAACTGAATACAACTCATTTCCTCGCCACAGTCAACCAGTAAAATAAGCCGATAAACAAAAATTAGGATGAGGAAGGAAGTGGTGGGCCATGGACCATGTGAAGGCTCGTGGAGAGTCACCAAAGACTCCTCCTGAGAAGGAGGTCTAGTCAATCTTTACAATTGGAGGAGGGGTTAGAGGCAGGCTTGTTAAAAACAATGTCAGAATGAGTATCCTTGCAGTTGGAGAGTGCCGGAGAGAGGTGGGTGGCAGCTGTGCAGGGAGCTACACAGTTAGTAGGATGGTAAAGCAGAGGGAATTTGCCTCCCAACCACCATACTACTGAGGCAGTAAGTGGGACGGATGCATGATCAAATAACAGGTGAACGAGTCTTCAGAAGATGGCATAGATTGGAGGACAGAGGAACAGGACGCTGATGTATGCTGCTTGCCAGGAGGGCAAGTTCATGGTAACATGGAGGAGTGGGAGCTCCTCCTGTGGATGTGTGCTTGTGTGCGTACATTTGTACTCCCATGCATGTGTATGTACGTTTCTCTTTTTAACGGAGTCATTCCGCAGGACCTTCTGACTTTATATGCCACGGACTGGCCCAAGGCCTTGGCCAACAGGAACCCGTCACTCTTTCCTTAGGTACTGTGCTAGGCTGGGAGATTTGGTTGATATAATGAATATTTTCACTGACTTTTGATATCAATAGTTTTGATACAGAGGTTGATTATATCATAATGGCTTTTTGACCCACACTAACTTGTTTTAACATGCCCACTTAAGTAGAGCATCATCAACTTCACACCTGCTCATACGTGCATTTCTTTTGGGCCAGCAGTCCTGCAAGGACAGACTTGGCGAGCATTTTAAGTCTTCATGGATCTCACGTGTACATGATTTCTATTTCTTTCTTTATTTCTGTTGTCTTCTATGCATAGCACAGTTACCAACTATGCTCCTTTGGTAATGTCTGGTCATGATAATTTCTGCTGGGACTCAAGGTCCTTCTTGTACAGTTTGTATAATTTCCTCTTTTCTTGCGGTGTTCTTTCACTGTTAGCTATTTTATACCTTTCCTTAGTTTTTCTTGCCCTTTGAATTCTTCCTTCAAGATCGCCGCTGCCTCAGTGGTGGTGTGCATGGCAAAGAATACACAGGCCTTAAAACCCTCAGGCATGATGCTGAGATCTAGAAATGCTAGCTCTAGTCTCCATGACCTTGGGCCAAAGTTCCTCCTTCCCTTCGGTGGGTAAATTACTAAAACCTATTTTGCAGGCCATTGTTAATGTTCCATTGTATCTATGCAATGTGACAGGCATTACGTCTGCTGCAATTTACATCCCTGGAAAATGGGAGCTGCCCAAGACGAGGTTTTAGGAAATGCTCCTTTCTTTCCTGGTCCCTGAGCACTATACATGTGTATTTCCACCCGTTAACTCTAAATTATTAATGGAAAGACCAACTTTCCCTTTGACCATTTCTCCTCTCAGTCTCTGGGAAGACTTTCACTGCAGCAAACAAAACGGCCCCTTCCTATAATTTTTTCCAACCTGTTCTGTAAAGTCTCTCTGCCAAATCTTCTAGGCAGGATCAAAAGGACTCTGAACTCCTGGAGCTTCAGAACATTTTAAATCTTCTCAGGAGCCTTTGACTGGCTACTTCCTACAACACAGGGATTACATAGATGAGGCGGGATGGGCTTGTAAACCAAGACTGAGGGGAAATAGCCAGAATGTTAGCACAGAGAGTGTTTGCTTGGAAATGAGGTGCCTGGGATTCTAATCCTCAGCTTAGTACCAGCTCATGGCCTAAGCGTCTGACAAGCCCAAGGCCTTTTATCTCCAATTCACATTTTCTGGCAACTTTACCCCGTCTTTTTTTAACCTTGGGAGGAAATGCCAAAAACAAATGACAACCTTTTTAATAGTGAAGTCCTTTAAGGAAGGGACGGTGTCTGATAGATTGTTTTAAGTTGCTTGGCCACCACTGAGAAAATTACCCTTAAAGGTACTGGCAGGCATTGTCGTCATTCCAGACATGATTAAGCTTTCGTTGTGCTGTTGGGGGGAGAGATGGTTTTCTTTGTTCTATATTCTGAATCCTCACTGATTTTCCAGTATTTCAGCATCCATATATGTAGCTGACAGCAGCCCCAACAGCATGGAGACTTAGTATTTTGAGCCAAACAACTTGGGTTTGTTTCTAATCCTGTCAGCTGCTTACACAGGCTGTCTGTCTTGGTGCAACTTATTTGCCTTTTTCTAGCCCCAGTTCCAACATCTGTAAAATGGAGCTGATGATATAGTTCAACTTGAGACAGTGCTTGCCGAGTGGCTGGGGAAAACAGTTAATGAATAATTTCAAATCTGCTATTGTAAAGATGGATTGCTTTTTGATCAAAAAATCCTGCTGCATGCTGGTAAACATTTTCTGGCTGGCAACTGTTAGAGATGCTATCATTAAGTCATTCCTGGTGTGCCAACCCAGTGAATTTCTTCCCTATCTTCATTTGTCATTTTCTTGATATTTTTGCAGGGATTATATTTACTCTACCTGTAGCAAGTCAGTGTCAGACCTTACGATTCTGCTTTGAAGTAATCTGTGCTTGGTGTTCTGTGGCACCTAGGACAACTTTAAAACTGTTGAATGGAATCAGCCTTCTTTCTTTTAAAATATTGATTGACTATGTATATGTGTGTGGGCATGCGTGTGCTATTACAGACATGTGA
Organism: Ondatra zibethicus; assembly: GCA_004026605.1. NCBI lineage: Eukaryota > Metazoa > Chordata > Mammalia > Rodentia > Cricetidae > Ondatra > Ondatra zibethicus. The sequence continues at coordinate 128,287 of PVIU01001561.1, read as the reverse complement.
AAATCAGAGGACAGCTGTGAGGGTCAAGTCTCTCCTTCTACCATGTTGATTCTGAAGACAGAATTCAGTCATCAGGCTTGGTGGTCAGTGACCTTACTGCCTGAGTCATTTCATCCATTCCAAATGCTACCAACTTCCTTATTGGTTTCTATGATTGGTGATGTTGACCTCACTTTTCAAACATGTAAAAAATTATTATGTATACAAAACATGCCCTTTTGTTCTTTTGTCTGTTGTTTGTTTTAGTGACCGCTGGGTGTTTAAGGGCAGGCAAAATGGAACCTGTTTCCTTTAGATTCTAGCATGGGGGTGAAGCTCATTTGACATCAAAGGTCACAATTAAACAGCAGCAAGGTTCGGTTTATACAAAGATGAGACGAAGAGCAAGGTTCCAAGAAAGAAAGAATGGAGTGTGCAAATGAAGTATTGTTCAGGTGCAAGAAGAGGTTGTTTTGTCTCAGGCTCTTCAAATATTGAGGGATTTTAGCGAGAGCCGTCTGTGGACTTCGTGCTGAGTGTGCACATACAGGGCAAGAGCAGCGGAGGGAGGAAGAGTTGAAAATGAAAGCAGGAAAAGGCTACAAAGGGAATTGAAGAGATTTTGATACAAGTGGGTATAAAATTAATGGGCTATATCAAGCCTTTCAATCACTCTTTTAAAATGGGAACATGCAGCTTGTCAAAAGGTACGATTAGCACTCACAATGCCCGGCATCCTCCATTTAGCTGGGGCTGAAAAATGGATCCTGGTGTCAAACTCACTCGGATTTAAATCCCAGCTCTGCTGTTTTCTAGATGCAAACTTGATAGGGAGTTATATAACCTCTGTTTTATTTAATATATCTCTCTCCTTCTCTCTCTCTTACTGTGTGTGTGTGTGTATGTGTGTGTGTCTGTGTATGAGTGTGTGTGTCTATGTATTTTTTAACTTAGGAAAACAGAGTGCCCATTTTACAGAACTTTTATGTAGGCTAAATGAAATGATATATACAGCATTCAGGGTGATTACCAGCAAATACAATAAGATAATATAATATCTATATTACCCAATAGCCATGGAAATAATAACAGTAATGCAGTCAGGTGCATCTTTGTCCTAGCCCAATGGCACAAAGACTGACTAAGAGAGCTCTACTTTCTGTGTGACAGACACAGGGAATGGGGTTGAAACTCCCGTCAGAAGGAAGGGGAGCAATGAATGGGAGCAAACCGATGCCAGGGTGTTTTCTATATTGCTTAATGCACATTCCAAAAGGAATGCCAAGGTAAATTCTCCTGCACCAGTGCCTGGGAATGTTCCATTCTGTTGAATTAAGGTCTGGCCCTGAATAGGGAGTAGGGATTTTCTAGATGTGAGAAAACCCATTGCACACTTTTCCAGGCTTCCACGTTGTTGCATCCCTTTGCTAAGATGTCTTACAGTGCCTTTTCTGCCTCTTCTCTATGTCTCAGCCTCTGACCTTTGCCCATGTTAATTTCATACCTATTTGCAGAAATACCTGTGAGCAGAGAGAAGAGGTCAGTTGTTTTAGAAGCGTGAACTTGTGATTTTGCTGTGCTATTTCTTTATTGCTATAAAAAATTTAAATAAAATTTTTCTTATAGGTATATATTATATGATGAGTGTCTTCTCTCGTCCACCTTACTTTTCTTGCCCCCACCTTTCCTATTAGTCCTCATTGTTCCCTAGGCAATTCACACCTTCTTTCATTTAATATTTTCATATATACTTTTATGTGACTATCTAAAATTTAGGAGCCACAAGTGAGAGAAACCATGGTACATGTCCTTCTGAGATTATCTTAATTCACTTAATAGTATTGTCTTCACCCACATCTATTTTGATGCAAATGGCATCACTTCATTCTTTTGTTTTGAAGATTTACTTACTTTTGTTTTATGTACTTGAATGTTTCACCTGCCTGTGTGTCTGTGTACCATGTCTGTACAGTACCCACTGAGGCTAGCAGAAAGGCAGTGAATTTCCTACAACTGGAGTGACAGATGATTGTGAGCCACCAGGTGAGGGCTGGGAATCAAATCCATGTCCTCTGCAAGATCTTACTTGTTGAGCCACCTTTTTGGCCCCATTCTGCTCTTCTTTATGGGTAAAAATAATTCCATTGTGCCTAGGTATACCACAGCTTCTTGTCAGTTCCCTGTCGTTGGATGCCTTGGTTGGTGCTATACCTTAGCTCTTGGGAACAGTGTTGCAGTAAACATTGCACTGCAAGCCCTTCTGATGTACTGACTTGGGCTGAAACGACTGAAGTATGAGCAACTGGCTTAAGCTTCAGAAACGACTCCCAGGTCTGCTGGGGCATACAGCCAGGGATCCAAGGTCAAACTTCCTGAGCAGGCTTTGAGCTTTGGAAATCCTTGCCTTGGCCACACACTTCTTCCTCTCAGGGTTTCTTTGAAGGCCCTTTGAAAAGGAAAACATGTTCCTTAAGTAGAGGACTATGGGAAAGCGTGTGTGTGTGTGTGTGTGTGTGTGTGTCTGCATCTTTTTCTTGGGGACAGCTGCTTCTCTCTTTGCAGGCTAAAGGGTCGCTTGATTTATTGATCACATATTTATTGAACCGTGTTGTTCTCTAGGAACTGAGCAAATGTAGTTCTTCAATTGACAGAGCCTTTGTTGAGGTCTTTCATCTCTCCTACCCAGAAGAGCAGAGCAGTTTATCTGTCCCCCTTTCCTGCCTGGCTTTGTGTACTGGGATTCCCGACAGGGAGCCATGTGTTCTTTTGCTGACCACCTTTGAGGTCTCTCCTGATGAGCAATGCTATTCTGGAAAGCTCATTTCTTCCTCGTGGGTGAGTAGGGAATTTGGAAAGGAAGCTGCATTTGAACAAGTCTACATTCAGAGTGATTTGATAGCCATCACCCAACTTTCTTGAGTGAGATACTACACTACTTCTCTATCTTAGTATTGTGGGAGAGTTTTATGGAAAGATGCACATTCCTGCCTTAGAGGGAGATGCCTCTCCCCATCTCCTCCTGGGTTTGCTTTCACTTCTCCAGGAATATGCTATCGCCCTGCTCCCCAGTTAAAGAAATTAATTGTAAATTGTACATCATTAGTGATGTATCTTCATTTCTACTGTTCACTTCTGAGTTCCTGCTGCTACCAGAAGCCTCACCTGTTAGCCCGGCTGGCTACTTCATAGTGGGGAGCTGGACTTGAGAACAAAGCCCAAGTTCCCTAGTGATGTGGAAATACAGTGTTCTCAGTGGAAGCTGAGGCCCAGAGAGGTCGGTGATGGAATCAGGATTGACATTGTTCCTAATGATTCTTGAGAATGTGTGGTAGCTGTCTTGTGGATAAGTAGAATTCCAGTAATCACCATAGGGAAATAGTTTGTGCTAATAGGTATTAGCTCTGCTTAGTACAGTCTAGGGTGCATTACTACATGGTGCAGGAAGAATGTGAAGCATTGAACAACACACATGTGGCACCAAGCACTGCATGGAAGAACACAGCAGTAACAGGACAGAACTAACTGTGGCTGAAATTCTTGGCCTTTGGAATGCCCCTTAAGTTTCCAAAAGATCTTATTCTCTTTTATCTTAATCCATGCAATAGATATGCATGCAACACACACACACACACACACACACACACACACACACACACACACACACGTCCATACCCATACCCACCCAACTTCAGGTTTTGTCTCTCCTTTTGTAAACCCAAACTCTGGTTTGTGGCCTTTTCTGGAGCATGGTGAACCTACCAGGTGTCACAATCTTAATTAAAGAAAAACACCTTTTTTTTTGGAAAGTGAAGTACAGTGTGTACTTCACTTCTCTCTCCTAACAGTCGTCAGTTGTCAATAGCTCTTTAGACAGAAATGGGATTCCATTCCCAGTTCCATTCTGGCATCCATTCTGGCTTGAGTTTGTATGGGTTTTGTGTGTGCTATAGCAATCAGTACTAGTTCACATATGCGTCCTCTCTGTTGTGTCCAGAAAAGTTTTATTGTAGTCATCTATAACCTCTGGCTCCACAGTCTTCACTCCTTTATTAATCCCTGAGCCTTGGCAGGGGAGGTGGAGGCATGTGTGAGATATGCATGTCCCATTCAGAGCTGAGCATTCTGAAATCTCTCACTCTCTACATGGCAATGAATGGGTCTCTATGTTAACTGCCATCTACTGAAAGAAAATTCCATGATTAAGGTTGAGATATGTACTAATCTACGAGTATAGCAAAGTCACCCGGAGTCATTTTGGTACCATGTCCATTGAGCAGAATAGTAAGAGTAGGCTCTCTCCTAAGGCCAATGATCTATGTAACCTCATGTTTTCTTTTTTAAGATTTATTTATGTGTACAGCATTCCTTCCATGTGTGCCTGCACACCAGAATGGGGCGTCAGGTCTCATTATAGATAGCTGTGAGCTACCATGTGGTTGCTGGGAATTGAATTCAGGACCTCTGGAAGAGCAGTCAGTGCTCTTAACCACTGAGCCATCTCTCCAGCCCTAATCTCATGTTCTTGACCATAACAATGGTGCCGTGTATGGGTTCTATTTTGTTGAACAGGCCTTAAATCTAAGCAGAGAGTGGTTGGTTAAGCCAATAACAGTTGCATAGCTATTACACTAATGGGCATATCAGATCACTATTGAAGTTCTTTGGTTTTGAGAAGCCATTTAATTCTGTGTTCACCAGTTAAGTACTAATTGCCTTGCAATAGAGGCTATTGGCCTTTAACTCAATGTTACCTGAACTCACAGACAACTCACTTTAGTTTGAGAACCGCAATCACTATGTAGTTAAACCTAAGTTTAAGTGATGAAGAATGCCATGAACCAAAGTATGGAGAATTTTCTTTTCTGTTTAGATAATCTCTACTAAGTGTTTGTAAATGTTTTAAAGACTTTTAAAATGCTGCCTTAAGGCATTTCAATTAATATTCAAATATATCCCAGTGTGTACTTCACTTTCCAAATGTTTGCTAAAAATGTTCTAGTTTTCTGTTAACACAAAGGAGAACTTCGACATATAGCTTACCTTTAATGAGTTCACAGTTTGGCACCAGTCTAAGCTGTTTCAAAACTGTAAGAGGCCATGGAGTATAATCCACCAAGCCTTCTCTTCCTATAGGTGAGGGAAATGAGGTCTAGAGAGAGGAAGAGTGTGCTCCAGGGTCCTATGACAGCCGTCAAGAGTCACTTTAGGGGAAGGGCTAAAGGGCAGCTTTTCTTACGCTTTGATCACTGTGTTTCAGGTTAGGTTACCATACTGCTTCATCATTTTCTCACCAAAAACTTGGATGGGAGGTAATGTACAATGTGCTTTGGTATGATTGACCATTTTATGAAATAACCCAAGAAGACATTATATATATATATTATATACAATATTTATATACTATATTATGTATAGCATATATGTATATATATTCTTGAGTTTTATATGTGTGTGTATATAAATAAACATTTTATATCATGCTAGTTACCTTTCCCTTACTGTGACAAACACCTGATATAAACATTTTACAAGGAAGAGAGGTTTGATTTGACTCATTATGTTGGAGGTTTCAGTCCATAGCTTGACGGTTTCATTGCTTTGGGGCGGGGTGGCGGTACACCATGGCAGGGGTAAGTAGCAGGGATTTGGCTCACTTCATGTGTCTCATAAGTAAAAGGAGGCATAAAGAAAGGGTTCAATGTTTTTGTGAAGGGCATGCATGTAATTTCCCAACTTCCTTGTCCTAAGTGCTACTACTTAAAGGTCCCCCCACTTTCCAGTAACAGTATAATCTCTTGACAACCCCATGTTTCATTAATTTCAAGATAAAAATAGAGAGACCTACAGAACCTCTATCCTGTTGCTCGGAATTGTGGTTAGGATATGATTTCCCAGGTTTTTTCCCCTCCATTCTCAAATTTGCCCACTTAGTGAAGTAACTATCAAAGTATCACAATTAACCAAACATGTTTCTTTTTCTCTTTAGCTAAAATATTTTTCCTTACAACAATAAGGAAAAGTAGTCATTTTTAATAATCATTGCCTATATTTCAGGGGAAGTGAGCAAGAGGTGTCTGATCATCAAGGCCTTCCTACCTTGTGAAGAAGAAGCATTTCTTAATGCAGGCCTTGTTGTTCTGTAGGAATGCAGAAAATGTGGCTTTCTTTCTGGCTTGGTGCTGGAATGGACATGTTGTTGGTGAGCCATTATCACCCAGTAGCATGAAAGGACAAGAAACAGGAAATTATTTTTGTTACCCAATAACTGTTTTGTTCACTTGATACCTGCATCATGAGTGGAGTGTATTCTTCTATAAGAATCTTTGTTGGTAAAACACAGCTGCATGTAACACTGATAGATTTGAAGGCCGATGGTAACCCATCTCCCAGTTTCTGTTCGCTATACTTCTTCACAGCTCTGCAATCTTTCTCACTCCCATTCTCAGGGCTTTAATCATGTCCTTTTCTGTCTTCTGGCCACTCTGGAATGTTTGTCTGTGATCCATGGCATTGTACCTAGGACAGCTCCAAACCATATCTTCCTGAAAGTATTAGGAATTTCCCATGGCTCCAGCTCACTCATCATGCCTTGTCTGATAATGGCCATTGTGGGCTGAGGCTTGGGAGATGTAGGTTTTGATTCATATTATGCTACCAACCATTTGTGTGGGGCTTCCATATCATCATTTCAATTCTGAGAGTTTTGGTTTCCTCCTCTGCAAAACAGAGGTAAAAATCCATACCTTCAGCTACTGAGAAATTGCTTGGAGGATCTGATACAGTGGCCAGTGGCAGATGCTTTTTGAAAAATGATAGCCTCCAAACTATGACCTCATTTCATCAACACACTTCATCTGACTTTATCTCACCAGAAACCTCTTGAGAAGACATTCTTTATTTTAACTAATAATCTTCTGATACTTTAAAAGGCCTTTGTTTTAATAGATTAATTAGTATATCCATGTAATTAGTTGATATTTAGTATTACCTACAATGAACCAAAACATCGATGACGAGACAGCTAAACAAGAAAAGCTAATGTGATATTTATCTTTATTAAAAGTTGAAAATGACATTTAGAGAGTTGTTAGAATTGGTGATGAGGTATGTTTGGTAGAAGAGATGTTAATTGAATTAAACAAATAAACAGTTTAAACTATAACAAGTATCATGGGGAGGACTATAAAAAGCTTCAAGAACATATAAGAGAGGGTCCTTATGGTACAAGAAGAGTTCTTTGAAAGAATGACCTTCCAAACGAGTACTGATGTAAAATAAGGAAGGGTGAAGGTTAGGGGGAGAAATTCAGAGATGCATTCTCAGAGCTGTAGGAAATATTAAAAAATTTTAAAAAGTCATGGTAATTTTTATCTAGCATTTCATTATTTATTTTGGTATTTTAAGAGAAGAACATGCACATATAGTCTATGCATATCATTCTTTATGGTTTGTAAGCAGCTAAGAATTCATACAATTGATTGCTAAAATATTTTTACCAAGGAAAATACACATTCAGAGGAGGTCAGAGGAACGACGTCAGGCAGACAGGAAGTGATGCCTGAAGGATGCAGATGTTAAGATGGATACAGGCAGCTTTCAGACATTTCTAGAAGAGAAATGCAATTGGTGAGACCAAAATGAGAGGGGGTGGTTATGAGTGGCGGGTGACAGACAGATGGCAGTAATTTCTTCTTCATTGGAAAGGTATTAAAAGGACATTGAATGAGGTCTCTCCTTTTATTTTCTTGCTTTCTTACATCCTTCTCCTTTGTTCCGTTAATAAATATTTTAATGGGTCAGACATCATTCTATCTTTTTTAATATTCTATATTTATCAAAGTTCTTGGCTTTGATTTTTTAACTTCCTATTCAAAAGCTTATTGATTTTGTGCACATTTATTTGAGTAACTTCTCATCATTTGGATGAGGGGGTTATTTTCCCTACCTGTACTTCAGACAGTCACTGAGAATGTGCACAGTAGCCCCTGGCACATCAAGTGCAAGACTTCACTGCCTGGGGATTGCACCAATGACTGAGTCTAACACTGACACTTGTCACATCCAAAGACAAGGCTTGGCTTAGTCTTGTGATGTTTGGAATGCAGGTAGTGTGGTTCTCATAGGGCTAATGGTGATTATACAACAAGGGAAATGGGAGAAGATTGGAAGTTGCAGAGTGTTTACTGTACACTTGACCCTGTCCTCACACCTGTCAGCATTTTTCTCTTTTTTTTTTTACAATAATGTTGTGAAATATGTATAATGGTTCTACATTACAACCAAAGAAATAATGTATTTTTCAAGAATAAAAAAGATTTGTTTGATTTCTAGATCAGAGCTCAGCAAAGACTTTTCTGTAAGGACCAGATGAAATAGTAAATAGTTTGGGTTTCTCAGCACAAATCATTTCTGTTACAGAATCCCAGCTCTGCCATTCTAGTAAAAATGCAAATGCAGACCATATATGAACAAATTGGCATGGAGATGTTGCAGTAAAACTTTATTAACAAAAATAAGTGGTGGGCCAAATTGGACCCATGGGCTATAGTTAGCCAATCCTTATTAAAGATAATATTACTAATAAATTATTAATTACTGTTATTTATCAGCTGCCACTTTGTGAGCCAAATGCTTTCCAGAATTCTAACAATCCTCACAGTTCTCCTTTATGGGGAACCTTTCTGATCCTCTTCTATATACAAGGAGACAGACAACTGGGGAAGTAGTTTGCTTTAGGTTAAGCAGCTTGTTAGTGACAGGGCTCCAATTGGTTGGGGCTAGCTGGGTACTTCCCAGCTCTCTTCTGTTTTCAGGTTGCTGGGAAATGCTGCTATTTGTCTCACAGTGTCTACATTTGCTTCTTTGCTCTAAGGTAGCCGAAGTACTTAGAGACTATGGCTCCCTGTCTTCCTTACAATGATGAATGGCAATCTAACACTTCTAGTCGCTGGGGTATGACTGATTTAAATTTCCTGGTCCAGCGTTACTGCTTGAGAATGATCTATGATAGTTGTATTTTGGGTTTTGAATGAATGAGTTAATTAGGAATGTAGCAAACAAAATAAAGAACAAATAGTAAATAGCATAGTAAACATCAACATCTTGGGTACTTACATCATCCAGCAGCAATGACTGGGAAGCCCTGTCACAGCTGCCAAGCATTCCTGCTTGAGAGCCTTGGGCAGAGCAGAGTGATCTCTTCACTGATGAGCTTCTGAGTTCTTCCTCCTACAGAAGGCATGTGTGTGTGTGTGTGTGTGTGTGTGTGTGTGTGTGTGTGTGTGTGTGTGTATTGAGACAAATAAACTAACTTCTTTTGTAAATGATTTTTCCTTCCAGATGTTTCCAAGGATGCAGTGTTTTTAATTCCGCTAGATGTCTGCTATTCTCCTTTCTGTCTATTATAGAGCCAGGTGGCCAGGCTGACCCAGAGACAGGAAGTTTTACAGGACACTTGATATAAACATGTCAGAGGCTGGGATGACAGTCACCCCTCGCTCATTGAGTCTGTTTTCAACAAGTGCAAACACCTCATGATAATTAAACACCCAACATAAGGTATCGTCCACAAAGGAGGGAGCGGAGCCGTCCCACATCTGTTTCATCCCATTGATCAGCACAAGCTGGAGTCCCTTCCATCCAAGCGTTGGAAGCTGTGTACCGAGGACATATAAAACCTAGCATGGTTTGGGTTGAGCACCTGATGTAGAGATAGCACCAGTCAAGAATGTGTGTTATTTGAATAGCTATGGGAAACAAACTTTTCTTTTATTAAAACTATTATTCTGGGGGCCATCTGTTACAGCATCCAACCCTGTTTCCTAATATAAAGGTTTATTTCCAGGGTAAGTAGTAATATTCTTACAAGAGTCACAGTAATATGTTTATGTGTCTATAGAAGCACATGAACTTTTAGAATTTGGGAATAAATGAGATGAAAAAACATCATTTTCTTACTGTGTCCAGGTCAAAGCATCTCATTCTTGGTGAATTTTGACCCCTGTCTTGATCTAGCATTTTTTTTCCTGCCTCTTCTGATTTTATTCATTTTTAAATTCAGTTACTCTTATCCAACCCTGGGCTTCTTTTTTCCCTTGGGCTGGCATCTTCTTAACTTCCCATTTCCTTGTGACCTCAAAGAAATCTGCTCCCAGCCACCTTGTGATCAAACAAATCCAAAGAAAGCGAAACAAAGCTGATGATAAGTGCGGGATACTGGTAGCATCTAAAATCCAATGCACATGGCGCTATCACATGGCTGCACAAGCTTCCAGCATTTCTGCATGCGGCAGGTGCTAGGCTGTTGGTAACATTAGCGGGATATGGACCTGTGCCCTTGTTATCTTTGGAGCCCCCTCCCTCACCTCCTACCTTTCTCTTTACTTGATGATGCTAGTTCTGCCTTTCAGGACCAGTCTTATTCCACTCACACCTAGTTTCCCTCTGGTGCCCAGCTGGCTTCAGTAGCTTCCAAAAAAGACCCTAGAGGGGCATTTCTCAGCAGTGGGTTCTCTGGTCTGTTTTCTTCTTCCATCGTTGGCTCTGCTGTTTTATGCTACTATGTAAGCTGAAAAGGAAAGCTGCACATATGCAAAGCTGTTTATGCCTTGTTTGCATGCCAGCAGTGTGAGAAAATGATATCCAAAGAACACAGGTCCTTGACTTGTATGTTCATGGTGTATTTACTGAAATATACATGTCATGTTTTAGGAAAGAGGTAGGGCAGGTCATTGATTGTCACTCAAATTCCCTTGCTTCTCTATAGAAGGAGAGCATGAGGAACCCCCATCTAACAAACAAGATATGTGTGGAAGTGCTGTGTAAATTATAATGCTTTGTAAATGTACATTATCAACTGAGCATTTGGGATGTAGACAGTAAGTTAAAATGGGTTCAATACCTATTAGAATGCTTGAAGAAGATCTTGTGGAGGAATAAGGACCATAATAGCAAGGACAGAGGGCACTTATCAAGCTCAAGGCTAGTCATCCCACTGTGTATTAGTGCTCTCTGATGGCAGATGGCAGAAAGAAACTTATTTCTCAGTCTCCTTTGAAATTAGGGTGCATGCATGCATGCATTTAGATTCTGCACCTGTGTGAGACTTTAGAAACAAAGTACTAAAATAGTAGACTTGTAGAATTTAACAGCCTAGGCAGTAAAGACAGGACCCAGTAGAAACCTTCAATGTCCAGCCTCAGTGCTGACATGACTGGCCAGGGGGAGGTTACCCCAAACATTTAGCATCTCCACTGAGCTGTCCTGGAATCACAGTTGAATATTTCTCTTCATTACTTAGCTTCCAGATAATGCGTTAAGTCTTCAAGTATTTCTGGGAAATATTTTATATCTTTTGATCTTTATCTTTATTCTTTTCCTGTCTTCACTGACACAGAATGGTTGTGGTGGTTGCAGCTAAGGATCCCAGTTGATGATGAAGGTTGGGAGATACTTCCAGCAGAACGACAAAGGGAATGCATACACACTCAGAATGGGGTTAAGCAAGGAAAATGGTTTCATTCCAGCAAAGAATTCCTTACAGCTAGAGGGAGAGATGAGGTTTGGCTATTCAAAATCAAATCAGGTGACCAGAGCCTTGAATGCCTTGTAGAGGAATGGTGATTTCCAAACCATAGGGAGGGAACTACAGATGATTTAAGCAGATAGATGATATCCCTCCATATGAGTGTGGAGGAACATGAAGACCAAGTTGCTGATCATCTCTTTTTGTTTACTAGTGATTTGAATTAAACCACAGGAACTGATGCTGGCTAAATTAGTCAAGGGAGTCACCATAAGCTCTGGGAGAATTGCTGAAAAAGAAGAAAATGGGAAAACAGGTACTCAGCAGAGCAGGAACAAAGCCATTTGAGGAACTGGGAGCTGGGATTGCTAGAGCCATCTTTACAACCAGTGGATTCTTATGTCCACCCTTGCCTAGGAGACAGCCATGTGTCCCAACAAATATCCCAATAGGACAACCCAGAGAAGGCAGAGACAGGATGTGATGAGCAGGGAAAGGAGGTGATGCCCTTTGAGATAGTCCCGGAAGCACTATTGAGTGCTGCAGTACAAAATCAAGCCTGAGATGATCTGAATAGAGATGTCATGAAACTGTTCAGGGTTCTTTTCCTCCTTGTGTAGCAGAGACCCATGGAAGCATCCCTCAATAGGTTTACGGCAGCTTCTAGTCCCCCCTGCAGGGTTGTGAATTGGGATCATTAAGTTTTAAGTTGCTCCGCTGTCTTCTGATAAGTGATTGTGCAAATATCAGGATGTTGGATGGGGGAAGCAAGTACTGGCATGACTGTTAAGATCTTGGACTATTGCTTATTAACTGGCATCCAGAAAATGGTCGCAAAGAGCACCCATCGCCACCAAATCGCAAACCAAGCCTACTTACTGTACGTGCACCACCTTAAAATGGCAATGCTAATGATTGGAACCATGTAGATGCAGAAACCATTAATGTTTCTCATGCCCTGTGGTAGGAAGAAATATATTAAAAATTGATTTTCAGTTTCAGCCTTTGTCTGTGTAACATTTATAATAAAGGATACTGGGGAATGTATTCTTGAAAATTGATGTTTCAGAGCATTTTGGTCTTGTTGGTGTTAAAACAAAATTTTATTAATGGCTTCAGAGTGCATGGTAAAAGGTCAGCATCTGAATATGAATTTTATCTCCTAAAAAACAAGAGGCGTTTCTACTGTTCTTCAGAATGTATGTTCAAACTGGGACTTCTGCTACCTTGCTGAGTTTAACCACTTTTAGATGTAAGGTTTCTCTTCAGTTACAATACAAGCCTTGTATAGGAACATGGATAGTTTCTTATCTTCTTTCATTCTCTGTTTTTGTTGTTGTTATTGTTTGTTTGTTTTTGCTTCTTCCTGCCTCCTTCTGCATGTGATAGGGCAGGACTTGTTTCACCCTTATACAGACAGCAGGTGGGAAGCCCAGTGTTCTGCCATTCTTTGTCTCTGCGATTCTATTATCACTTTTCTTTTTTTATAATTGAAGAAGCCTTGTTCATTGGTGGAGAACACATTTCATTTTATTTTCTTCCTACTGAAGCTTTCTGGACGTGATGTGATGAACATACAATCCTGCGGGTGTTTTTTTCTTTTTTTTTTTGTTTTCTCCAGTCATTTTAAATAAAATATCCTTCTAAAAAGCCTGCCCCATTTACTCTGAATGTTTTAGAATGTTTCACAGCTGTAATTCCCTAGAAATGAAATGGCATGGTGCTTTTCTGATGTGTTTTCATTAATCCAGTATAGTTTTTACTGCTGATCTGAGTTTATCAAAGAAGGTTATAACCTTATAGAAATAACACTGCCAAAAGCTTGGATTTATCATGTGTTTTATAATTCTGTAGATGGTGTGGGCAAGAGGGATCCGCATCAGAAAACAGCCTTCGATCGAGTTGCAGAAGAGCTGCTGAGGCTGGCTACGTTAATTGCCCAACCACCTAAAGTGTCTAAAGAATGACATTTTATGCTAACTCATTCATCATACTTTTAGAAAGTCTATGAGATAGATTAATAAAACATATCAAATATTCTATGCAAACCAAATGTTTATAATAAATGGAGCATGATCTAACTGTTCTGTTGCAAAGTGAATTAAAGTAGTCTCCAGCCAGTAAACTCAAATAGAATAGAGAAAGATGGCTAGGGGAACTTCACAGGCAAGAACTTCACTGTAGAATACATTATTTCCTTTCAAATGGCTCTCGCCTGTCACATTGCAGTGGGCTCACTGTAAAGCTGAGGTCTTTTCTTTAGCCAGTAAGCTGGATAAAAATGGGTTGCTTAGAGGAGGGGGTGGAGTGCTGACTGGGCCCATTATATACCAATGGCCTTTCCACCCGTGCCCACTGGGACTGCTGTCATTCGGATGTGCTTATCTGTCCCTGTTGCCCAATGAACTAGTGATCTTTGTAAAGTGTTATGACCCCCGTTTTATGTGTAAACAGAAGGCAAAGTAGCATAAATTGTGAAGCAGATCTACCCGGTGGTTTCTACATCTGAACCATGTCAAAGCACATTTACATTTTACTTACAAGTTTTGGGCTAGCAGATATCATGCTAGCTTTCAAAGTAGGGCTATTTGAGTGTGACCATCCTAGCACTTGAATCAAAGTGAACAATGATTTCTGCTTACCTGCTTTTGTTTATTCTACCCAAAGCAATCCACTTCTTAGGCATTTGAATTTCCTCTCATAACGTCAGGTAAAGGTGGACAGCATCTTGCTTAGTAATTTGGTTGTTTTGTATAATAGGAAGTTTTATGGGAAGATGGACCTCCATCATGGGCTTCTTCGTTTAGCACAGAGGCAAGTTGATGTGAAATAGTGGGTTTCAGTGGGCTCATCGCCCTCAGACGCTGGCGTGACTAGCAGAGATGCTGAGCATGCTAAGGGTCTCAGTGCTTATACACAGAAGGCAGGATCCCAGCTGCCTGGCATCAGCCTGGCATTAGTCCTGGGACTGAGCATCAGAGAAAGGCAACAACTTCCCCTCTCAAGGAAGTCAAGGGAGGAGACATTAGCTATGATGACAAAGACTGCCAACAACGGTAAATTTAATTACATAGGTTTCTGGAATTTTCTAGAGCTAAGTTATACTGTGCTCTTCTAAGAATGAAACAAGCCAATAGCATGAATACTAGAAACAGGCTTCCTGAGCTCAGATTCATATTCAGTCATGGATAAGCAGGAAGCCTGTAGTTTAAAATACTGCTTAAAATAATGAAGAGAACAAGGCCTTGCATGGTTCTTATTTTCATTCGGACATGCAATGAAATGTCAAACAACATGCTCTAGGCAACTGAGGGTGTTAATATTATTTCAAATCATAAACAGATTTTTTTAACCAGGCTTGAATGTGTAAATAACTTATTGTCTACATGGTCCCAAATTTTCACAATTATGTAAATAGATTTCAATGCCTGCCTTTTGCAGATAAAGAAGCAGAGGTCAGCTAAGTGGTTAAGACAGTCAAACAGTTCAGAATGTACCCAACACTCTAAATGGATTTTTGCATTGCAGTCATCTCCGCTCCATCTTCTTGGCTTTGCCTATTCCCATAGTCTTGGTTCCTAATTCTTTGGTCCCAATGTTGTCTTATTTGAGGCAGTATTACCTAAACAATACAGACACAGGGCTAGGTGCAAGCAAGCCCGAGAAATGACTTACTGTATAGTTTCCTTATCTCTTCAAAACAGAGACTCAGTTTTCTTCTATATAGGATGGAAAATAGTGGTCATCATATTAAGTCAGTGTTTGATTAATGCAAAGAACAGTTAGCACCTTTTAATAACCATAAATACAAGAGACAGGGATTTGGCTTCGAAGATCATGGAGTTCACATTCAAAAATACTTGCAAATGGCTAGCCTGGCTTTGTCCATGCAGCAAGTACTCCAGCATTGCTGTGCAGTAGCGCCATTACCGCTGTTATTAGTATTATTTTGGATCCCCTGAGGATATTTATTCTCTGTCATACAGCAGATTGTTGCAAATGTTTCATAAAAATTCATCCACACTTTTCCAAGCAGAGAACAGGTTTTACTTTTGCTCTGTTATTGTTGGCTTCTCTGTAGATACTGGACCTGATGCAACTTACTTCCCAATCCACCCAACACTTGTTCCTGCTTTCTATGTTATTATTCTCTATTTTCATTCTACCGGGCTACTAGAAGTCCTTCTCTTTAATCTCCAAAAGCCTTCAAATCAGTTGGCAAATATCGTTCACTTCCCAAGAAAGTCTTTGCCCCTCTGTATCTCTACTGCATGCTGGTCTTCTTTTAGCCTGATGGTGGTGCTTCTCAGGGGTTACCAATGCATCCTGGCACCAGCAAATTTGCTATGTTTTATGGATGTTAGCGTCCTCTATCAATGCTGTTCTGTGTTTTCCCTTGAGCTGTTGATTTCATTTCAGAAGTACATCCCATATATTCAATTAGGAACACTTAAAAAATCCCTTCTTTCTGCTGGTTTATGGTCCCATCTGGAGGAAGGGAGTTACTCTGCAGAATAAATTGAGTGTGAAATTTGGCTATGCAATAAGAATTCACTTCCGTTAAGGCAAAGAGAAGAGATGCAGAAAATTCAAATCATGCATAGAATAAATGCTTTATCTTTAAGAAACATATAAATAGACATCAAACACCATAGAAACATAGAGGGTTTCCCCTCCTTTTTTAAGAAACAAATTTGTGTGCAATTTCAGAGCAAAAACTTTGCAAGGGAAGATTGTGCATGTCCAATGCTGATAAGACTGCCCAAATATAAATTTTATGATGCATTTCCTTTACAATTCCATCTTTATACCAGCACAATCAGAGAAAGGAAAATCAAGTTTGAAAGCCTTTGGAGAGCCAAGGGCAGGCACCTGAGGAAAGCAAGGAAGAAATGAGAACCTGATACTGTAGCTAATGTGCGACATTTTTGCTAAGGCTGCACTCCTTAAAAGAAGGTACTTACTCTAAATCTGTTTTCCTTCTTTATCTGCAAGACTGTCCTTTCTGCAAACACTTGTCAATGATAAAAAAAAAATGCATGGCAGGAAGAGAGAAGGAGGAAGCAATAGGGAAGTTTTCAAGCCTCCATCGTGAGCCAAGAAATCCATGGTGAAAAGCCTTGTCTCATCTGGATCTAAGGAATGCAGTTAATCTTTACTTAGTCAGCATTCCCAGTTGACCTGGCCACAGACAGCAAGTCACAGGTTAAAGAATGAGGAGTTTCCTTATAGGACCCTCATAGTAGGACCCTCACTGCACATACAGAAAACTTCTCTTTCAAAAGTCTTCCAGGAGGACAATAGTAGTATTTCACATTTTTTTTGGAACATATTTACCAAATCATGACATGGGCAAATGATGTCTATGCCTTGTTAAATTCAGGAACGACTTATTAAAAAGAGAAAAGTCCATTTTATTTCAGGACACTTAAGGGTCTTCAGTATATTCATGAGCATCTAGGAGAGGAATGCTGCATGGCAGAGTAGTTTTGTTTTGCAGTAAATAGCTCACAGGTCTGTGATTCTTTGGAAAGTACCTGAGGACATCAAGGCACAGTGCTCCAGGAATGCTCCCCAGGGCTGTGTCTGGAAAAGGGATCACGTGGACATTCCATCAAGGACGTGCTGTACGAACGTGTGCCAGCTTAGTGCGCTGCTCCTACCTAAGGGGCGGTGGTGCCTTGTCTGTGACAGGTGACAGAACTTGTGCTGTGTCTGTCTGGCCGAGGATTCTTTGAAACTTTCTGCCTTGCACATCTGTGCTTTCTAATTTTAGAAGCCAGTGTTTATTTGCAGGAAATATTGAATCCCTCTTCCCAGCCTAGGTTTATGCTGCTGGCAAGAGATCTCAGGTTTTCGTTTTTGTCAGTGCCTCTTTAAACCTGACTGTGTTTAACTTCTCCCGGTTTCATTATTCCTAAGAGCCACCACAGGTACTTTGCATTTCACGCTTCCCTCTCTTTCTTTAAATGGCTGTGCCTGTCTTCCTTGGTCGGGTTTGAGGACAGTGAATTTCCTCTTTTTCATCCTCATTGACTGGCATCACTGGAATGAGCAAGGAGGGGCCAGTCAGAACATGCTGCTGCGAAGTAGGGATGCTACTCTAGATGATGATTCTGTGCTTACGTTTAGTTAAAAGTACTGTTTTCTGTTAACAACAACAAAAAACCAAACTAGGAGAAATTCAACAAATGAAGTTAGACACCTAAAATACAGGATCAAGTACTATCTTCATCATGTCACAAGAAGACTGTTGTTTTCAGCAGTTTCTCAGCAAAGGTGGATTAACCTGTAGCAAATAGCAAAGCAGGTGATTCTAAACATACTCAGCTCGACAGATACCATGAATCATTACTGTATGTTACCTGGATGTTAAGTGAAATCTCACCTCCAAGATTGTCTAAAGCATTCTGCATTCAGTATCCCATACATCTTAGGATATATTCAGAAAAATTACATGTACACTTTAGCATGTGAGTGTGCATGTATCTCTCTCTCTCCATGTGCAGTACATATAAACATGAGAGAAGAGAGCTAGATGGGGGCACTACAGGTATAGTCATTCAGGAAAAATGCCTGCTGCAGTGCTGTGTTCAGTGCACCCCTTTTACTCGGTGAGCTCTAGAAAGTTCTGTAAAATTTTATGGGATGTGCATCTGATTGTCCAAGTACCCAGAAAGCACATGTTTTACATTGTAACAGTGGATGCAGTTGTGCTTTGTGAATATCAGGGCAGGGCTTATAATTAGGGGGTGTGAGGAAAGAGAAATAGTCATCATTTTTCACATGGAAAGGAAGACAGGAGCCTGGACCATCCTTTTAACCTTTTATCAGAAGCACTGGCGTTGAAGCTGTGGGGAATGGACACTACTATGGCATTCTTTCCACCAAGATACGAAAGAATGATATGAGGACTTAGCTGCCGGCCATACATTTTGTAAGGATCAGAAACCATCCATAAGCATTAATTGATCAAGGCAAATAACATGACATAGAAATCCATGAACTGAATCCATCATTTCTTTTGAGGGTCAAATTTTAGTTTTTTATTGTGCTAGTCCTCCAGGTGGTACTTTACCCTGGTTACCTCCTTCTCTGTGGTCATGTATTTCATGACACAAGCAGCCGAGCAGATACATCATGATTTGAAAAAGAATTGGAGGGGCTAGACTGGGACATGTGGCTAACAGCTTGTTTTCTGCTATGTTGCAAACTGGCCGGGATGTGCTCAGAGCTGCAAGGTTCATCTGACTTCGGATCTCCCGTTAACTCCTTCAGTCTTGGCCCCAGTGGCGAAGCCAGAGGAGGTTCCACCCCAACCTCTACGCCCTTGCAGGAGCAGGGGAAGCATTGTGATGCCACTTGGCTTCCCATCCTATGCAGCGGTTGTTGCTATGGTGAGTGGGGGTGTGCTGTGCCGCAGTGCTCACTCTACTCCTCTGCAGAGCTACGCAGGCATCCTTGACTTTGGCAGCAGAGGACAACTCAATAAAGCATCTGAGAGTTAGTAAGTCTACATTGCTTTTAGCAAATGAAGCATGGGTGGTCGTAGTCTCAACACTCCATAGGATACTCAAGGTAGCAGGCTTCTGTGTCTGTGCGATCCTCTGACTTTGTTCTGTCTGCTTTGGAATGTTGGGAGGGGTTTCCTTATCTCAGTGGGGGCGGGGGAGAAAGAAAAGGTGAAGTGCAAAGCCCTAACTTATAGACAACATGAAAGGACAGAATAGGACATTTTGAGTAGGTAGTACCAAAGTTGACTCCTGTTGAGAGGTGTAATTGATGGCACAGCAGCTGCCTTTGTGGCAGGTGTATCTGGCAATCCTACTGTAAGCTGGACCAATGGATAACCATAGCAGAAGAAAGAGTTCAACTATCAAAACATCCATAGGTGTCTAGGGCTGAAACTGAAGTTAAGATGTCAGGGCAAGTTGGTTCGTGGTTAGCTAAAATCACTGTAGGAACTTGGGGAAAATACCAACAATTGAAACTACCTAGATTTCCAAAATATACTTAATAGTTCCTAGGATTGAGCAAGTTGCCATAAATATTAGTATAAAGATATTTACTGAAGCATCTCTATGCTAATTGGGTTCTTTTGGAAGTATCCAAAAGGGGTTTTAGAAATTGTACCACAAAGGTGGGTGGTATGGATATGAGCTGGGGGTCAAGTGGGGGTCACAGCCGCATCACTTAGTAGGGTAATGTAACATCTGGGTGACTCAGTTTCCTCCTCCATAATGAGGTTTTTTTTTTTATGCTAGACCCTGTTTCATGAGGCTAACTTATTCAAAGAACAGAATACTTTAGAAAAGTATGTGCAATAAACAATCAATAAAATCTAGCCTCTTCCTTTGTTTCAAATCAAGACCCTAGATAGACATTATGAAGACTCTGACATTGGTACTATGATTTGAAGGCTTGAGTTCTAGGCTCAGTTCAACCCTCAAACAGTTATGTGGCTTTTGACAAGTCATTAAGCTTTTGTATGAACTGAGTAGTGTTCTTTCTTACATGGAAAATGAGACTTTCCATATTGTACCACAGACTGGAGGGTTACTCTGCCTATTTCTGTAGTGGCTCTGTTAATGAGAGCCTTTTGTGAACAATACAGTTATGGACAAGGACCAATAACAAAGACCCAGTAGGTATTAGCTTAACATGACATTTATTAGTAGAAATGAGCTACTGGAATCTAGTTGCAGAAGTAAGACATATAGGGGATAATTGTTGTTTTAAGATGGCATGAAAAGAATGAATAGGAAAGGAAAGGAGTGCTGGAAGGCTGGGTGGAAGAGGGATTCACAGCGATCTAAAAGGGCTTGTTGAGTGTAGTGGAATCAGTATTATGATCTAAAAGGAGGAATAGAAGACCAGAGACTAAGTTTTATGAGAATAAGATCTGTCATGATAACAATCACACGGTCACAATCTTTTTATTTCTGAAATATCTCTTAGGTATTGAGTATTCAATATATCCTCAAATTCTGAAACAAAATAGCTTACATTTGGAGCATTAAGTTCACTTGTAGGAGTCCACACAGTAAGTACCAGGTACTCAAGGGATTTGGTTATGGTTCTTCTGGTGTTAGGTTCTAGGATCTCAATGTCGAGAGCGCCATTGTTTCCATATAAACCAGGAACAGGTCTGGAATATTATCTCTCTTCACCCATCTCTTATCCTCTTCTGCTCCTTAGTTACTCTGTTTTTTTCTAAGAAGTCTTTCACTATGCGCCCTGTGTGCTTTCTCCAGCACAGCCCTTTCCTACCATTGCCCCACATGTTTCTGTGCCCAAAGTCTTAACTGCACTGGGAGCTCTGTGGGAGCAGAGACGGGGTCAGCTTTATTCATTAATCTAATCAAAGGAAAGAGGAAGGGATGAGAGTGGACAAAAAGAAGAAAGAAGGGGAAACAAGCAAAACAAGAATTCCAAAGTTGGCCAAAGTGCCAAGAAAAAGTGGCTTCAAGTGTTGAAAGAGAGACATCAATCAGTCTAGCCATCCTGAGGCTTCGAGAACACTGTGTTGTGTGTGTGTGTGTGTGTGTGTGTGTGTGAGAGAGAGAGAGAGAGAGAGAGAGACAGAGAGAGAGAGAGAGAGAGACAGAGACAGAGAGAAACACCAATTGTATGTAGTGGAACATTAACAAAAAATAAATACAATCAATTAGGACATGAATTTGGGAGAGGGATGTGTTGAGAGGGCCCTAGAGATGGATATGAACCTAATATGAGGCAAAACTTATGAAATGTTCAAAGAATTAAAGAATTGATGATATCTATATCTATGTATATATACATATTTAGATAGATAGATAGATAGATAGATAGATAGATAGATAGATAGATAGATTTAAAATGAGGACAGGTTTGCATAATGAAACATAAATTTGAGTCTGGAAGTTCAGATTGTGAAGTCATTTTTCAAAGTCTTTAATGCAGAATTCTTGCATGCATACCACCTGTATTGGAAATACCCTCTTCTTTGTCTTGGACTTTAAGCACTCAAGAACCAATGAGAACTGACACCTGGGTTGGCCAGCTAGTCCCCTCAGACAGGAGCGACTGTTGTCTTCACGCATCTGCTTACCTGTTTGGCTGACATGTGGTTCTCATTGCTCAGAGTCATTGCAGCCAATTTGGCTGATAATCTGCAAATTAAAAATTCAATAAGTAGTTCCCAGAATCATTTTCAAATCTAGGACATAGAAATTAACATGTTAATAATCAGTGCAGTGGCGTGGGTTTTCTGCTGTAGATTGTCATTGCTTTAATTTGGTATTACAGAAAGGCCATGGGATATATTCCTTCAATTTTGCTGTACCGAGAGTAGGCTTTTAGGGGTGTTTTGTAAGTATTGGTGTGGGTAATAATATTGCATATAGATTTTGTGACAACTTAGGCAGGAAATAAATTGGGTGAGATAAGATTCATCAGAATTTCTTTAATAATAAGATTTAACCTTACAGCATTTGTGGTCTTTCATTAATCCTCAAATGACTTCCAGACTTGCTCTCAACATGCTTGAGAGGTAAACGGGGGTGGCATTCCTTTCTGCATCCACATACAGGCACTTTGGGAAGGGCTCTGTGTGTTGCAGAGCTGGTTCTTTCTGAAGATACATACTCTTTCCGCTGAAAATGGAACCTACCTGATTGGCTAAGGCATTCATGGTTGACCCAGCGATTCAGGTCTAATGCTGTGGGACAATGGTCCGTACCCTGTCACTTGTATTATTTTTAATAAAATGCTGATAGGCCAGTATCCAGGCAAGAGGTATAGGTGGGGAAACCAGGCAGGAAGTAGAAGCAGGGCAACGAGAATTCTGGAAAGAGGGAAGTTTAAGTCCGCGGTCGTTACCCACCCTCAGAGGAAGCAAGATGTGACTCCCTCTCCAAAAACAATACCAAGCCACATGGCTTACTCAGGCAAGAATTATGGGCTAATGTAAGTTATAAGAATTAGTTAATAAGAAGCCTGAGCTAATGGGCCAATCAGTTTATAACTAATGTAGACTTCTGTGTGATTCTTTGGAACTTAACGGTTGCCGGACTGGGCTGAACAGAAAACCTCTGTCAACAGTCTAATAACCTAAAGTCAAAGTGTTTGTTCTTATGACTACACCAAGGCAAGCAAGGCTTTGATGGTCAGGTCTGGGTTCAAATCTCTATTCCACTATAGATTAGCTGAGAGACTATGGACTTGCCACTGAAACTATGTGGCCTTCAAATATCCACTTCAAACAAGTAATGGAGAAACAGTTACTCTATGGGATCACTGCTAAGATGAAGGCCAAGAGGATGGGTATTATGCCCAATGGGAACTTAATAAGATTTCTTATATTTATTGTCAAAGATATGTGGAGCCAGGTATGAGAAGTAGAAGGTTTTAAGCATTGTTTACCATGATCTCCATGTAGTGATCACTAGCTCCCATGTCCATTTACATGTAAACAGATTAAACTTACAATAAATAATAATAATTAAAAAAAATCGTTCCTCTGTCTCAGCACCTACATGAATGTGTGCAATAGCTACATGAAACCATTAGCTTCCATATTGGGTAGCACAGATAGAGAATGTGGAAAGCCATCTGGCCATCACAACCTTAGGAGAGAAGATGTCTCCAGTGAAACAAGCAGGAGCGATGCCATTCAAAGTCTCTGCTCCTTGCTGCCACCAGAGGAGGCTACTGGGAAGACGTGGACCACAGTGTGCTCACTTTCCTTTGTTTGACAACACTGTTTACATTGGGGGACGAGCAGATTACGCGTGAGGGGTCCAGGGCTGTGAGCTTAACAGGCCCACTCCAGAACATCCTGCTGATAATTGCATAGAGCTCTGCAAATGGTGGGCAATTTCCTCTCAGGTGCCTGTTCGACACGCTTGTTTGGCATGCTTTATTGTCGGGTGGATTTACACTCTGCATTTGCCATAAAAACTGTTTCCAAAAGAAACAAGGAGCGTGCTAAGATAAAAAGCGATATAAAAAGGGTATTTTGTGATTTATTTATGTCAAATTTATGGAAGATGACAGGAGGCATTACAGTCCCAAAATTAGTTGTCACAGTCAGATTGTAAATCCTGTAGGACAGGAGCTAAAGGAATGGTTGGGGACTGAGACCCTAGGTCTGTGAGGGACCTGTGGGAAGGGCAGAGAAGTCAGAGAATCCCAGGAAGCATGCACAGAGGGGTTTGGACAGCCATCTTTCAAGACGCAGAGCTGATCTGTGATAGCTAACCCAGTATTGGGTGCTATACTGTGAGCATTTCAATTCTGGATTTTGCTATTTTCCTCAGTGCACACATTAAGATACCTTAACATAAAGTAAAGAGGCTGAGCTGGGACAAAGGTGGTGGCCAACTTGAAACTACCTACTGTGCCTTCCCTAAAAACCAAAACTCAGTTAAGGTCAACAGCATGTATTCAACACTCACTATGTGACAATTGATACACATACTGGTGGTACAGAAATGGCAGATAAGGCTCCTGTCATCAGGAAAGCCTTGAACTAGCAAGAGATTGAACTGATACAGAGTAACTGTAATCTGACTCACACTAAAAAAAATGTGATGTGTCATAAGTATGCGTGGAGTGCTTTGAAATCTTTACTCTCAGCTGGAGTGTCTGCAGGAGTTCT
Organism: Ondatra zibethicus; assembly: GCA_004026605.1. Taxonomy (NCBI): domain Eukaryota; kingdom Metazoa; phylum Chordata; class Mammalia; order Rodentia; family Cricetidae; genus Ondatra; species Ondatra zibethicus. The sequence goes on along the minus strand of PVIU01001561.1, from coordinate 104,144 downwards.
GTGAAGGAGAAACCTCTGAAACTGAGTGGTTGGGCTCTGAATGGGCAGAGACAGGAGAATAGTCCCATTGACTTTACTTCATCTCATGATCTCTTGAGATGGGATGGAGCCCATCTATTTAGAATATATTGTAAATCTCTGTGTTTGGTAAGTAGGTGGTATACCAGAGAGGTAATTAGCGGGAGATAGAGTCTTCCTCTCGATGAAAGAACACAGTTCTAGTTATTTATATTTTCATTTCATAGATTTAATTTAGTGTAACAGTTGCATGCAGTCCTGGACTCTATGTGTATATAATATGAAATGATGCAGTCAGAGTCATTAGCACACCCATCACTAACCTTAATCATGCTTTGTGGCAAGGACATTCAAATTCCCATCTTCTGTCTATTTTGAAATATACCATAAATTATTGTTAACTACAGCCCGTTACCCTCATGTGCTATAGAACACTAGAGCTTGTTCATCACCTCTAGCTGTAATTTTGTCCCCATTAACTAATCCAATCTTTTCTTTCTCTATACATCTAGAAAACCTAACTAAATGACTTCAATCTTGACTATTATAGATGTTTATCTATTAACCTGTATTTTTAAATTTATATTATATTTTTTAATGAGCTTCACAAACACAATACCTTAATCAAGAGCAGGCTTAAACATATAAAAATATTGACTTTAAATTTGTATCAATAAACCAAGATCCATACCAATGCAAAGTATTTATCTCTATATCATATCCCCCTTTAAATGTAAACAAATATTTACAAACAATATTTGGGTATTTGGGCATAGTTCTCTCCAAACTGCTTTCTGCTTTTTGTTGGATGAAGTAATTTTAGGGGTTTAAGTAGACTTTTTTTGGGGGGGGAGTCCATCAAACCATATTAGTCTGGAAGGAATCCACAGGTTCTTTTCCTCTGTGGAAACAAAAGCAGAACCTCTTTCAAAGCAGCATATTTTTAGACCCAAAACTTGAAGTCAAGGCACCTTTAAAGTATATATGTTGGTTTAGCTTAGTACCATGTACAATGAAATATCTCTCTGTAGTTAGCTCATTCACAGTTCAAAAATTTAAAGAAAACATAATATATATATAATACAGACTCTCTGAGTATATTTTATATTTACTTGGCTTATTTTTCTTTACTCTTTTAATCTATGACTGTCTGTACTCTGTCTTTTTTAAAGATTTTGTTTTATTTTTTAAAACCATTTAGTTTTTTTTAACAATCTATACTTTTTTTTACTCCTAAGCCTATGTATATTTTTTAAACATACTATGACCTGTTTAGAAGTTTATTTTTGTCTGAATCTGTCTTTGTTGTGCATCTGTAATCATTTTGACCAGGAGCATTTTAAAATGGTAGTCAGCTTGGTTGCAGCGGCCCTGGATGTTGGCTGTAGCTCTCTTGGCCTCTTAATATGACAGAAGTACCTTACTGTCAGCCCTGGGACCACCAGGTTGGGAATCGCACTCGGCACCTCAACTCTGAGTAGTTCTGTGCAGCATATAAACCCTTTTTATTTTAGTAAAAGCTAAATTTGCCATGCAACACAGTGCATGGCCTGAAAATATCTCTGTGTATGGCAGTGGGAATTCACCATGCTCTCCTGTCTGTGCATTCCTAGCAGACCCAATTCCACCACCTGCTTAGGTGGGGAGCCCTGAGCCACAGCCATGGTCTTAGCTACTTTCCTCCCAACCCCCAGAGGGCATATAAGCACCTAGACCCAATGTGGGTGGCGGGAATAATTTTCACGTTGGGCGCCATTCTGTTGTCAAAGACCACTTGTTTGTTTTCTGGATGCCCAGACCCAAAATAAGCACACAGAAACTGTATTATTTAAAGCACTGCTTGGTCTACTTGTTGATGCATTTTTATAGCTAGCTCTAATATCTTAAATTAACCCATTTCTATTAATCTGTGTATTGTCACATGGTTGTGATCTACCGGTAAGGTTTTATGCGGCGTCCAGCATCTGTCTCTTGCAGCAGCTACATGGCTTTTCTCTGACTCCCCCTACTCTCTCTATATATCTTTTCCAGCCTCGCTATATTCTGTTAAGCCATTGGCCAAAACAGCTTTATCTCACAGAACCTTCCAACACATTAGGATATTTGCTAGTTCCATAGTAAAGATGAGAAAACTAGCTAATGCCCAAGAAGGAAAATTAATTCCTTTGGTCCTGGAACTCAACAAACCGGCATTTCATCCCACCACAAAACCAGGCCCAACTAAGCCCTTATGTAGTTGGCTTCCTTTTGCTAGAAAAACCTGTAAGACCTCATTTTACCAAAACACCCAGTTGCTATTAATCAAGACATCTGAATCATTGCCATTTTCTCTCATGACAACCCCTTTTCACTCCTTTTCTGTCTTTTGAAGATGTTCCCCTCACTTCCCAAGCGAACTTTCCAGGAATGTAGTAAGTAAGTGTAGGGGTTTCAGAGGCCAGCAGGGACTTGAGTATTACTGCAGCACACATAACAACAGTTGAGCTGCCCTGCCCAGAGAGTGCTGGAAAGTCCTGACTTGCCTCTAGGGCTCCAAATGGGACTCAGTCTCCATGTAGATGCAGTATCCTCACCTAGGATGTCTCTAGTTCTGCATCCGGAAGATGCTTCTTATTTTAAACGGCCTGTGGCTCTTAACTAGTGATTAGGAAGGGCTTGCAGGTGCTGGAAGACAAAGGCACAGCACAGTAGCCATGCTGTAGAAATCATATGTGGCTGAAAAGAGACAAGGAAATTAGATCAATCAAAGGTCATTCATTTCCTCAGCTGGGCACTCAAAGTTCATCCAGCTTCACTTCTCGCCAGGAGTGAATGGATGTGAAAGCAAGGATTTTCAATGGTATTTTGCTCACAAAAGTTTCCTGCCGTGGGTAAAGAATGATATTGCTCATAGTAATAGCGATGAAAGAGGCTTGGGAGGGAGAATAATTTTGAAACCTGAATGTCCCTTGCTTATTTTCTTTCAAGGAAAAAATCATGAAAGATCATCTAGGTTTAGTGCCAGCTTCTTGCTTCTTGAGCCTGTGTTTTAGAAACGGATTGATTGTGGGTTTTTTTTTTTTTTCATGTAGACGCTCCCATGTCAGGAACACAAAATGTCACTTTACAGTTAGATGGCCCCTATCTGAAAGGCGCTGAGAGATGCCAATTGCAATTCAAAAATCTCAATTTTCGAATATACCTACAGCTTCCTCCTGGTGGGAAACACTTTCCTCCCTCATGGGCATGCTAAGTGTTGTGCTGGGGAAAAGGTGGAGAGTGCTCTTTTGAGTGAAAGGAAATTTGCAGCTAGGAGCTCAAGTCCCTGGAGCTTAGGGGGCCTCCCTTCTTTGAGTGCTGCGTGCTGTGTAGCTTTCCTATGGGCTCAAGTAAGGACCAGAGACAATCGAAATGGGCCAGTAAAAAGGCACAGTCTAATGGCGGGCACGTTGATCAGTCCTTCCACTTGGGCCTCCGTCAAGGTTACAATCTATATATGTAGGCTCCCAGAAGACCAAGTTCACACAGTAAGCCCTTGGCAAACAGGAAACTTCTGTTGACTTTTGGGATTACTTAAACTCATACAAATATCTTCCTGGCTAGGAAGAGTCAGCCTCCTCAAGCAACACCCATTTCAACTCGTGAAGAACCCTTTCTAACTCTCAAGCTAGCTGTCAGCCTTGAGCTCAGAGGCAGTGAACTCTGCAGAGATCTCCTTGCTGTAACAGTGAGGACAGACATGATGTTAGGGTGCAAACTGGCTTCTTGTTATTCTGGAGAATTGTTTCACCTTGAGTTCACCCTCTCTGGGCATCTTTCTGCAGAAGGGCATTGGCTTCTTATGTGCTATGCTTAAGTAACCCCTGTAGATTTTTTTTTTCTTTGAAAGTTCCTCAGCTTCTCCTAACAAAGTATAATGGAGTTTGACAATCATGGTTGCATAGATATTCAATAGCTGTCTGATGTTTCTGCTTCCTTCCTTCCTTCCTTCATTCCTTCCTTCCTTCCTTCTGTCCGTCCTTCCTTCTTTCCTTCCTTCCTTTCTCCCCCCTCTCTTTCTTTCTTTCTTTCTTTCTTTCTTTCTTTCTTTCTTTCTTTCTTTCTTTTTTTCTTCTTTCCTTTAAAACACAAGAGGAAGGGTTGCATCAGAGGAGCCCATTGGGCCTTCTCAGCAGATTTGCTATTTGATTATCCCCTATAGTCTTTTTTTCACTGGCCAGAGGGTTTGAGTTAGTCGAAAATGTCATCTAACAGTGAAAACGCTCATTATTTTTATTGGTCATGATTCACAGACCCATTTCTCTGTCCAAAGCTTTTAAAACAGCTTATTAGTTAACATACTCATTTCCAATACCTTCAGTGCTGGTGTCATCATGTGGCTTGCTGTCACCCTATAGGGAAGGATTATTTCAGAAGAGTTATCTGTGGTGAGCATCTCATCACTGCCTAACATGCAAAGGGGACTATGATGGACAGAGAATATGGTCATTCCATACCAGTCCCAATTACCACAGTGAAAAGACAGCCCTTATGCCACGTGGCTACAGTGTAGTCACAGGTGACATGAGAGGCTGGAAAGGAGCACAGTGTCATTTATCTCAATTGCCATTTCTTGCATTGGGATTGAATTCATACTGAAATTGCTCACATATGTCCTAAACATTTCTAGGAAATAAAGAACATAGTATAAGGGTCAGCAAGAGATCTATTCTGTCTCCCCAAAAGATTATGAAGATACATTTGAACTTTGTGAGAACTTGTCAGTACCCTATGGTCTCTGTGGAAACACAAAGACATAATATCTACATGTTTTAATTAAATCTCTGGAATTCTCAACAAGTGGCACTGCCAGGCTCTGGTCCTTGACCAGAGAGTTTCTGACCTTCTTTCAAATGACAGAATCTTCATCAGGGGGAAATAGGTGGTAAATTGCTATTCTGTCACCATCTTCTACTCTGGGCACTCTTTCATGGGAATTCAGTGTTGTTATAACACGGAAACTGTGATGCGGTAAACCTTCTATTTCCCTGGAGATATTTATTAGTTAAAAGATACGTGAAGGACTGGAGAGATGGCTCAGCATTTACTGCTCTTGTAGAGGACTTGAGTTTGGTTTCCAGCACCCATGTCAGGTGGGTCATGACAGCTTATAACTTCGACTCCAGGGCATCTGACAACTTCTGGTCTCTTCAGCCACCTGCATATGCACTCATATGCACATATCCATACAGAAACACCCCTACACATAATTTTAAAACATATATGTAACTTTTATTAAAAAAGAGCATTAACTAGAAAACCCCTCTTCCTAAATACATGCACACATACACACATCTCTTAAGCCAACTTTTGGAAATTTTATTCATCAACATTTATATTCAGTTAAATTAAGACATGGAAGAACACGAGAATAATCCTTCAGAGATTGCTTTCTTGATAATGCAGAGGTTTCCTGATCCTTAGAGTACTTATTCTAACTACTGTTGCTTTTGCTGTGTGCTTGTAAGCCCAACTGTCTCCCCAGGTTCTCAGAGAGATTTGAATGACTTGCGTCAGTGATGTTATGAGTTTGGGCAGATGAATGGGCATCTGAGGTCTCAAGCTATATTCCAGTGTGACGGCTTTCCCCCTGGGTAGAGGTGATAGAGCTAATTGAGCATGCTCATTAAATCTTAACCATCTGCAAGACACATCCTGCAATTCAAGATGATGGGGCTCTCTGCCAGATTAATGATCACTTCTACGTCTTTTTTCCTTTTCGTCATTTCCACAGCATAAGTGAGGGATTCCTGACAGAACTCTGTGGAAAATACGCTGGACTAAAGTTTGCTCAGTGAAATTCAAATAGACTTGTGGTGTTGCCCCATTCTTACCCCCCAGATTCAGATGGCCAGTTTGTTTTGTTGACTAAGTTTGCTGTGAGCTACTTACCTGTGGATGCTCTAGAGAAAGGTTTCTTCAAAGACTTCAATCAGAGTGCCATTTTAGCTACTAGCCTTGTGTTGTTGGTTTCCTATGCAACAGAGAGTTATCATCAGCACCACCCACTCCATACTAGGAATACCTTCACTTTCTACCTTCCCAGTTGTCACATAAAAAACTTCCAGTATAGACAAGTCTCCCCTGGTGGACAGGGGTGGTGTAAACAGCTCTTCCTGATGCAGAATGCTGTAGATTCAAGCCTCCACATCTGATCCAGAGGCCAAATCTTTCTGGGCCCCTTATTGGGAGGCTGCCAGCCAGTTTTTTAAAGGTTAGCTGGGATTATTACCTGATTCAACTCAGCAGGAAAAATCATGCCATGTTGTGTGTGAAGTGACTATAATTTATTAGCTCATTAGTCTGGTCTTGAAGTTGCCATTTGGAGCAGTTGCCCAAGCTGACAAACTTTATGGGCCGAGTTGCTCTTTCACAGACTCAAGGTTTTCTCTCGGCTCTTGGATGCTGATTGCTACAGCCCCTGAACTTCCATGGCCCAGTGCACCGACTGATAAGCTGCATCTTCTTGGGCACCTGACTATTTCAGGTCTCTGCACCATTACCTTCCCAGCTGATGTGGGAGTTCCACTCTAGAAACAGAAGGACAAAGGAGGGTGGATGGGGACACGGAAAGGAGAGACAGAGTCTCCTGCTGTACATTCTCTCTTCCCTATGCCTTCATTGAAGTGTCTAACCTGTGGCTCCTCAGAGCCCAAAAGGGAGGCAGAGTCTGTCTTGGCACCTTTCCCAATGATCCCAATAGAGATAGAGTGAGTGATTTTCGCGAAAGCCACTTGTGGTGGTGTGCTTCAAGGAGAAAGGATAGCAGATTCTCACCATCTAGGAGTCTGCTTACTGTTTGTCGCAATCAGCATCTATGGAATAAAAAAGTCATACCAGCCAATTGAGGAGGTTTTCCATTTAGGGGTATGTCATACACATCCTACCATTGTCATCATTGCTGAAACATGCAAGAGGGGAACATTTCATTTTGGACTTGACGCTTGCAAATAATTTGGAGACTGGGCAACCAGTTCGTCTATCCTGATGGATTTTTATTTGACCAGGTGTTCACTTTGTTGCCTGCTTAGCTCTCTATCAGCAAAGAGCTCCTCCACACGTGGGCTTGCATGGAGGAGGACCATATGGTGGGCTGTGCCTCCCCTTCAATCAGCGTGCTCACATTTGCACGCCGCCTCTGCTGTGATGAGGCAAGGAGACTCCTTTCCTACACAGGGAATCTGCTTGGTGAATGCAGAATTTGCTTTTTGCATGTGTTATTTTGTTTCCTTTTATTTTTGGTAAATAAATCAAGAGTACTAGCTTGAGTCATTTATTTGCATACTGAAGTTCCAGGACATGTTCCAAATTCTACTTCTTCTGTCAATATGAATAAACCTTTTGGGGCTGAATAACACTAATAGACAAAGCCTTAAACATTTTAAAATGGCTGTTGTTGTATTTGTGTGGCTAACTGCTAGCATTTTCTAGACTTTGGAAGAAGAAAGAGCATATGAGTCTATTTTTGATGCCGTGTCTGGGTCTGTGTTAAAGATAATTTTGTTTCATAAGTAAGTTTAAGTTCTTCCTAGATGTAATTTTGCTATAAATGTTAGGGCTGTAAATACTTTCTTTTCCATTAGCTTTTTGTATTTTTTTTAAAGTGCAATGACTTATGTTCACAAGCAGAGGTTTGTATTGATATCCACATAAAACCATTTGTCTAAAACTGCCCTGCATTGGAGAAAAACTGACACCATTAAAATTAAATGCATTGTTAGAGCAATTTATAGTTAATGCAGACAAATTGACTCAAAATAAAGCAGAATTTTAAATAACATAAAGAGACTTCTGTGTTTTTATCTCGGCAGGTTTGTAGGTCCCTGGGTTCAAATCTGGTTTTGCTGCAAACTTGTGGGTTATCAGAAATAAAGTTATTTGCTACTTGTCATATTAACACACCAACTCACAAGTTTGTCTTTCTGGAATTTCCAGAGAAAGCTATAAAGATTTCACATTCCCTCTTTGGATAGGCGGTATTTATATTACAAATATAATTCTACATACAGTAAAAAGGGTGTAAATGAAAATAAGTGTAATAATGATTATTATTAAAATACCTAGTTCCAGGAACTTTATTCAAACCTGAATCAGATTTGTGTTGCCTGTACACCCAAGGTAACTGAACAAAAATCAACTCTCCACCAAGACAACCACCTGTTCCTCAAGCTACCAGATATTTTGTTTGGTACCTCCCTTATTTAAAATATACCTATTTCAACACATGCCTAGGAATAGGCATATTGGCAACTGATTCTGTCCATTGTGAACATCCTACAATGTTTAGACTTCAAGCTACTATGTATCCATCCTATACCCAATGCCTCCTTTTGTCCTTTACTCAACATTTGGTAATCCATATCCTTCAAAACCCAGAAAAACTTGAATTGTTTAATTTTTGAGAATTCTTATCTGTATATAATGTGCTTTGGTTGAATCCAGCTTCTGCTTCAGCCCTTCCAGTTCTTCCTTTATCCGCTCCTACCACACATGCATTTCCCCTTCAACTTCATGTATTCCTTTAAACCCACTGAGACCGTAGTGTTGCCAGAATGAGCATGGGTGTAGGGCCATCTACTGGAGCATGAACAGCCCATCAGGGGTTGCATCCCTAAAGAAAAGTCTCTTCCTCCTCCAGCAGCTGTTGATTGCCATAACTGCTCTGCTGTGGATGGCACTATATAGGTCCCGCCCCTGCCAGTACAGGCATTTTGGCCACTTTGATCTTGTGCATAATCTGCTTCCTGGTTGTGCATTTAAGAGTGGTCAACAAAATTATAAACATCACCTTGGATAGACAAAGCTTTGTTATATGTTTGTGGATATATATATATATACATACATACATACATACATACATACATACATACACACACACACACACACACACACACATATATATATATATATATATATATATATGAATGCCCCCATTCTCTTTTTTGTCACCGGTCACTACCATGCATCATTCTCTCTTTCTCATCAGCAGACTGTAAATGGCACAGTCATGAGTGGGTTGTTCTCTTTGCTCTTGTGTGGTAGAACCTAGAGCAGTGTCTGAGATGCTGTAGATACTCAAGAAATAGTGCAGTGAATGAGTGAGTGAATAAATGAATGAATGATAGACCTCCATGAGAACAAATTAAAATTTATGTGGCTCAATGCCTTCTTTACACAGATATGCAAATATGGCCAAGAACAGTCTGCTAAATTGATTGACTGTTTATTCATTACACATTCTTCTTGTTCATCCATCAAATATGTATTAAAGATCCACTATACACCAAGAATAATATTAGTGGAATTCTGGTACCAGAAGAAAGTAGAGGATCTACCTTCAGTGAGATCAGTGATCACAGGGGCAAACAGTCCAAGAAAAAATAATGGTGCTGGTAGAAATACTGGAGCTAGGACTTTAGGTGACTTCTTTTTGTTTTGTGTCCCTTATACATTAAATGGAAATAATTATAATGTATATTTCATATAGTAGTCTCTAAAGGGATTGCTAAGCAAAGTACAACTGTGCCATTGACCTAACAACAGCTTGGCTGAAGTTATTGACTGCGCTTATCATTGGTATGTACACACACACACACACACACACACACACACACACACACACACACACAAGTAGTTACAAAATCAGGAGTTTGTCTGGTGACCTTATAACAAAACTGCATTTGAATTTGGTTCTATGTATATTGAGATGGGTGTAAACCAGTAGGGAAATACTAGAATTTAACTTTGAGAAGAAGGAACTTCTAGGCTACCAAATAGAGGGATGACTTTGAACAGGATAGAAAAAACAAAAAACCAAACAAAAGCAAAAAACAAACAAACAACAACAGCAAAAAAAAAAAAGCAGAACAGGATTACAGACTTGTTAGAGGGTGTGGTTTGTCATTGATTTTGGAGAGGGGAGATGGAAGAAGCATCTGGAGAAATCATTCAGGGAGAGGAGGATAAAGATAGGGGAAGGAACCTGTCTTAGTTAGGGTTTCTATTGCTCTGAAGAGACACCATAACCATGACAATTCTTATAAAGGAAAACATTTAATTTTTTTATAATTTTTATAATTCTTATAAAGGAAAACAGTTACAGAGCTTTAGTTCATTATCATCATAGTGGGGAGCATGGTAGCGTGCGGACAGACATGGTGCTGGAGAAGTAGCTGAGAGTCCTACGTCTCGCAGACAACAAAAAATTGTTTGAAACACTGGGCGGTATCCTGAGCATAGGAAACCTCAAAGCCCACCCCCACATGGCACACTTCCTCCAACAATGTCATACACACTCGAACAAAGCCACACCTCCTAATAGTGTCACTCCCTATGAAATTATGGGGGCCAATTACATTCAAATTGCCTACCACCGAGCCTCAGGTTCCAAGCTCAGACAACCGTTCCTAAGAGAAGTTTTGAGCTGAGACCTGCACATAGAACAGTGATGAGCTTAGGGATCGCATAACATAGCCTAACTGTCTCTGCCTTCACACGGCTCCATGCTGGCATCACAATCACGTGAGGACTGTACAGGTGCATTGCCGAGAAACTGGGCCTCAGTGTTTCCTGAGGTAATGCTATTCTGCAATACATACACTCTCTTGACGCTGGGGCAACAATGAGCTTCATGTTCCCCGCAGTCACAGCTGACCACAGTTGGGAACAAGAGACATCCCTCAGTGTCCTGTTGCTAAGTTGTGATGTTCTGTAGGTAAGACCATCTTTCCACCTTTGACTTGAAATAGATTCAGCTTGTGATGAGATGAAGATATAATCTAACCCCAAGGAATCATAAGCATAGGGAAGAGGAAAGCGTTTCTACTCATTCCTAAACCTAACATGTACTATGTGCTCAGAATGTAGTTAGCTATCTAGTTAATAAGCACAGGAGTCAGCTCCTCAGTGAGTTATAGCCCACATCCTTTGGTTTACTTCTGTTTTCCCTGGATACAGGTATTTCCTCATGTTGACCTGACTCTGGTGCCTCCCTGAATCTGCACTTCCTGTTACCTTCATTCCTTCTCATGTCCATGTAGCTCATTTTAGAGAAATGTTTAGTAATAAAGAAAATTGCTCTCTTACACCCATAGTTAGACCTCATGAATAATGATATTTATAACTAATAACCTACAATGTGAGATAGATACTGGGGAGTAATTTGTTTGGGGATTTTTATGTCATCATAATGAATTTGTTTGTTATTCATTATAATTCTACTTTCAAGGCATAAATCAAAGCTGTTTTATATTCTGGACAGATGCTGTGAATTTCTAGAGTTTTCTTAAGGAAAAGAATTATCATTTATTAATAAAAATCACAATCATTGGGCATTTTAAACATATTTAAATAACACCAATGAAGAGATCACTGCCATGGGTATTTCCCATTCTGAGAGAATGTTGCAAATAACCATGTTGGTATTTAATACTTGAGACCTTGATTTGAATTTAAATTGAATGTAGATAAACAGTTTGTTTATCTACTCAACTGAAGTCTAACTTTTCCTCAAAAGAAAGATACTGCTTTAAGAAAAATGAATGCTGCTACCTTTCCCCAGCCACCTTTCTTATTAGGTACACTGTGGTGTCTTGCCTAGCAAGCACTGATATCCACTGATGCTTAGTGAAGAGATGAAGATGACAGCAAAGCCAAGAATTTATGTGTTGCTATTTCCTTCAAGTGAAGAGAGTATTTGGTCAGGAGTGTTAAATATCAGGCAATTTCCTGAAAAATCTTCAATTATTATTAAATATCTTCTCTTACCACAGCCTTCATGAGTATGAAAATTGGGACACTTACTTAGCTCTTATAGGTTGAAATTATTAAAAATAAAAAGAATTGAGTCAGTAAGGCAGTTCCATAAAGTGGCCTAGTGGATAAAAGCATTCGCTGCCAATCCTGAAGACTTCAGTTCCCAAAACCTACATGGTAGAAGGAGAGAACTGACTCCTACAAACACATACACACACACACACACACACACATACACACACACACATAAACACACACATGCATACACGCATACACACAGAGAGAAGACAGAGTCATAGACACATACAGAGAATAAATGTAATGTTTTAAATAAAATATAATTTAAAAGAATGAAGTATTCTTCCTGTATTGATCTGAGTGAGAATGTCCCCCATAGGCTCGGGTATTTGAACATTTGGTCCCCAGATGGTGATGCTGTTTGAGGGGGTATAAGAGATGAGCCTTCCTAGAGGAAGTATGCCACTTGAAGTAGGCTTTGAGAGACTTTCACCACCTCCAGTTTCCTCTCTTTGCTTAACCCTGTGGTCAAGATCTAATCTCTCAGCCTCTTGTTCTACCACCATGTCTACTATTGTTTACCATGACTCCCCACCACCATGGACTCCTATCCTCTGGAGCTATGAGCCCCAATAAACTTTCCTCAGTAAGTTTCCTTGGTCTCGGTATTTATCGTAGCAACAGAAAAGTAACTAGCACAGCACCTAAACACAGAACAATCTACTTCTTTACAAGTCCGCAGGGACAAACATGCTTATGCTTTTCTACTCATTTTCTTGTTTCCATTTCTTTGCCCTTCTAAGCCAACTACAAACTGCACACTTATATTTCAGGTAGACATCATTAGAACTATGCTTCAATTAATATTTTAATGCTGAATTTCTTTCAGAATTCTTCAAATGAAGTTCTCAGGCATGAGTTCTTTCTAGAAGACCTTAAGTTATGACATAACATAAACAAAGCCTCTTAGGTTATATTAATGCAAAAGCATACTTGTTACATTATGTTATAAAGAGTGTAAAATTATCCAAAGAGCTTTTAAATGACTGCTGAATGAAACACATATGTATTTGGTTACTGACATATGTCTGGGACCAGCCTATTAAGAAGTGGAAATAAATGAGAACTGTATTACTGCAGTTGACATGACTAACCCTCCAGAGAGAGCAAGCTAAGCTTATTTTCTGTGCTGTGGCTAACACTGCTAGATTTAGAAGAAGCACAAAATTCTTCTAAATCTAGATGGTCCCTTTCAAGACCAAAAAAAAAAAAAAAACAACATAGTAAAAGTTTGATTATACATATTTTACATTGGTTGTGAAAGATATCTAGAATCCATAAATGACTTAAGATCTTAGCTGTAAAAATAGTTTACAAAGCATAAAAATGACTGTAAGAGGTTAGGTGGGTAAATAGTAACAAAGATAAAAAGAAAACATTTTTCTAAAGTAATTCAATTGTAGGATATTTTGTCTACTTGCTTATTTGTTTTGCAGTGTTGACCAGATGATGGCTTCCCACATGTTAGGCAAGTGCTCTACTGCTGAGCTACATCTCAGCCTTAATCAACAAGTTCTTCACTTATAGAACAGTGTGTTCTTAGGAAAAATCTCAATAGCAAGGGGAGTGCTATTCTAATTTGAAGCACCATTATCATATTCTATATCTGGATTATTGCTGTGTATTTCCACAGGTGACAATGCAGCCCTGAAAGCATTTTTTTCTTGGCCTGAGCACGTCTAACTTTGGCACATGATATAGTTTGACAGCTTGAGTCAATTATAAAAATGACCACCATTTCTTTTGTTTCTAAGTATCTTATCTGTGAGCATCTATAATGACAGGTTCTGGAAATTGAGCTGAATCAACAGGTCAGGCAGTGCACCATTGCAGGTTCAACCTCAATGAGCTTTGACTGTTCAAGTTAAGACCATGGTTACTGCAAGAAGATGCTGCCGCATAATTTAATGATTTCCTGACTTTTTCTCTATACCTGGAATTTCATAGCTAAGGCAAAGAGTTGATCATCCTAATATCTGTATCAATGCTTGAAGACTGTGCAGTTTGTATAGTTAAGGCCAAACCATCATCACTGCATAATATAGTTGTCTGATTTTATAACATAGTAATTCCTTATGTGAGGAAGCTGCTAAGAGGTTTATTCAAAAGCATCAGCAAGAAGTAGTTTAGAAATGCTAGCTAGCACCACTGCAATTACAACAGCTGAAAATCAGAGTTGACCAAAAAGGTCCTTAAGAAGGTACTAGCATATTTCTTTTATGCATGTAATGAGTGTGTAACCAACACAATCAGCTTGTGACCTGCTTGAGAAAGTTTGCAATAGAATAAAATGTTTCCTAGCTTAGTTTAGTTTTGCTTATATTTTAACTTATTGCTTATAGAAAGAAAGCTAAGATTCACATGTTACAAAGAAATAACTTAGAGTGAGCTTTAATGTTTTCTAAGTAGGCAGGCATAGAGGGAAGAAAGGTTGTCAATCAAATCTCCACATAACATTATAATGGGCTTCTGGGGAAAGGTGTCATCAGACACAGAATCTATGGAGAGTGTCGTAATGGAGTAACTTCCGTGAAGGGACTACTTAGAGATATGTGACCATATATAAAGAATAAATAGGCATATGGGAGATGGCAAGAAATTGGATGAAACTGAAAGCCTTTAACTCAGAGTTTAGCATGGAACATGAGGCAAATGAAGTTTAATCTTTGGAATGTTTCATCTCCCACAGAGCCTTTGTAATGATATGAGAAAGGCCAGTAGTATGCTTCTATATACATACAGTTTAGATAGAATTTATAAACTTAACCACACCAGATTTAAGCTCCATATAACTTTGCTATGTCTCTGGGAGTTAACTGCCCTGGGGCCAAAAGACAAGAAGGGGCATAACCACTTAATTGAGACCCATGAAAACTGGAACTATGGTCACAGAGGCAGAAAAGAGGTCAAATTGCAGAGATAGTTCCGTGTTGTTGAAACTTCACATTGGCTGTATCTAACAAGAAGCCAACATGCAAGGGAGCTTGTGTGAGGTTGTACTTTGGTCTCCTAAGGACAAAGTAGAAGAGAAAAGGAAGGAGAATTGAGGTGGGGTCAGGGGAAATAGGGAAGGAGATGAAAAGTCATTAAAGTCATGAGAACAAATTAACATGGTGATCCGTTTTCTCATTCAAGCATTATATTATTGTTGTTGAGTATGTGTGCATGTGCACTTGTATGTATATGTGCATGAATGTATGCATATGAGTACATGTACATGTATATGCCTGTAGAGATCAGAGGCTGGTGTGAGGTGTCTTCTTTGTAGCTCTGTACACGACTCTCACTAAAGCTGAAGTTCACTAATTCTTCTAGGTTGGTTGTTCAGGGATCCCTACAGATCTACATGTCTGTCTCCCCAGTGCTGTGCTTCCCAACAGCACCATCGCCCCTGGATTTTATGTGGGTGCAGGGGATCTTAACTCAGGTTCTCATTCTTGCATGGCATGAATGTCCCCAGTCCCTCAGTCAGACCTTTTCTAGGTAGAATTCCAGTTTCTAATTTTTCCTTTATCTATTACAATGAGCCTATGAGCAGGAGAGGTTCTTATAATGGCATGTTATATGATTAACACAATGTAATACAGATTTAAAGCTGTATGTGCTCCCTATATGGGTTTGTACAACAGCCTCAGGCAGAACAACGAGAAAACACATAGTGCATCTGGGTCCAGAATGTCCCCCATGAAATAAACTTAACAAAGAAATATCAGATATGACTATGGATTGCAATCAAAACCCTTTCATCTCCAAAATTCACAGTTGGACCTTCTAACCCGAGCATTCTTTGGTAAGTGTTCAAATATTTGCACATCAGTGATGGCCATGGAGTCTATTTGTGCAGTCCCTTTGTTGAGAATACCCTTTCTGCTCATAGACACTCATTCAGTTTGGACTCAGCATGGCTCAGAATCAGCATCCTTCTTTTGGAAGCCTTTTGTCAGTCTTCTGTATACCCCTGTCTCACTTCTGTCAGGTATCACAACAAAATCTGTACATTTGACTCTACCTACAGGAGAAGGCTTCTCAGGTCAGGGAGAAAGAGCCTAATGCGTTACAGTCTCGGGCTTGTAGTGTGTCATCAATAAGGATTTGTCAAACTGAACAATTGTATAATTGCAAAATTTTTCATGTTCCCCAAAGTAGAAAGCAGTGTGTAATCCTCAAGGTAGCCCTAGTGTCCTAGTTAAAACTTAGTCCAATGTGTAAAATTTAATTATCTCTCTCTGATTAATTGGCTCCTGAGATGACTTCTGGATTTTCCCTATGCTTAGGGTAAAATTAGACCAGTGTCTACTTTTCCACTAAGCTTCCTGAAAGAGTAAGTTGTACTTTTTGTTAACACTTAGAGGGCAGATGAGGTAATATCTTTTATATGAAGTTCTAGGGGAGAGAAACAGCCGTGATGACCATTTCTTACCAAGTGCACAGCAGAGAAGGTAGCAATGACATTGCTTATCATCGTACTAGATCCTCATGTCTGTTGATGTGGACCAAATACGGCTCTTAACTGCAAGACTGAAGTCGCCATTCTAGAGGAAGGTGAATATGAATGGCAGCCTTCCCAAGTGAGGCTTTTTCTCTGTTTCTCTGTTTTTCTCTTTTGTGGTCCCACGCTGAAACATGACTCCACCATTTTGGCATCACTTTTGCTTTTGTCTACTGTTGCTTGCTACCATATACAGCCTGGATTAAGGTTTGGTCCTTCTTTAAATGCCCTCTTGTGTACTGGGAAAACAATGTATCATTCAACACATTTATAGAGAGTTGTCTTTGGAGATGCTGTCAGAGAGAAAGGGGCTTTATATAAGATGTGGGCAATTTATATATATCTCATCTATATAAGAGATAGATGAGGTAGGGAATATGTATCTTTTCTTCAGGCAAAAAAACTGACTCTACTGTAGATAAGTGTTTCAGGGAAGACTTATATTTGTTTTCTTAAAGACGTATGGATTATATACCTTTCTAGCTAGCAGATGTGAAATCTACTTTAGGCTATACCTATGATGAGTCAATTTCCCAATGGAAGGTTTGGGCACTGGACTTTTGCCTGTCTGCCTTTGTAAATACCCAAGTGCTTTATATCTCACCAGACCTCATCTATTTCAGTGGAGAGCATTTTTAAAATGGGTTTCCATCTCGACTCAGCCACACTTTTAGTGCACAGTGAACGTCATTTGAATAATAGTCCTTATTTCGATGTGCTTTCTCCAGAATTGAGAGCAAGAAAAGAAAACAAGGCAGATTTGTAGGGTAGCTGCAAAGTGAAAAAAAATCTGCATTTGAGTGAGTGATGGTTGTGATTATTTCCTGTCCCTGCCTCTTGTGGATACTTCCCTAGAGTTTTGTGGATGGGACTGGGTGGCTCTTGCCCTTGAATTCACATTAGGCTGTGTCATTGAACCCGGTGGCACTTCATAATATAGATTCTAGGGAAAGAAAACATCTTGAGATTTTCAGAGTCTAAAGAGACCAGACGAAATGGAATCCATTTGCTTAAAATGGTCAGGAGTTTATTTACTGGATTAAGTGTGAAGTGTGTTGATAACAGATGGACCGAGTGATCACATGACATATTTAAATAGTCTAAGGATAACCTCCATGTCCTGGTCAATGTTCCTTCTCTCAATTAATGCCAGTGCTAATTAACTGGCACAAGTGTTCCTAGCCATATGGGGGATGTTGCTGGAAGCCGGCTGGCAGCCTATATCCAGCCTCTACCTGTACGTAATTTACTGCTGTGCCTAGAGCTTTGGGACTTCCATGATGGAACAGTGAAGCACAGAGAAAGCCTATCGTTATGAACCCCATGTTGTTTCTTTTGTGCACACCGTTCCAAATGTGCTTGAAAAATTAACAAATATATTGACTTCTTGTGGGAAGGGAAATCACTGGACTTGGTTCACAACCATACATAGGAGCATTGAGTTTCTGAGTGGTCAGCTGACTGACCTTTATTCTGATTTCCTAATAATGGGCAGCTAACTCATAAATGATGTTCACTGGAGCAGAGCTATACCATTGAGCTATCTATTTGCCCTGTGACTTGAAAAATGAGGGAGAAAACTAGCTAAGACAAGCAGAGAGTAACATGGTTTGAGCGTTAGATTTTCCATTTGCATCAGGCTGTGGTTCTTACAGGAAGCAGCCATGCTAAGCTAGGAAAAAGAGCAAGGGATTTAGAACTGGATGATTTTGGGGGAGGCTCTCACTTTTGATGGCTACCACCCTTTCCATCCTAAGTCCTCCCAAAGCTATTTTAGGAAATTTATTTTGCCTTCAACAATATCTACCAGTGTTCTCCAAGCCATCTCAATTAAGAATACAATTGGAGAATAGATAGCTATATAGTTGATCATGAACATGGAACCCTTGAAGATAGAAGAAGGATTCATAAGAGTTGCCGAGAGACCACAGGCACTTCTCTGTGCACAGGCCAGTCCATAAGTAACGGTAATGTGCTCTGCAAATGCAACTTAAGACATCTCTCCAATGTTTCTAGCAGCCAAAGGCTTGCTAAAGAGAAACTTCAGAGGCTTCATTGTCTTTGGAAAATGTGGTACTGAGCCACTCTGAGTCCATGAGAATTGTCAAATGAGGGTTAGAGTCTTGATTCCCAGAGCTGAGGTGAGCACAACATCACATGGGAATTGTAGTGTCTCCTTGTCCTCCTGACTCTGCTCTTTCCCACCTACCTATTCCATGTAGAAATGGAGGAAAATGGATAAGGATGTTATAATAGTTCATTGTCTCATGACCATGACAAAATACCGACAAAAGTAACCCGAAGAAGAAAGAATTTATTCTGATTCACAGTTAAAGTCAGAGAAGTCATGATAAAAGGATCTTGAGGCAACTGGTGACATTGCATCTTCAATGGTGAAGCAGAGAGTGATGGATTCTAGCACCCACTGTTAGCACCTTCTCTTTTTTATTAAGAACATAGCCCATGGAATGGCATTGCCCATGTTTAGGGTGGATCTTTCCACCCAATTAATCTAAACTCCCTCATTGTCGTGACCAGAGGCTAACCTAATCAAGGTAATCCCTCAAAGACATGCCCAGAAGCTTGTCTTCAGTGATTCTAGATTCTGTCAAATTGACAATCAATAGCAACCAAATCCCAGACGTTTAAAGTAAGGGGTTATATTTTTGTATTCCCTACTAAAATCTGAGTCCTTGGAAGGAAACATCAGTGCCCGATTAACTTCGTCCCACTCCTGTGGGACGACTTCCTCCTTCGTGACATTTGTTGGACAGATGAACGAGATTGAGAGTAAAAGAAAGAAGTCATTCCAAAGCAGAGGTTTGAAAGGCAGAGTGAGGTTAAACTCTTGATTGATAATAATTCAAGAAGCAAAAGAATGCCGCATATTTCCCAGATTGAAACTTAAGCTGAGAGTGGTAAAATGGGAAGGTTCCTTGAGGGGGGCGACCATTGCCTGGGGAGAGCTGCACCTGCTGCCCTTCTTTGGCTTTTTTATTCCTGAAGGATTTCCGAGTTGAAGCAGGAGCATATATGGAGCCCAGCACAGCAGGGAGGGGAAAACACGTGTAATTTCCCCTGTGCCCACTCTCTGCCTCCTACATGGGCAATTACATAGCTGCTCTCCAGGAGACTGCTCTAACATGCTGTCACTTGCCCAGTGTGCAATGGACAGATCAGGAACCTGGGAATAACCGTTTTCACAATGGCCTTAGCAAGAATGTGTGTTCTGCACCTCATGGCTGGGAAGTCACAGAAGCTGCATTTTGAGCCAGTAGCTGTTGGTTTCCTGCCTGCACCATGGCCTGTGAGAAAACACTAGGGAGAAGGCATGGGCAAATGTTCTTCAGGAGACTATAACAGTTCTCTTAGCAGTGGATGAAAACTACTTATCAGCAGCATCACTTTGGGCACTTTGGGTAGACGGATCCAACACTTTGTCTCTATCCCCTCACCCCACAGATGTGAAAATAACCATAGCCACCCATCAGGATGAATGTGAGGACAAAATGAGATCATCCATGTCAAGCACTTACTTCAGTACTCGGTACCTGTCAGGCATGGGGTAGCTAGGAGCTGCTGTTCTTCCTATCGGTGCGAACTAGGATTGTCGGCATTGTCTTTATTATTAATGGGTCCTGAACCTGTCTTTTCATTAGACTAGACTCCTTCAGAGAAGCAATTGGTCCCAGTTGACTAGTACCAGGGAACTCAGGATGTTGGGGAGAAGGTGTTCTGAGAGGAGGGCTTGTCACATCAAGTACATTATGTACTACAGTAGCCAGAAGCTGATTAGTACAAATTGAGTTTTGCACTGACCTGCCAGAGGTTGGTTGAGCAGCTGGGCTCTGTGGGCTGAATTTGATTGTTAAAACAAGAAATTTACAGTAGAAATGCTATAAGGATATTCAAAAAGGCCGACCTTGTAGAAGTTAACCACAAGACCTATACTTTTGTATACAGCCACGCTTCGCGGAAAGATATCTTGATCAACAATAAACAATACATATAATTGTGAAGCCATAAGGTTTCAATAAAAGTGTAAACTCCTATCAACTATGGCATCCTGGCTGTCTGAGCATTAAAGCACAATGCATCTCTCACATTCGTGCTGTTGCTGGTGTGGACAGACCAGAACTACCAGTCACACAAAAGCCGAGAACAATTATGCAGTGTGAATGATACCTGGTCATGACAACAAATGACCGCACTGCTGGTCTATGCACTTAATGTACTATGCTCTCAGTTGTGACTGAAGACTGTGCTCCTCCCACTTGCCAAAAGTAGCTTATTGTAAAGTGGTACTGTGTCGTACAAGGGGTATCCTCGTGCATCTTGTGTGTATCCTTGTTTTTGGTTGCAACATTTTCTCTTGAGCTTGATTTATACGCATGTGGTTTTATTCATCGTGGCTCTAGGAATAACACACTCTCACACACATACACACATGTGTGTGGATAGGTGGGTACATGTATGCGTGTATATTTATATCATATAGTGCACGTATAATCGACTAAATCATCTATGTTTCAAACAATGATGAAATCGTCTATCTGTGCATTTCTCAAAACAAATCTGTGTTTAAACAACACATGGCTGAATATAATTTTTCTCACCTGCCATGAAAACTACTCACGGACTTGAAGCTTTAAGGCCAAACTCAAGTCTTAGAGAGCAAGGAAGCCAGAGAAAATAAAAAAGAAAGAATAGCAGTCTCCTGTGCTGGGAGAGCAGGATTTATTCCTGTCCTCTTTTCTCTCCTGCCTGTCTGGGTTTCTGGATCTCTGCAGTTCTTCCTACTGATATTATTCTACTGTCAAGTTCCTGGCACTCCAGAGTAGGGAAAAATTTGTCTCTACTTTCAGCTTGAACTGGGCTCTGGGAAAGCCTCTTGTCTGGGATTGGCGGCGGCAGCAGCAGCGAGGCTATTATTCTTCATGCTGCTGCAGCTTTGCATTTTGGCAATTGTTAAGCCCGGCCCAGCCTGGGCTTGTGAGGAAGACAAAAGTAAGTTTCCTCTTTGTGCCTCCACCAGAGGCTCTCTCTCACGAAAAAGATCCTGCCCTGATCTGGCTGGGCCTGCTGAAGAGATCTCTCCCAGACCAAGTCAGCATTTGCCCTCACCGTGGAGCAAAACTATTTTTAAATTCTACTGGGAGACCAGATGGGTGCTGTGGGGGAGAGGGGAAGATGAATACCTAAGATGTGCCTTCAAAGGACTGAAGCTAGTGTCTTTCCTTGCTCTTCCCCTATTCTCTCCTAAAGCACAGAAAGGGACCCAAGGACACCCATTCAGAGTTGAGTTGTGGAGGGAGGCGGCTCTTCCAGGGAGGGAGGCAGGGTCCAACTGTCATTCTCTGTCTACCTCCAGCTGCTCTGGGTTTTGCCAGTTCTGAGTCTCCAACCGCTTGTGACTCACATTGCAGGTCACATGAAGCTGACCATCATGACATGTGCGTCACTGGCATTGCAAACACAAACTCAGAAATCAGGTTCAGCTTCTTTTAGTCTTTTGTTCCCTTGTCGATGCAATGGGAGCAGATTAGGAATGGTGGATGAGGGTTTTATTATTGTTTAATCAGGAGTTTTTGCAAAAACAAATGTGGAGCCATGCAACAATGAAAAGACCCAGGTATATGTAAAGAGGCAAAGAGCAGGCTGTGTGCTTATCATACTGGCATACTCTTAAGTTTCCCTATCCCTGTGTTTCTCAGAGCCCTCCTGTAGGTCAGCTGTATCATCAGAGCCTTGCCCCCTCCTGTCTTTCCCATTCTGTCCTCAGTATTGTTCCTTTTGGTCCTGCTCATCAGAGATACTTTGAAGGTGTTTTATTTATACATTACCTTAGCAAATGAGTCTTTGTCTTTTTAGCAGTCATGATGCCTGTGATCTTTTAAGGTAGACTGTAAATTCTTTGGAGTGCAAAAACAGTACCTTTCGAACCTTGGTACATGTCAAGGGTGTGCATGTTTAAGTATTCCTTTGGCTAATCTTTCAAATAAGTGTTATATAACTTTTGTACCTGAAAATAAACATACATGAAAAAGTTAAAATAAAATAATGTAAAGTATTTAAAATAATAGTGTTGGTCATGGTAGATATCTATATTTGGTATAGCTCTTTTTATTCATACATCTCCATGATGATGATGATGATGATGATGATGATGATGATGATGATGATGATGAAAAACAAGGGGATGTGCAAGAAGGGAGAGAGAGATTATGCAATGTGATACCTAATAGCGTTCTAGTGACATGTAGTCATTCTCTCCCATGACGTACTCATCCTTATTTTAATGAGGAAACTGAAGCTTGGAGCTATGAAATGACTTGCTCAGGATCATATGGTTAGTCCGCAACAGAGACTACACACAGTGTTTTGCATTTGTTTGTTCTTTTTTCCGCTCAGCATCCTAATAATGCCTTCAATTATTTAAAGGCTGCTAAATAGTGGTTATGAGTTGTGCATGGTGTTGAAAGACCTAATACTGTATATTTCCATGTCCCTGAAGAAAAGAACACAACTGTGCTTTTGTTCTGCTTTTATTTTTAAAAAATTGATACAAATCTTTGAAAACTTTATACATATGTACAATTCATTTTGGTCATATTCACACTTACTCATTAACTCTTTCCAAATACTTTCCATGCCGTCTTCCTCAATGGTCTCCGAACCTTGGGTAAGAGGTGAGGACTGTGTTTTTATATTCATGGATGTGCTACAGCTCACTTTCCAAATCTCCTCTTCATAGACATTGAGGTTGTTTCATTTATCAACTACTACCAGCATCATATGAACATCATATGAAATATCACATGAGCATTCCCTACAAATATCTTTGAGATGTTCAAGTTCTTTTATTTAGTTAATTCCTTACTAAATTGGGACCAGCATAAGCA
Source organism: Ondatra zibethicus (assembly GCA_004026605.1). NCBI lineage: Eukaryota > Metazoa > Chordata > Mammalia > Rodentia > Cricetidae > Ondatra > Ondatra zibethicus. The sequence continues at coordinate 80,885 of PVIU01001561.1, read as the reverse complement.
TCTTTATACACATCATTAAGTTTATGTTAATAAATTAATTTCTAGAAAATTAGTACATATTTGCACTCATGAGTGCCAATTTCTCCAAGGCAGAGTAATGCTCTATGGATACTACTGCCTTAAACCATTGATTTGATAGGCAAGTGATTTAGGCATTTAGCGCATTTACAATTAAAACGAGCATAGTTTTAGCTAAATTTTGGCTGCGAGGTTAAGACTGAATTTCCTTATTTCAGAATAGACCATACTGGGGTTAACTAAGAAGCTGATTCAGTGAGTATTTGTTGGACTGAGCACTAGACTAGGGAATAGTTCCCACTCCCAAAGATTTCTCAGTCTAGGGATGAGCCAACACAGAAAAGCTCCAATTATTCCTGCAACCGAAATAACGCCTTCAATTCAAATTGTACTTACATTTATTCCATTAGCAATTCACAAAGTGCCTCCTTAGACTGTCTACATGACTTTTCATGCTGAAGAAAATGGTGAAGATTGCTTCGGGTATTTTTTGTAGTGCTAAAATTTATTTAACATGAAATTTAGAGACCTACAGAGATGGAGAGGTTATTGGTGCATGAAGGAGCCTACACTCCAAACAGAAATTGTTTATGTAAATATTGAACTCTGAACAGATCTTTCCTGAGGAAACCTGCCTTTGTGAGTTCACAGATGCCAAATGGGAGGTGATTATGAAAGAATTATGAATTCCAAGGTGTAGTTTTACATGTGCCTAAGTTTAGATTCCCAGAGGGACCAATTTACTAATACCAAGTGGATGAGGGCTAAATGGGATATGGTAAAGACAGAGAGGTGCATATTCACTAAGTGAAGAAGTGCATTTTAAATAAATAACAGTAATGCTGGCATTTAAATCATTGGGGTTTGTCCTAAACTCTGAACTGGGTTGATATTTATATACTGGACAGAAAAAATTCAGAGGGCATTGGCAACAAAATCCATGTTTTGTTCAATCTTCAATCTGACCATGGAGAATTGGTAAGAAACAAAGGATCACTTAGATACAATAAAAATCGAAATGTCAATATTAAGTCTTTTCCCAGAGGGACATATCATGTTTCTTTGGTGAATTCAATCTTTATTCTATATTCAGAATATTATTGTAATATAATATTCAATATTAATATTGCTGTCTGATGCCTTCTTGAATATGTCCTGAATGGCTGGGCATGGGCAGGGATATTTGAGAAAATGCCTTGATTAGCACGACAAGAAAGAAGTTGGGAAACCATGAGGCTGCCTTCTTCTTTATCCTTTGCCTTTTGTATTTGTGCACTGTCCTCTGCAAATGGAAACCCTCTATTCTCTTATTTTATGTAATGCTCCTGTTGTGTGTTGTTGATTTAAGAGCTAAAGACTGCTCAGCTTTAAGCAGGGAGGACAAAGAGCTCTGGCCAACCTCTGAAATGATGGTGGACTTTAAGTCTCCAAATCCAATTAAAATCTTTCCTAGTAGTGCAGGTAAGCAGGGAAGGGGAAGATATTACAGCCATTCTTTATAATGTAATCGTAGTGGTGGGGAATGGCAATGCTGTGGCTGGGCTCTTGTAGTGAGTTTCTTAAGTGACAGTATCCAACAAGGACCCAGGGAAATAACCCATGGAAGGATGGATTGGTATGGAGTCCACTTAGTGGTGACACTGTGCCCTGGGACTGTACATGACTCCCATAAAGTTAGAGCAGTTGTGAATCAGAATACCTGCTCCAGAAGGCAACCGCACATGCCCTCTGACACAGAAATCTGTCACCAGAGTCATTCTCCCTCCCGGTAGGAATTTATGTGAAATGAAACATATGTCCTAGTCTGTAAAATTTGTAAGTTCCTCCAGGACCAAGGTTAAAGGCGGGCCATGATTTCTATTTTTGAGAAGGTCTGGAAATTCTTTATTTGTTTATTTGCTTGTTTGTTTAGTCGGTGTCTTATCTGCTCCCATCTGAAGGCTGCCATGCTCTAAACCAGTGGTTCTCCACCTGTCTAAAGCTATGACCCTTTAACACAGTTTCTCATGTTGTGGTGACCCCAAGCATAAAATTATTTCCCTTGCTGCTTCGTAACTGTCATTTTGCTAGTGTTATGAATTGTAATACAATTATCTGAAATGCAGGATGTCTGATATACAAGCCCTGTGAAAGGGTCATTCGACCCCTAAAGGGTCAAGAGAACCACTGCTCTAAACTGTACCTTGAATTCTGTCCTCCCTCTTACAGAGCAGTACAGTTAGTCTATATTGTATATAAGTACTAAAAACAATTGCTTTTAGTGATTCGGGATTCTGTTTTTTTAAAAACTTCAATTCATTATAATTGTGTGTATGGGGTTTGTCTGAGAGTGGGCATGTGTGTGGAAGTCAAAGGGCAGCTTTGTGGAATTGTTTATCTTCGTTTACCTTTGTGTGGGTTCTGGGGATGGAAATCAGGACTAAACCCAGGTCATCAGACTTGGGCACCAAGCTAAGCAATCACACTCACCCAGAATCTGACATTTCTGAAGGCCTCTGTTTGACAAACATTAGTATGGGGTATCCGTAGGAAGTTACATTTTAGCCTGTGGATTGCAGAAACATCTTTATATCTGGAGCTTCAAAGTTTATCTGTTTCCTACTGTGCCATAGGGTCTGCAGGGGAGTGATCTTAAGCCAGGATATTTAAGTAGCAAGCAAACAAGAAAGGCCTGGGAAATTTAGAATTGAGTCATATAAGCTGACTCTGTGAGGCCTGGGGCTATGTTGTCAAGAAGCACACAGTGTAAGAGGGTTTCCCATCCCAGCTAACTACGCACATTGCATCAGCTGAGGGTTTCATTTTCTTCTTTGTTGGTGCCGTGCCATTATATGTTGCCTCCGTTGCTGACCATTCAGCTGCAATGCGTACAGTGTTATCATAAGCAGGTTGAGTCGGTGAAGGCGAGAGGTTTCTTCCCTTTGTTTTTTTAGTGAGAGAGAGCCATAGCTGTAGCGTTTTCTCAGTTGGAAATCTAGACTTTCTCTTTTTGACAATAGCCTATTGAGGTCACATTAAAAAGGTCCTACTCCTTTTCTAAGACTTCAGTGGAATGTCACCTCCTTCTGGAGTTTGGCAGAAGTTGGTGGTGGGACCGGCACATTCTTGTCCGCATTCCTGTGGCTCCAGTGGAAGTTTGAAGCTAGCTGTAGAAGGAAGAAGTACCTTGCCGTGGCTCATGTGTTCATACCTCTTGACTACCTCATGACGGCAAAGGTATTTCTGTCACCTTTGTAGATGAATAGATGAGTGATAGACTCATTATTAAATGAAGAATGACTCAAGCAATTTGCATAGGCTTTCTTAAACTGCTGATTCTATTTTAGCAATTTAGATGTATGGGAGGGTTTGGGAATTTGGAGCTCTAGAGGAGATTCTAGGAATTATACAAGGTTATCTCTAGAGGAGATACAAGGTTATATATCTTTGAATCTTGGAAGTATTTGTGTGAATGCTTGTGTGTGTGTGTGTGTGTGAGAGAGAGAGAGAGAGAGGGGGGGGAGAAAAGATGGACTAAACTGATGAAGTGTGCCCCCCATGATCAAACTATGCTATTATATATTCAGCTCCCAGCAGTGGGGTTCGTCATAATTGCTTATGGGGGCACTGTTACTCACAACCTGGAGAGATTCCTGATGCTTTGCTCAGTGACGTTTATTAGCCAGATACCTCTAACCCTTTCCCTACCACCAATTTTCAATTGAGGTAGAAACTCATTCCCTAAAGACAGCGAAGCTTCGGAGGAACTCCAAGTACGTTGAGTCCTAGGGTCTCGGTTGCTTCTGCAACGTGTTTTAGATCCTTACAAGGACCATGTTTAGAAATAAAATGTAGCTGTTATTATCTTCTGAGTGTTCTTTGACCTAGAGGCGAGAAGGTGAGCTGCACATTTCTGAGGGTGCTTGTTGCCGTTGAACATTATTTGGTGGCCATCTGTTAGTGCATTAGTCTTTAATTTGGGCTGAGCCAATCCAGTATTTCAAAACAAACAAACATTTTGAGACAACACTGAAAAATGTCATTATGAATTTTAATATGTTTACTATGCTTTATTTTGGAAGATTTTGATATGCAAAGTTCCTATTGAAATGCAGAAGAGGTTGCCACCATTGATTTGAGTACTAAAAATAAGTTGTAGTCATGTTCTTCTTCGCTTTTTTTCTTTCTTTCCTTTTTCCTTATTTGAGTAATTGTACGGTAGAGAGCTAAATGACAAGGAAAACAGAATGCTAAAAAGCAACACTGGGTAAGCTGCCCGGGCCGGGCAATCATCACCATGGACCCCATCCAGCCCAAAATAGCCTCACTGAGCAGCTCAGGAAGTGCAGCTGTGGAGGCTTCTCCTGACACCAGGGGGGCACCCGACGGGCAGCCACAAGACACCTTACAGCCACCAAAGGCTGATGTTTGCTGGGCAGTAGACACAGTGTCTCCTGGCACCCCTTTCTTCTCCAATGTGACTGTTAATGTCCTAATGGGTTGGATGCTTTACTTCCCTGCCTTTGTTCATTCTGGTATTTATTCATCCTCTGATTCTTGCCTGAGCTTTCTTCTTTTCTCTCAGGTCCCCATCTTTTCGAAGGGGCTACCATGCTGCCTTCCCATGGGACATTCTTCTCTTCTCTTTAATCTTCTTGCCTTCCCATGTATTGCACACAGAATTTTAGGCTCTCCATCGTCAAGGAGGCCTTTCTAGCCATACGCAGAGTCTGTCACTCTCTTCTCTTCACTTCCTTAGCATTGCAGACTTCAGCCCATCTTTGAGAACTTGGTTTTCAAACTCCATTGCGAGTTTCTTGAAGGCATGTTTTCGTATGAATACCATCATAACATACACTAAGAAAGTAATCATGTGACACAGAGGCCATTAAAAGAATACCTGGAACAGCATGAAAAGGACAATCTCGTCTAAATGAGGAAGTGTACCTTGAGGTCTGTGCTTTTTAATAGTGACTTTTTAAGGTACCTCAGACTGTCCCTAATAACTCTTTATTGGGATACTCAAATATGCTGAAGTGAAATCCGATGTAAGATTCAAAAGCTAGACTAAGAAAAAAAAAACACCAAAACCAAACCAAACCAAAACAAAAAAACCCTAATTTCTGCAGGTTTTTCTGTCTTTCTGCAATTCTTCCACTTCCTCTGTGTACTCATTTTTTTCCCCTTTAATGTCTCTGGAGCCTTGAGTCTGGATCTCACTGGACTCATCTTAGCCATTTCAAACTTCCCATGTGACCATCACAGATAGTTTCTCTTGGACCAGCCGCGGAGCCCAGTTGTGCTTGTGCATATTATTCTGACTTTGCAAAGTCCTATTGAGATGAATGGGATGTTTGTCAAGGGACTCCCATCTGGGACGGGGTGTAAGGGGACAGATCCTCAATGATGAGAAGATGGATAATTGAATAGGCTGTGATGATGAAGCAGGGAATAGCAGCATCTTCTAGCGCTCTTCTTCCTCATGGGCAAGTGGGAGGCAGAGAGGCTGTTTCTGTCCACAGCTGTTGACTCTTCCATGCTTGCAGGATGTGTGAGAATAATAGCCCAACAGTAGAACTGTGTTCATGGATTGACAAGTCAGTTGACAATACCCTCCTACCTTTCTAGAAGAAGAAAGCTTGTTAAGGATAGGCAGAAATGTTATTCGTTTTAATAGGACAGATTGTTAAAGGAAGTCAGTAGCATCTATGTCTTGGGAATTGTTTTTTCTAGTGTAGAGAAGAAGGGATTTCTGGAATAGAAATAAGGACTCTTGGGTCTGATCTATACTTCTCCCTCTGGCTTAGGGCCAAGTTTTGCTTTAGGCAGAAGTGATGGAACTTTATGCCCCAATTTCCTGACATAGGAAAGGGGTAGTGGCACGTTTAAGGCATCTGCACGTGCGGCATGGGAGTATTTTGAAGATTAATCAGTGTCTTATGTTAGTGGGAGAAAAACATTAAATAAATGAAACATGGATTTCACTTGTAAAAGTACCGCAGAGACAGCGAAGGTAAAATAAATCAGGAGAAGCTGGAGCTACATGGGGACCACAGGGGTATTTAAATCATCTTATAGAATCTCATATTATCATTCATGGTCTCCTTGCCTCCCTCTCTCTTTCTCTCCTGACCTCCTTACTCTTAATCCCTCTCACTCTTGCCCCTCCCCCCACCTGTAAAGGAGATATGGTTGGTAAAGTCGCACAATGAAATCAGCATTGATGTTTACAGTTTGTTGCCGTAACAACTGTCTGTCATTATATCCACCCTGGTTTCTGATCTTTTTAGTAGCTTTGTGCAGACGATCCTCCTCATTTTCAGACATTGTTAGAAGTTCATTCCTAATGACTTGGTGTTTTCTCCTGTTTTGACAATAAACCTACTCCTTAGTTAATTTTTACATAATGTCTTGCCTGCTTTGGCTACATTCTTTTATTTTACTGTCCCACTTTAGACCTTTATGCTGCTGAGCAGTACATGTGCCATACTGTCTGGCCTGCGCTCTGGCTCTGCTCAACATACCTGCATAAAGCATTGTGAATAACCATGTCTACTTCCTAGAAGTTCTCCTTTGTCTATTTCACTCACCATGTGGTCCAGACTCATCTGAAATTTTAAATGAAGACTTCTAGACATAATTCATAATTTTAAATGTTGTGTGATTCAGAATAGCATGAGCTTTTGTGGACTCTTCTACAACCTGAGAAGCCTGAGACGGCCATGGTTGACCCCTCATCCCACGTATCATTCTACACCTGATTCTAGGCACCCAGCTGTCTTAGTTATCAGGTTTTTTGGAATAATAATGCTTGCATATAGAGTTTGATATTATCTATAGTTCAGATATCTACTAAAGTCATAGAGTATATCCTTCACTGATGAGAAGGAAGCTATCAATATGTAGGATGTTTGGGGACTAGGCAGAAAGTAGCTTACAACAGTTCTTAGTACATAGAAGCTGCTCACTGCCTAACTGCTGTTAGTACATCGTAGAGTCATTTTGGTGGATCAGCTGTATTTAAAGGCTTCGTGATGATATCAGCTTATTTAAAATTAAACAAAATTTATTAAACTTCTTTCTGGATGTGGGCATGAATTAATATGCAGTAGAGTCAATACTTCATATTTTCTAAATTAAACAGATGTGTAAGCGATCTTACATTTTAAGAAAAGAATGTACGACTATTTGTTTTATTGTCATTTTGCAAAACTAGAATGGAAGGACTGCTTACATATAGGGTTGATATATAAATACATATCTGCTTTGCATTTATCTTTTTAAAGTCTGTGTCTCTCTTTTACCCTAGGGCATCAGTTAAAGAAGCAAAATAGTTATGAACATGAGCTTTGAACTCAGGCAACTGTAAATTTTTTAATTTTTTAATTTTTATTTATTTATTTATTTTGAGACAGAGTTTTTCTACGTAGCTCTGGTTGTCCTGGAACCCGCTATGCAGATCAAACGGGCCTTGAACTCAGAGATTCATCTGCCCTTCTCTGCTTCTGCCTCCCCAGGGCTCAGGGTTCATTAAAGGTGTGAGCCACTAGGTATGGCTGAGTCTGAATTCTTATTCTGCGGCTTACCAGAAGTGCTATAGACAAATAAACAACACAAATTCTTGTTGTTCATGGCTTCTATCATTTGTAAGACAGAGTCATGAATCTCATCCATGGTTTATCCTTATGATCGAAAGAGATACTCCACGTAAACAATCTTGACACCCAGAAGGGAAGAAGTGTCCTATACAAAAAGCCACATTGCCCATCACAGGTAGGGGAAGTATTCACACAACAATCGCAGGACAAGCTTCTGCTGGAGCAGTGTGGTAGATGGTCCTGATCTAGACACTGACAGCTGCCAGTGTGCTATTGTGATGACCCAGCAAAGAAAGGAACCTGTGATCTGAAGTACATGGCAAATTGTTCTGTCTCTGCTCAGAATGTCAGCAGACACGAAAGTCCAAATTAGTATACTGCATGTGATCTTGTACCTTGTCCCTCTTTAATGTCACTAATATGTGTTAGAAAGGTTTTCTTGAATGTGTGTTTTATTATGCAATGAACAAGTCTATGACTTATGAAACTTAGTAGGGGAAAGAGTAGACGAAATCTTTTCTTGCTCGATGTCCTGGTTGCCAGGGCTCAATCTGGCGAACCCCACCTGCCAGGCACGAGGGTATTGTAGGCTGGTTTTTCAGGAGGTGGCACCAGGACACCAGTAGTATTTTGCAAGCAGGATCCTTGGCTTAGCCTGTGGGGCAGAGAATGTGATCCCCAGCTGGGAGCCAAACCACAAGCATGTGAGCCGAGCCTCGAGTTTGGTCGTTACCCAAGTACATGTAGGGGAGTGGAAAAGACAGGGAACCTTTGTGAAATGCTGCCGCTCACATGCAGAGACCATAACGCCAGGTCCCGTGAGATCTTCCACCTTAGTCCAAAGGAGGAAATGCAATGGTAGCTGTTTTTTGCTGACCTGGAATCTTCTCCATTAAAGCCTGATCATCCACTTCCTAGAGTTCCAGTCCTAGGCAACCCACTTTAACTAGATGAGCTTCAGTCTCCTTGGTTGAAACTCCTAATAAACGTTCTGCCTAGATCATGGTATCTAGCCAAGATTTGTTGTCTAGTCAGTGTATGTAACAAATCTCACCAATATGATCAACTTCTCCAGTGAGGCCACACGTTCACGTTTTGTCTCTTAGGATTTTGACTGGTCCTCAGAGTCTCTGGGACCACCGCTAGCAGGAAGTCAAAGTCTCCTTCCTGAAGTCTCTCTGTCTTCAGATCAGGGTCAAAGCTGTTTAAGATAAGTAATGGTTGATTTTCATAAGAGGGCTCCATGTGGTTTTCATTTTTAATTGCATGTGTACGTGTGCATGTGTGTATGTGGACATGTGTGCCCGTTGGCGGTCAGAGGCCAATGTTGGGTGTCTTCCTCCATTGCTCTCCACCTTAGTTTTTGACAGAGTCTGTCGCTAAAGCTATTCGGCTACACTTACTGGTCAGCAAGCCCATGGGATCCTCCTGTTTCTGTCTTCCTAGTAGTGGGCTTGCAGAATTGCTGCCATGCCTGACATTCTACACAGATGCCGAGGCTCCAGACTGGAGGCCTCGAGCTTGCAAGTTAAGTGCTTTACTGACTGAGCCATCTCCCAGGCTCTTATTGGCTGGGTTCTGTTGGATATCAAGCTGAGGGCTGGAAGTATGTACCACGTCGTTAATCAATAGGTAGTGCAGCCTCAGCTACTACTGTACAGTGTCACCATTGAACACTGATCCTGCATCATGCAGCATAGACTGGTTCCTGTCCTGTGTTGCTACAACCTCTCCACAGATCCAATGGTGTCACTTTTCTTGGGCACCATGTTATCCTTTCTCTGATCACCATTAGTATTCCCAAATCACTATGCCCAGACAAAGTAGTATCCAGCCTTCCTGTTGTCTCCCATAGATGTTCCCACACTTCTTCCAAATCCTTTTGTGCAGCTTTCTTAGTAGAGACTGCTCCATTTATAATAGTAGGATTCTGATACCCTTGGTCACTAAAGGCACTCTTCAGATTTTCTTTCTGTGGGTCTTCTCACACATTATTCAATCTGCTCATCTGTTCCCTGTGTACAGTTTTTCACATTGAGAGACACTCTACACAGGGCACGCTACTTCTTTCTCTGATGAAACTGGTGCTGTGGGCTTTAGAGTCATTTCAGTAGAGGTTTGTGTTGCCCACTCCCAGCATATGACTGGCTGGCAGTGCTGATACCCCAGGGCTCATGAATGACTAGTGCATATGGCAATGCCTTCTAAACTGAAAGTCTCCATGGAAAGTAAGCTGTTATGATTGCCATGAAATGGTCAGAGATGAGTAATGCATGTGATGAAAGGAAAGGGTAACACTCGTACACTTAGATGATCATAAGCTGTCTGAAACACTGCATCTCACAGCATCTCACAGCATCTCACAGCAGGCCAGGGTGGTAGGCTACTTTCCGTAACCTTAAATCACGTTTCTTTTCATTCTCTCCCTAATTTTCACATTAGTTTCTCTAGTCTCAGCTCCATGAGCGCCAAGTTAGACTATAGTGTGCAGGAGATGACCCAACCCAGCAAACAGTGGGAAGGGGAATCTCCAGCTAGTCCTGAAAGCTAAGTAAAAAGAATAACGTTCATAACTTGAGGGATATGGATCACACATACCCTGTCCTTCTCATCAGATCCTCAACAAACAAATAGTTCTTTTTAAATTGGGTGGAAGAAGAGACTGAGGGGGAGACGAGGAGCTTTCAGGAAATCCCTGTGTCGTCCACCATCCTCATCCACGATTGTTTCCTGTTCTAGCATTCTGCTTGTCTATTAGAAAGAGAATGGTCCCCACTTGACAAAACGTGCACACAGCTTTCAGACATTTTGGCACCAGAATAATTGGGAAGACACTGCAGGCAGTGGCTCCACTCCATCCCTCTGAGCCTCTCTCTCTGGGGGTTCCTCATTTTTATCCCATTAGAGGCACTGCTTGAGGAAGGGTCTGCCAACCTGGCCAATATAAGCATCTCTCTTCTTTAAGCTCCCATCCCACGCTAGCAGCTCAGAGATACTGGGACTGCAGCCTGCAGGCCTCATGTACTGGCGACATTTTCTTCAGAGCCATTTGCTCTGGCTCTTGTCAGGGAAGCTGGAGATCACACAGTGCCTTGGACTCAGGGGAACATGCCATTAAGCAAACCTCTGCTTGACTCTTGGCCACTGGAATCCCCTCTTCTTAAGCTCCTTGGGATACTCATCTTCCTTATCTCTGGTAACTGTCTCTCTAGTGAATACAATATTTATTTCTAATTAAAAAAATAATTTTCTAAAAATATTCTTCTTTATTAAAATTAACTAGTTTCTTTGTTTCCATTCCCTGCTTTGCAAACAGAAATTTTCTGTAATTCACTGCTGGCTCTGTAGTTAGTGTTTTTATCTCTATATGTGTATGTGTCATGGGTTTTTCTTCTTCTTCTGCGTAAGCCATCTGTCATTCTTTCCTAAAGGACTGTATTAGCAGCCGAAGCCCTGGGTTTATTTCTCTTTCTGTTGCTTACTGGTGATGTGATCCTAGGAAAGTCACTGCCTGTCTCTGGGCTTCAGTCTTTAAGCCGAGAGAAGTGCTATCACCTCCCATAGGAAGGAGAATACACAGGGAAATTCTCATCAAATGAGTTGACCTTGGTCCCCATGGGGACATCCTGCGCTGATCCTGGTCTTCTCCTGTACTTAGATTCTCTTGGAAATCTTCTATCTCTTAGTAACTGCCTCCAGTTCTTATTAATATATTCTGGATAGCATGGTACTGCTTAAGATTTCCATTTGTTGATGATATGATGAGATTGCCTTCTTTTTCTCTCTTTTCCCTCTGCCTGTGCTTTTGTGACCAGTCATTATTTGCTCTATATCTGCAACACACCTGACTTTGTTCTCAGTGACTCCTTTGAAGAACTTGACAGTTGAGTCTTGTTTTCTCCATTTTGCACCAGGACACCCAAGCTCTGCAAGGTGAGGTCACATGCTAATAAGCGGTGTAGCCAGACATTGTACCTGGATATCTCTCTCAGTAAAGACAACCATAGCTCCCATGGCCTCCCTGCACCTACCACTTGCTGGCCACTTAGCACGCACCACCTCTTTTTATCTTCCTAACAGTCTTGTAAATTAAGTTTTATTTTTTTCTATTTTACTGCAGAGGATGAAGCTTAGAAAAAGATGTTAGGTAAGTCCGCCAGGGGCACAGAGCCAATAAATGTTCTCAAATTCAATGTCAGATGACTTCCGTTCACTTCCTTTCTGCTCTGTGCTTTGTGAATGAACCAGTCAGTGAGTTGAATGGGTCACCTTCCTTCCTTACTCTTTCCTTCTGGTCTTTGCTTCCTTTAAAATATGGGAGTCTACAGATTAAGAATCTAAAACATATTGCAGGTTTTTAAAAAGTGGTGGTGGTGGCAGCAGGGGTGCGAGGTGTGTGTGGGGGGGGGGATACAAAAAAGCCACTACAAGCAAAGCCAGTCCAGAATAACCTTCCACCCGGAGTGGTTGCTCCCCCCTGCCCCCCCCCGCCTTTCCTGCCCTTGCCTTGTGTCCTCTTAGCCAAGAGCCACATTCTTTCTTTCCCTCTTCCAGCACAAACTCCCTTTGGGGGTCCGAGTTTCCCTACTGGGTCACTTGGCATAACGTGCTACACACGCATTTGCAAAACTAATCAAGTGTGGAAGGGACACAGAGTCCCAGCACTTCAAAGTGGCAGCCACCACAGCTGCAAGTCCTTCCCTGCTGGCACCAGAGGTGTGGGTGTGCAGGTGACTCCCCTTAACTCAGTCATAGTTGCCTTTCCCTGGGACTGTGGAGCAACAGAGGCCCTAGCAACGGAAAATGCCACCGGGTGGCATGTGCCGGCTGCCTCAGGGAGCCTTGCGTTCTAAGCCAAAGTTCAGCTGAAGGGCAGTCGCCGTGCCAGCGAGTCATGCGGCTCTCATGTTGGTTAGTGTGTCACTTTGAACAGCTCTTATCTGATATTATTATGACTAACCCAGCGCTGACAGCATGGCACAGATTATAGGGACCATGTGATGGTTATTGAAGACATCACTGACTGAACAGTGCTGCTTAAATTAACCCATTCTTTCCCAGATCATAATCCTATAGGAATTTGCCTCCTTGAGAGCCTGGGTAAAAAAAGAAAGGGTAGAGAATCAGAAAAGTTTCTTGAATCCTGAAGGGTCCTACTGGTTCCCATTTGGGTGACCTTTGGGCCATACTTTATTTTGTCCCATAGCTTGAGTAGAATATGGGTTTTGTTGTTTTGTTTTATTTTGTTTTGTTGGCAATTAAAAAAATCCATGGTTTTAAAATTGTTCGTATTTCCAAATCTTTCTTTTCTTCTGCTTTGTACTTATAAAATGCTGTGCCTTTATAGTAGTTAAGGTTGATCTTTATGATACCAGAGAACTGAATGGAAGTCCTAGGCAAAGAAATAGTCCTTCAGCCTTGTACCTAAATGTCAGCCCTGAGAGGGCGTTACTCCCACCAGGTGACTGACGTCTTGGACATACAAGAACTTCTGTTATTTATTATTTATAGGTTGCCCTGAGTGCATCCAAAAAAGCACAATGGTCGGCAGTCTAGCAAGGGCTGTGCCATCAAAAATCACAATCACCCTCCCTCACAGGACAGAGAAGGATGTTGCTGTGTTTGGAGCTAGGTACAACAATATGAATGGTCTTTACGTCCGAGTGAAAAGAAACTTCAGATCTGGTTTGAAGCCATGGAAGTAAATAAAGCAGGGTGTCTGGGGGAAAGTTCTGATCTTATCCTCAGAAGCCATGCCGGATGCTAACACACGAATGGAGTGCCCTGGAATGACAGACAGTGGGCTGGTATACTTGTGAAAGGTGTTGCACAGCAGCCATGGGGCCCATGTTTCTTTGATGAGCTTGGGGCCTCTTTAACACTCTGTTATAAAGTGGAACAATACTAATACCTTCCTCATAGGGCTATTAAAAAGATTTAATGAGAAGAGCCTTGTAAAGACTTAGTCTAGGGCAAACGGGTGCTTAGTAAAAGGCGTCAGGTGTTATTCTCCTCATTATTCCTGTTATTGTTATTATCTCTAGGAAAATGTGCCATAGAAGCAGGCAGCAAAATGTGAATACTTGATTGAAATGTTGTCATTTCCAGAAGGATTCAACCTTGGGGCTGTCTCAACCTTTTTTCCATTGACAGCCAAGCCATTCCAAGCCTTGGCCCTTCCCCACACCGAGTGCAGTATTTCCTGTCTACAAATATCTGGTACTGAAGCTGGCATTGGTATCTAGGTGGATTCACGTGCTGCTGTGGAAAGACACGCTCCCTTCTAGCAAAAGGTGAGTTGAGAGATTAGGGGTAGCCTCAGCTTCATGCCTGTTGTCTCAGGAAATTCAGCTCTGGCCCCAAACCTGTGGTTGGTGTTCTACCATGAAGAGTTGTGAGTAACTTAACCTACATCCTTAGATGGGTGGCTTAAAGCTCACATACTATGATGTGAGCTGTAGTGATATTTCATTTGTATTTTAAGAAATAAAGCTTGTTTGAAGATCAGAGAGCAAGACAGCCCCATGTTGGGTGACAAATGTACCATGAATAACAAAAACCCAGAGACAGAAACTGGGGTTCAACCTGAAGGTCAGAAAAGCAAAATAGTCAGTCACTAGCTCTTACCTCTACATCAGTCCAAAATGGCAATCCTGCCTCCAGGATTCTCAGAATGAGACTGTCTGTGAGCTGTCTCCTCCCATCTTATGTTCCTCTCTAGGGCTATGATTAAAGGTATGGACCACTGGGATTAAAGGTGTAGGCCACCACCACCTGGATTTGTTTCTGCATTGATCTTGTGTAGCCCATGATAACATTGAACTCACAGAGATTCATCTGCCTCTTTCTCCCAGATCCTAGGATTAAAGGTGTGTGTCACCATTACCTGAGCTCTAGTGGCCTTAGCTTTGCCTCTGGTCTTCAGGCAAGCTTTATTTATCAAAATACAATTAATATACCACTACAGTGAGCACAGCCCAAGGATTTTATCTTTCCCTCTTGAAGTACTTATCCAAGCATCCTTTCTACCATGCATAGCTTATGATCTTATGTTGTGGGCACCATACCTTAATCTTTTTTATGCAATAGTACTCTGTGCTTTTCCCTGTTTGACACAACACTTAATTCAGTTTGGGAATTGTCTCTACTCATATATCTAGTAAGACTAGTTGAGTGCACAGAACTATTTTGCTGCCTCAGTTTCTCCACCAGGAATAGCATTTTCTCACCTAAGGAAATTCTATTACATACATACAATAACAATAATCCAAGTATCCTAAGTCAGATAAATCAGAATAGGGTTACTGTTCAGCTGGGACTCATTATAGGATAATCAGTTATGAAAATAGCCAAACAGGAGTGGGCCAAGTAGCTTCTGGGAAGGCTTTCTGAGTGTCCGCCTACAATGTTGTAGCGCCATACTCTTGGGACATCTTTGACTTCCTCAGTGTCCAGGAAATAAGGGATTCATCATTGCCATAGCATAGTCCCTAGCCACATTTGCTTGGTTGTTTGTTTTCGTACTGGTTATTATTCTTACGAAATGTTTTGGTGGAGAGAATGCAAGTCTGTTCCACGAGCTGGAAGTAAACTGTTAGAATGTGCTTTTCAGTTGAGGGATGAGTGGAACAATTGGAAGGCTTGGGTTAAGATCTCCTATCTCCTGGTTTTTGTGGTCTTAAATACATTATTCTAAATGGTTTAGTTTGTATAGATGGGGGGTTAGTAATGCCCAGACCCCACACTAGCAGAGGCTGATGTGAGGATAAATTAATTCAGACATGTAAAACAATGAGGACAGTGTTTCAACATGACAGGTTCAGAAAGGATTGCTTATGTATATTATTAGAACGTTGGGTTAAACTCAAGCTCAAATTAGATTGGTTTCAAGAAAAGGTGAAACAGATCCAATTACCCTCTTCTCTTACTGCAAAACAAAACAAAGCAGAAACAAAGGAGGCATGTGCTTCCTTTTATAAAAAGTATGTCAATAGGAGGTTTTGATTTTACTGACATGATATCATAGATCTTTAAAATACCTATGTGTGAGATGTATGTGGCATGTTTTTAATGAGACACAGCATGCACTGAATAGCTATTAACTACTATGTGTATGGAAGGTGTTCGGATGAATAACAGAGCAATTCTGCTGTTGATGAGTTTATGTGTATGGGGAGACAGAGACCTGGACTGATGACTCTAACATGGTGGGGTAGCAATGGACCAAAACATCTAGCGCCCAAAGAACTCTGAGTGGCAGTAGTTAAGTTGGCCTCCAGGGGTCAGTGAGACTTCCTGGAGAAACATTTGTCTGGGATGATTCCTTGAGGAAGAAGAGTGACTGATATGGTGAGATGGCCTGGAAAGGGTTTCTGAGACGCTTGAGCAAAGGCCTGGGAAAGGAATCTTGATGTTGGGTCCTCTTTAGAAAGTTGGGAGAACAGAGTGCAAGGGGGTCTGAATGTAGAAAAAATAAAATAAAAAGATTAGACAAACTCAAAGGCCTTAAGACCAGGGTCAGGAGGTCTTTAGGTCCATACGGAGGCAAAGAAGTAGCATATGCCAAGGTGTACTGTGACCAGGGCTCTGATTTGAGGACCTCACTTAGTTTGAACTAAGACATTGATAATGTGATGGGAAGGATGATGAAGAGTCAGCAGCAGTGACATTTTTGGTGGATTGTGTTACTAATTCATATAGAGAACTTGAATGGAGAAGAAGCTGATGTTGGGGAGGATATTAAAGTCCATGAGGATGTATTTTGTGGTTCTGGATCTCAAAGATGTTGATGGAAGATGAAGATGATCTCAGCTAGTAGTTCGTTCCAAGGCTATTATGGGGTGGTTTGCATTAGAGATGTAGATATTGGAGCTAACATTGCACACATACAGATACAGTGACAGACTTGAGTAGCAGTGAGGTTCTTCAAGGAAGACAGAGTAGAACAAGGGAAGTGGGGAAGTATTGAATTTCAGGGGATATTGCAGTTAAGGGACAAGACACCAATAAGCAAGAGAGAGGCTGGAAAGACAAACCCAAAAATAGAACAGGATAAAAACCAAATTCAGGCAAATCAGGTAGATATACAAACATGCACAATTAGTACCAGCCCCTTCCCCCTTATTTTCATAGTCACTTTGTAGGTGTTAGCTTTTATGGGATCTGCCTTGAGAGAAGGATCCTTTTACTCTCTATGGATTTAAATCTATTTTTTCTTTTTTAACTAATAAATCTCACTGCAGGTAAACCAACTGGCACTGAACTGATTGCCTCCCCTATGCCTGTGGACTAAAACTGAAATATAAAGTGGGACATGAGAAATGATTGTGCTCTATCTCCTTGCTTCTCATCCCTTCCAGTGAAAACTAGAACCATAAAACCTTCCATTCGAGTTCTGGGCTCGAAGCTTGAGGTCAATTCTTCTTTTAACTGAATCCATTCCATTTTCTCTCATCATCCTCCAGCCATGTTCTTTTCATGGCCTTTCATATCCTTTTATGAAATGTTTGTCCTAAATCTCTTTCATTTTGAGTAGCACTTATAAACCAGAGTCTAGCACTGAGCAGATGTATTCATTTAATAGTTTGCTTTGATGGCTCCTTTAAAAGGCTTTCTAATCTTTCTATTTTACCATTGGGCTCGGCGTTTTATGCTCTTCTAGCAGGTGTATTACCTTCATCAGATGTTTTCATTTTAAGCTGTTGACTTATAAACACATGGCCCGCGGGAATTTGTGTGCAGACAATTTATTCACTTACCGATTTATTCTTCCCATTCATTTATTTTTTTCTATTTAGTGTAGGGAAATCTAGACTGATTGGTAATGACAGTTCACTGGTCAAAGTGGCTCTTTCAATGACCAAAATAATTGTTTCCTCCAGTCGACAAAGGGTCAGTGAGAGATCACTCTCACATCTAGAGGATTTTTTTTTTTCAGGAAAAGTTAATTAAAAAGGAAAATGCTTTCATATTTAGTTTTCTTGCTCTGGGTTTTAATAGGAAAAGCTGACACTTTTACATTACTTCTGAGGACACTGGAAGGTTTGTCTTTCAAGCCCTTCCATTGTTCAGGTTGCTTGTGCTGTCACAAACATCGTGTGCTGTGCTTGAAGTTGACATGTTCTGATCTTATACACAGGGTACACATTCATGCTCCTGTGAAAGATAAGAAACAAGAAGAGACTGCCCTCTTTCTGTGCGGTGTTTGAAGGCAGGCAGGGCAGGGGTGTTAGGTGAAAGCTGTGTGTGGAACGAGAGAGCAGCCCTGTCCTTCGCAAACTCCGATAATGTGGAGGAACTTCAGTGGGGAAGTCCATAAGAAAACTGGTCCTGCTTTGGCCTGGTGATGCACAGAAGTACATGTATACAAAGAAGAGGTGTTCCTGAGCTTCTTTTTGACTTGGAAGCCTTTCTAAGAAGACATGAACAGATGTGACTTTTGGCTTTGCTTATGTGGACACCTCTTTGAATATTCACTAAACCGTCCTTCCTCCAAACTCCAATACCTGTAAATGGCTTGGGACACCTTATAACAGCAAATATCTGCCAACATGGAGAGTGGGGATGAGAAGTTTAAGATTGCCTTACGTGGTGTCCAGTCTGGTTTGTCCTGTTGTAAAATGGGTTGAATGGTCCACTCAGTCTCCTGTAACTGATTCTTTCCCTCAAAAGCCACCGTGAGTTCATAGGCCTATGTATCATTTCTACCTGTGCCCAGGAGGGGCCAGGACTGAGCCAGCATGGAATTGCCCTGGCTTCTTGGAAAAAGGGCCTCTCCTTAGTGAAGCATGGGAGTGTTCCACCCCTAGGAAGAACATGCCTGACTGCTCTTTATATTCTGCTCTGTGGGTCTTTCAAAGAGGAAGATGAATCCAAATGTGAAGAGAACATTGGATAGAGGAGTAGAAGGAAAGAAGGGGCTGGTAGATGATTTTGAAAGTGAACTTTTTTGAGAAATATCTTCTCTTGGGGAAATAAAGTGATGGCTCTTTACCACTTTAGGAAATCATTTCAGTATAAAAAAGAGCATGCTTGGAATCTGTTTCAAAATACATACAGGTCAGGGTCTCCTCCCTTGTCTATTTCTAACTTCCTTTGTTTTGTCCCTTTTCCCACTCCCTATTTTAACCTTGCTTTGATGAGACCTCTTTTCTAGCAGCCGTTTAACTCATGTTCTTTTTTATATCAAAAAGTATTTTTTCACCAAGTATACTCCCCCCAGGATTGAGAGCTTACATACCCATGTTTATTTGCTAGTTTGCTTTCTTTACTGGTATCCAGCGATTCTTTTCTTATTAGGCCCTCGTTTGTTAAATGTATGAGTAAATGAATAGAGAAATGAGCAACAGAGCAAATGAAGAGTTCGGAATCTCACACAGTGGGATAGGATAGCTTTTGAGTCGGTGAGTCCCAGATTGAGCTACGTGCCTCAGTTCCCTCTTCTGGCCTGGACACACAGAAGGCTGGGCTCCCTGCCTAGCCAGAGTCTTCAGTGCGAATTCTTCCCTCCAAACAGGGTTTGGACTCAGTTGTTACAGTTAAGGGACCTCTGTATTCTTAAACAAAGCAAGCAAACCGAGCAGCCCCAGCGTACTGAAACACTGCTATTTTCACAGAAAAGACCCTGGTCCTGAACAGCACCAGAGGAGTTAAAGGCAGTGAGCGAAATGAAAACTCAAAGCTCCTGGGAAAAGTCAAGAAGCAGAAAATGCAATAGTTAGCTGATAAAATGTCTGCTTCAGTTTCGGCCAACTTCCTTGAACCTTGCCCCACTGCAGTGGCCCCCAGTTGAAGTGGCAAGGAGGTGTCAGTGATAAATCACCCTGCCATGAAACAGCACAAATGTTAGTAAATTGCGTGTGGAGGCCAGAGTGGGCTGAGGAATGGTGCAGTCCCAGCAGCCAGCAGGCCCCTGTGGGGCAGAATGCTTGTCCTTCCTTAGCCACGGGATACCTTCTGTTCATTCATAGATGGAAAATGAGTTGGGAGGTTTTCACTGAAGCATTCCATTGTATCTGTCAGGAGTAAACCAAACAAATACCCAGAGAGCCGGAATGCTGGAAAAAAAAAAAAAAAAACAAGAAAAAAAAAAACCCTCCACCTCATACCCAGAGGGCCAGAGACTTATGGTGGACCACTGAAAATCAGCTTGTGGTTTCTAACATTATAGAAACAACAGTAAGAAAAATGCCCCACAGAATAATAAAACTGTTCCTTTTAAAACACTACACAGAAAGAAATGGAAAATAGAAACTTTGCTATTGTATGGGAGCATCTACTTCCTGCTGTTACTGGGGAAAGGAGTGGGGAGCCCTTCATACTTATAGAAATTCAGGCCACACATAGGTGTGAACCCGCATATTTTGGCAAGAAAGTGGAGTTGTTTAACAGATGTTCCCTTGTCATGTGAGGGGATGTTGAGGGCTCCCCATCTTCTTGTGGGTACCAAAGCCAAGCAATAGACTTTTCTGCAGCTGAACTCAATTTCAGGTGGAGTGCCGCACTCTCAGCCCCCGGGAGGACCGCTTCTAGCGTTTGTGCCTCGCTCTGAAGGATCTTTGGTGCTTGTGTACTCTGTGGATCCTGCGTCCCCTGTCAGACTGCAAATTCCATAAGGTCAAACTCCATCTCTGACCAGGGTGTCTTTCTTCTCTCTGCCCACCCTCTGGAAAAAAAGGGCACATTTCATGAACACTGTGCATGTTCCGTAAGCACATGCAAGATGAATGAATGGTAAGAGTCCCTGCTCCTGGGCTCGCTGACATTTTTAGCACCATACTATAATTTGGGAACTAGCAGTGACATTTGATTTAGGTGAATGGCTTATTTTACTTTAGACCCTAGAATTATTTTTTTCCCTTTCTGTACTGCACCTTTTCCTTTTTCTGTTTTTTGAAACTGACCCCAAATAATTCCCTCTCCTCCACCAACTGAATCTCAAAGGGTGCACCTGACAAACACGGGCTTCCCTCTGTCTGCTCCGAGTGTCTTTCCCAGTCCATTCTAGAAGAGCCCCTGAGGAAGCGAGCTCAGCCTGTGAGCCCTTCCTTCTCCCACCTGCCTGCTCCTGGCAGGATGGGAGCCTCTTCAGACTGGTTTGTGGTTGCCAATGAAATGTTAAACAAGGTGGCATTCAGTGTGCCTGGGGGCCCCACGTGATGGGCTGCCTGGCACCCTGGTGCCTTGGCCTGTAAAGGCAGCCAAATCAAATCCCACGCCTTGCTCAGGCTGAGGTCTGGAGAACCAGGAAGAAGCAGTGTTTTAAATTACAAGGTGTTGCACCCACATGCATTCTCCCTGTGGAAACTTTTGGTGTGTGTGGGGGGGGTGTGAAGAATCCTTCTCATTCATTTGAATTCCTTACACACACACCCATCTACACACATGCACACACACACACACACACACACACACACACACACACACACGCAGTTATCTGAGGACAAGCATTGAGTTGTTTACTATTTTCCCAGGGTACAAAGTCTTGAAGAGTTTAATTGTGGATGTAATCTGAAGAATCAAAGTCAACCTCATTCCTCAGAAGAATGGTGCGAGTGTGGGAGAAAGGAATTGTTCGCTCTGCCAGTGCTTCAGTTGTGGAAACCCACACTTTCCCCTAGGTCGTAGAAACCCACCCTCTTCCCTTTGAGAAAAGTGGTGGTGGGACAGGTTGTGGTGACAGCAGGACTTGTTCATCTGCCCTTTTCATGGGAGAACTTGGGCCTCACCCCTTCAGCTCCGTTCCCACTTTCAGCTGGGCGCTTGCTGTTTATTGTGGGCCTGCCCCCGCTGAACCTGTAGGTGGTAGGTCCGGGAGAGGGAGTGCTGGTCAGGACAGGTTCCCTGTGGTTTGGACTGGTTTGAAGAATGGGAGGCACTCCTCTGCTTCCAAACAGGAGCCTGAGTCATTTTCACATCAGGGCGAGCAGGAAGGAGGCATCTGGAAGCCTAGTGATAACCCAGTGGGAGATAGGAGAGACCACATCAAAGAATTACAGTACAACTTCCCCTTGCTTTGTTTATTTATTTATTTTTAGTTTTCTGGGTGAAGGCTGGGTTTTAGGGAGACAGGTTGAGGAAAGTTGGCCAAGAAAATAGAAAAGGCAAGATGAATAATTTTAGGGTTCTTTATTAAAAACAAAAACCTAGGGTGTCTGGGAAAATTTAGCTTTGCTTTGTCCAGGGTCCAGGCCCAAGGCCAATTACCCAAGGGCAGAAGCTTGGCTTACTCTCTCATGAGGTCCTGCTCCAAGGCTGCCTTTCTGAGCTGCCAGCTATGCCATGTTTCATGAGTAGTCTTGACCAGCAGCACAAGCAGATCACCGTTCTGAGGACTAATCCAGACACGAGTCGGGGGTCCATTTTCATCCTTTAAGAGTTTGATCAAGTTCTAGTAGCCAGAGGCATCTTTCCTGGGCAAACTTGGCCAGGCTCATAGTTAGTTCATCACCAGACATTTCCCACACTGGGGGAAACTTCTCTGCACTTGATCTTGACCCGTACCATCATATTTATGATGCTTCTTTGAACATTTTATGTTTTATCTTTTCAAATCAATAGGTAGCTTTTGACAGATCGGGATAGAATTTCTTTATGCATACTACTCCTTTGGCTGAGTTAAAAAATTACAGTCTCTAAGGTGATTTCATTTACATTTGATCTTATGTGGACCTCAGGGGTCAAAGAGCACATCAGCCTTTTGAATCTTGGCTCTTTTCTTAACTTCTCACCTGCTGCTGCAGGTTCACACTGCACTTCCGACGGGCTGCAGGAATAGGACAGCTTAGGTGACAACATCATACCTGGCTCTTTTATCAGCAGGGAGCATTAGTATCGACGGGATTCTCCCCATTGAGTCTGAGTCTCCCTTACTTCTTTGCCTTTTGTTCTCAATGTGTGTGCTCTGCTAAGCTACTTATCAGTGCATGGAAAACGGAAAGGGACTGTCAATAAAAATATTTTATCTAGGGCTCCTGACCAATCAGTGTAAGGACCATCACTCAATCCTTCTTCTGTTAGTAAAAAGGGGCACCTATTTTTTTTTAATGGCTTGAAGCACAAGGAGAGAATCACCATTCATTTATTGAGAATGTAGAATAGGGAGTGTGTAAAAGCTGAACTGCCTCTCAAAGGGATTTCCAGTTCACCTCTTTTTAATAAGAGGAGACTCCGAAAACTCCAAGAGTCCTTGGTGAAGCACAGTGTTCTCTAAGGTATGAGGAGTCACTGAACAATAGTTCTATTTGGACCTCAGAGATTTTATCAGGATGTCTCCATTTCAGAGGCGGGGGAAACTGAAGTGCCGTATGTTTGCATGACTTTGTTATCAAAAGCTGCAAACGTGGTAAATAGAAAGTGTTCGTGTGTAACCAGGTATTTACGGTTCTAGGTGGCTCTTCCCCCATACATTCATATGGAATATATTTGCTGGGTGTCTTTCCTGTTGCTAGCAGAATGCTGGAGGCTACCCTAGAGACACACCTGATACACACTGCACTAGGAAGAGTGGGCTGTAAGGTTGATGCTCTGAAGGAGATTTATGATTTGTTTCTGTGAAATAGAAGACATTTCCAAGTGGAGACATTAGAGAAGGGTGAGGTTTGATATGTAATCAGGTGCGAGATGGTGTGTGGTGGAGGGGAGTAGCCTTCATTATTCACCATGTTGGGCTGTGATTTATATAACAGATGGAGCCTAAAATAAGTCCCGAGGAGCCAGTAGAATGGAGTTATGTAGCATGACCAAGAGAGGATGGAGAAGCAGGGTCACCACGAAATAAATGAGATAGGAATTGCAGGTATTAGACACCACAGCCACTTACCCCACATTCTCTTCGTGACAGCTCATTCACTGATTTCAGTACTTTCCATAGAATCAGTCTCTCACCGTCCATCTCTCATTCACAGGCACACATTTCTGTCGGCCAGGTTAAAATAAATAGAGCATGTAGGAGACAATAAAATTATTTGCTAACTTCCATATTGGGATAAAAATTCCTTCCTGGGTCAGGTGATGAAGCCCTATTTTAATATTAAGAGACAAAACTACTAAACTACCTTGGATCGTCATAAGTAACATTTGTCATGGGGATGCATTGCTAAGAGGCCTGAGATATTTATGGACAATCTGCTTTGTATTTCAATTTTTTTTGTCACGTTGAACTTCCCCACATCCAGCACTTACTGCAGTGCCTGGGATGTACTGGTCATGCAGTAAATATTTGTTGAATGAATGAAACTCACAGAGAAGTTAATTGTAGCCTTGAAAAGGTGAAAGGCCAGAGTTTTATAAGCTGGATCCAACCAGCTCATGCTGGGACCTGAGCCAGAAAGTAATACATCTGCAATATATCTCCATGCATAAACTCCCTTCTCCTGTAAAATTGGTATCAGCAGGGTCTTCCAGTTCTTGCCACGCATGTTTGCTATAAGTTGCAGCATTAATTAATGAGGAAAATTTATTGTTAAAAAAGAGTAGCAATTCTAACTTGTTTATTTTCATGTATTTCCATATCCTACCAAGTCTCTTGTATTTGAAATAGTATGGCAGGCTTTATTTACAGAGAATAAATTGGTCCTTTTAATTTCAGTTATTAATCAATGAGATTGTAAAAACCCATGTGATCAGGCTGCATTTCAATCTTATACTTCAAATTCTCATGCACAAAAGAGCATTTAAGTGTCTCTTCTTCCTTAGAATCTTATTGTAGAGAAAGATGAGGTGTTGTTCCCAGTCTCAAGCATCCCAGAGATTTAAAGGGGCTGTGATACTGATCAATATACTCCCAAGTCTGCCACTTAGAGCACATGTCTCCCCCCTAGGACTAACTCAGTGAGCACTTAAAGGCATCATTTTGATTTTCTTTATATCTTCAATTTGGAGTCACCAAGACCATATTTTATCTCTTATCCATTCCAGTTTCAAAATGGCTACTTGAAGTTCATTGTCAAAAATGAACTCTAAGGCCACACATAGATTCAGTGGGAAAGGGCAGCAATTGGTGAATGATGTCAGTCTATGAGCAAAGGTGGGTGAGGTAGCTGGGGCAAGGGAAAGTGGTACCTTTGCATTGAGAAGCATCTCCTGGAAATCTCTCTCAGTACCCTCTCTTCATTCTGATTCAGAGGTTCATAGGTTTTTGCCCTCAGATGGGGACCCCTATATGCCATGCTTTTAAAACGATGGTGTGAATACAACCAGATGGGGGCATCTCTTCTGAGAGACATTAATGAAATAGAAGAGGTCATGTCTTGAAAAGCCAAGCCATTAATAATAACGTCTAGATGTTTATCTTAGAAATGTGGGTGATGACAACTGCCATTTGCATATTACTTTTTAGTTTACAAAGCACTTTCACAAGCTGGAAGCAACCCAGCTGTGTGTGAATGGAGTCTTGGCTAAGTAAGTCAAGGCATTTCATACAACGGGAAACTCGCCACTGTTATGCTATGCAGAATGCTTGTCAGCCTTGATTTGTCAATAGAACACCCACAGTAAGATCTTTACAAACAGGTTGAACAGTAGTGCATCGTGTGTGTCCAACTATTTGAAGATGATATTTTTATAAAAGCACACATGCACATGTTTGTGAAATAGAAAAAAATCTTTTAAGTTATAAAAAATAATAATAGTGGTTCATATTATCTCATCTTTGGGATACAAAGTAATTTTGTTTTCTTGTTTCTATATTTCTGAGTTATCTAATCCCTTTGATGAACGTATTCTATTTTCATAAAAAGAAAGCAAACAAAAAATGATAAAACCAACAATTGAAAGCTCTAGCTTCTTTATTTACTTAAGTTCATCTCAGACTTAAAATTAACCCATGGATAGTGGTTCTTCCCATTTCACAAATGAAGATCAGGAGTTCAAATTTTCCTCATGGCCAGGCAATGTTCTAG
Source organism: Ondatra zibethicus (assembly GCA_004026605.1). Taxonomy (NCBI): domain Eukaryota; kingdom Metazoa; phylum Chordata; class Mammalia; order Rodentia; family Cricetidae; genus Ondatra; species Ondatra zibethicus. The sequence goes on along the minus strand of PVIU01001561.1, from coordinate 55,390 downwards.
ATGATTGATGCATAAAGTTCATTTAATTTTCACAGAAATCCTTTGATTGAGGTACGAACATTAGCCACACTCTACAGTTGAAGTACAAAGCACAGAGAGGTTATATAAGTAACACAGAGAGGTTATATAAGTAAAGACAGAGAGGTCACAGAGCTTCTACCACTGAGCTACACCCCTAGTCCTGCCATTTTATTTATTTTTATGATGTTGAGGATTAAACCTAAAACCTTGCTAATGTTGTACAAATGCTCTACCACTGACCTCTTCCCATAGTGCATAGGGTATAATTTTTAAACATTCTACAAACAAATGGGATTTGTGTAAAGTGTGAAGGAAACAAGATACCCCAATCTCTTTCAGCCCCAAGGAACCACTTATTTTTCAGCCACATTTTCTTAATTTTCTCTCTCCTTGTATTGTCTCTTTCCAACATGAATGATGTACCCATGCCCAAAGGTTAACACATACGTGATTTCTTTGATATTTATTTCCAGGAGGGTTTATACTCGGTTTTGTCAAAATAAAATTCCTTTTTTACTTTAAGATACATAAACATTGGGCTTGGGGTATGGTTGTTCAGTAAGTAAATTGCTTTCTATGCAAATAAGAATATCAAAATTGGATCTTCAATGTCTCTATAAAAATACGTATACTGCTAGTGATGGAGAGACAGAGGCAGGAAGGAAGAAGGTTCATGCAGCTCACTGGTTGACAGGCCTTACTTCAGTCCTCAGATTCCACTGGAGACCTTTTCTCAAAAACTATTGAGGACAGTCTTCTGAACAATAATGCCCAAAGTTGACCTCTGGTATCCAAAGTATGTACAAATATCCCACATACATGTGAAGATGCATACATATTTATACACACAGGCACCCAAAGTTGCTCTTTTCAATGATAGTGAGATGTTTGTTCTTTAGTTACCTTGACCTTTGTGAAACTTTCTAGGACCTGCATGATACTTGGCATCAGTTGTGAATCTTAATAGATGTTGTAGTTTTCCAGGGTAATTAAAGCTACAGTTATTTATAAAGTTTCATTTAGAAATGGCTGCAGTATGTACTTGCTACTAATTGATGGCAAATACATGCTATTTATCAATAATGAAATAAAGAAAAATACAGTGTAATAAAGAAAAAATGAAAGTTGAGCCCTACAACAGGATATGTGAGTATAATTAACTTTACCTTTATTTAGACTTTATATCTTTATTTATGCTCATATATCCTGTTGAAGGGCTCAGTTTTTTATTTATTTTTTCATTTTTTTTAAGCAATGAGAAATCCAGAAACAGTGTTTCATGCTACAACAGTAGCTGGGATATAAATCAGGATGGTGTTGACTGGCATTCTGGTAGCTAAGCAAGGATCTAGTCATATTGAACTACAGTTAACATGGTTAGTCATGTACACATAAAAGACAAATTCTGGGTTACAAATATAATTTTGAAGTCATTTTGTATTTTAATACCACCAGTCCCTGGTTATTTACCTTATATCGGGGTTAGATAAGGCACTCCAGACTCATTCCAGCTGATTGTGTTCAAATTATATTCTCAGGATTTTGGCAATTTTGGGAGGTGGCTTAATTATATATAGGACAACGACTTTGTAAGACTGTGGGGTCAGGCAATCCAAAATTATGGGTGGTTATGAATGTCTGTCCCCTCCTCTAGATATAAGGACAGACATTGTTTGTTGCTTAACTTGGTGCCAAACAGATTGTTTTGTAGACAGTAGGGACTCTGTAAGTATTTGAAGGGTAAGTACATGAGTTTGTATCTGGGTGATGGTCTTATAGGAAAAGGTGTGAAAATGCTGAACCAGTCTTTTAGTGTATAAAGAGAACCAGGAAACGAATATGCAGAGTTTTGGAAAATACCTAGTATAACAACAAGGCAACAATGAGAGCTGACCATTATTAATATCCTACAATGTATCCTCTGATTACTTCCAAGGCAGAGCATAATGCTTGGCCAGAGTTGAGCTTTGTAATGGTTTCAGCTGAGAAACGAATGCTACCTGAGTAAAGGCTCCCTGCTAAAAGAGTGAGGCATCCAGTCCCTGGCCCTCCTCAGAGTTCCATGCCTGACTTTACTCCCCTACATTTTACTGATGTGATTTTGCCTCCTTGTTCCCCTGCTCACCAGGGAGTACTCCAAAGGTGAGAATTTAATCTGCATCCTCACAGTGCTGAGGCTGGTCCGATTTGGGGAGGGTGGCAGGTGCAAGGTGTCCATCAGTGGAATGGGCAGATACATGCTTCCTCTACTCTCTGTCACTGTCTTAGAGTAGGGCTTGTGGACTTGGCACTAGGGAGAGCTTTTCTCTCATCTCTTCATAGTTAGAATGCTGTAACCCATCCAACACCCGTCTGCTGAGTCCGTTGGCCTTCTTTTATGACGTGAGAACCTAACTAGAGCAGTGCTCTTGTCGTCATGGAGTATGCATGGTTAATACCTTCACAAGCTTCATCTCACGCATGTCTCCTCTCCTTGGTTCTGAACCTGCTTTTAGAAAAATAGAATCACATTTAGAAAAATAAAATTACTGTCCTGAGATTCTAGGCATTTCACCAGTTAATTCCTGTGAGTCAAAGTCTCCATGATGCTTGCCTCCTGTGCACATTTAGTATCATGGGGTGTAGGTGGCACATGATTGTTGGGGCTGTCGAGGCTTCCATTGTATAGGGCTAATAGGCAGGTTGGAAAATCTGTTAAGAGTTTCACAGGTCAGCTCAGGCTAGAAACTCTAATTTTCTCGGGGAAACTTCAGCTTTCTTCACGGGATGCTCAGATGACTGGGCAAGGCATGCTCACAACTGGTTATAAATAATAATCACATCTGCAGGATGACTCAGCAGCAATGTCTAAGCTAGTGTTTTCTAGTGTTTAACTAAGCAACTGGGCAGCATGGGCTTAGCTATACTGGTGTATCAAATTAACAACCATTGGTACCAGCTCTTGTAGAGTCTCCATAGAACCCTAAGGAGTGGACATGATGACTCCTACTTTAAATGTAAGGAAACTATCAGAGATAGAACCTACCACTTGTCCTAAGCTGCCTGGTAGTCACTGAGGTCAATCAGAAGTCAAAGCTAAGGCTCTGTGCTACAGGCTGCACATCCACTAGAGAACCTTCTTTTGAAAATGTGGTCTTCTTACCTGGAACTTTCTTTTGTTGGATATTTTCTCATTAACTCTAATGCTTTAAAAATTGATTTCTTGGGAGCTAGAGAGATGGCTCGGCAGTTAAGAGAGCTTGCTGTTTTTGCAGAGGACTGGCTTCAGTTCCCAGCACCCATAGAGAGGCTCTCAACCGTCTGTAACCCTACTTCCAGGGTTTCTGATGCCCTCTTCTGGTCTCCCTGAGCACTGCATGCAAAGAGTGCAGGCAAAACACTCATACATGGAAAATAAAAAGACAATCTTTTTGAAAGCCACTAATATTGGTTATCTCTCTAAAAATTTTCCAAATTAAGTTTAATCACCTTTTTATGATTGAACTTCTCTTTCTTGTTTTATGGTTATTCAGTTAGTAACTGGTTTTGTTTGGAGACAGGCAAATCCAGAGTTGCTCTCGGAATCATACTTCAAAACAGTTTTCTTATTCTGAGCATGGTAACCCATGCCTGTGATCTTGGCACTTTGAAAGCTGAAGAAGAAGGACTGCCACCAGTCCAAAGCTAGCCTGGACTACAGAGTGAAACCCTATCTCAAAATCCACTCCTCAACGTCAAATAATATGAATAGGTACTTTTTAGTTTTAGCCATGACAAGATGCTCTGTCTATATATATGCTCTATAATCTTGTACCCATAGTGAAAGATTTGTGTTACATATATGATAAAGAGTTAAGAATGTAGACACCACATTAAAAGTCCTTGCCTCAATAATGAAATCGGATTCAAATTAAAAGTCACAATGTGAAGTACTCTTTGGTGTGTACTTTTAATGACATTCACATGCATTGTTGTAAACTCTCTAGTCTTCCATGGGCAATGCCATTTTACTTCATCTGATTGGTATGTTACTAAGCCTAGTTTATACATGTATATTATTATTGTGATTTGAAACATTGGTTTAATGTATGATAGTTCATTTTGATTTGCTAGTAATTAACAGCAGAGTGTTTTGAGACTTCCGCTTATTGAGCTCCTCAGATAACTGAGGGAAGGTGGCATGTGATAACATCATGGCTGTGTTTGTATATCATGTCTATCATGTTAGGATTTGGGGTCAGACTGTAAAATGTGGGGATGTGCATTCAAGTTATTTGTGTGTAGATCTCTCTCCATCAGATCCTAAATGTCTCATGGGGTAGATTGCATTTGGTTTAGATTTGTAAATAAGATTAGTAGGCAATATCATTATTGGGATGATTCAAAGACGCAAGGCTGTTGCTTTCAGTGAGTATGCTAATATTTAGAGTGGTTTCAGAGTAGGAGAGGGAGAAAGAATTTGCTCTGCTAATACCATTTCACCTTTCCATCTCCATCTCCCATAGGCAGCCTGGGTTCCCTACAGGTTTGCATTCCACTCAGAGTATCCTTCAGATTCCTCTGTGGTCCCAGGATCAAAGATTCTATTGTTTCTGTTAAGACTGTGGAGTCCTTGAGACTAGGAGCTAGGTCTTGCTCAACTTTTAGTTTCAGTGCTTCTCAGAAGTTTAGGCAGTAAAAAGCCAAGCCTTCAGCAGGTGATAGAGGGAGGCAGGTAGTTGGAGGGTGAGTGCCTGTTAGAGAAATACACTCTGAAATCAGGCCACACAGGGCCAAGTTCCAACCTTCTTCCTTAATTCATTCGAGACCTTCAGTAAATGATGTAAACTCTCAGCACCCGTTTCTATCCAACAAAGGAGGGATAACAATAGGTTTCCTCCCATGGGAGAGTATCTATAAAGCCCTTAGAACAGTAGTGGGTTCATGATGGACATTGTAAGTTTAGATTAAACAGAAATATGCACTTCTATTTTAAAGGGCTCTCTGTTTCATACTCTGGTTGTCTGATGATTTTCTCACATTTTCTGGGTTAAAGACGAATTTCCACAGTGAGATCATGTTAGCGGTTAAAAACCATCACCTGGTTGAAAGTTAAAACTCAGTTTTCTCTCTCTCCTCTTTCTCTCCTCCCTCCCTTCCCTTCTGTTTCTCTCCTCCTCTTCCTCCTCTTCTCTCTCTCTCTCTCTCTCTCTCTCTCTCTCTCTCTCTCTCTCTCTCTCCTATTTCCTTGTATTTTTCTTAGCAGCAAACACCTGACCTTGTACAACATCATTTGTCATCAGGATATTTTAATTTTAGTCTCTTAGTATTGAGGAGAAGTAACATTTTCCAAATGTCTGTGAGGTGTCAATCCAGTGTCTGATCCTTGTATACCCATGTGGACAGGGGTATCATCTTTATTTGAGTACACTGAACCATCCAGAGTTAGGAAGTATCACAGTCTAGGTCTCCCTCACATCTAAGTGAAAGCTGTCTTCTCTGCTACCCTCTTATCTGTTCTTCCTCTTTCTGACATCTTTCTCAGGATCTTAGTATGCTCTGTCCCCATCAGTTCACTAATAACCAGGAATATCTATATGTCCTTTTCCAGCCAAGCATGCCTCTTACAACCTTTGGTTCTGGATCCCAGGTGTCATGGGGAGGACCCATGAATGGAAGGCTAAGACTCTGGCATGGCTGTTTTCCTTTACTTGCTTGTTGGCATCCACACAGGATTACTCAACACTACACCAATCAGGTGACTGGGTACCCAACAAAGCACGGGACCAACATTTTTGCTTTGAAGAATTGTTTTTTTTTCTATTTGACTTTTTAAAGAAACAACTGGTCCAACTATTATGATGGAGAGTACAACGTCATTGAACATCTGTACATATGCATAATTTTGGAATGAGTCTAAATTATATTTTGAGTTACACATGGGGCAGGTATCTATAAATATCTTTATGGGCCTGGATATATTTATGAGATTAATTAAATCTATTTCCAAGCCTTTAACTGATCCCCACCCTTGCTCCCGCAACACATTCATGATTGTTGTGTTCACTTTGGGTATTTTGATTGATTGGGTGTCCAACTCTAAGACTATAAGAGCTTTCAGAAAGACACCGGTAAAATCTTACACAAGCTAAGCACCTGGCATGGTGCTCGGCCATATTTCAAAGCCTGCCACTACATTCTTATGAGATTTTTGTCCCAAGCATTTGCAGGTCAGTACAGTCCTACATCTATGGCTCCACAGAAGAAATGTCTGATGTATGTGTTTGCTATTGCAGTGGAATCTTTGTATCAAGAATGTTTAGCTAATTGTATTTTTTAAGGGTCAATTTCATCTGCTTCTGTAGAACAGGAAGACTTAACAGTTCATATTTATGGGCTAAGCACCCCTTCTGCAAACCTGAAAAAAGTTTTTGAATATCAACATGACAACCAAAAATAAAAAAAAAACTGTACAGCTGACTTCTTGCTAATTTACTGTCAAAACTTAAGAGTACATTTTCAAGTTATGTAAGGTATTTGATCCGGAAATGAATTTTATGTTTTGATGTGGGATCCTATTCTCGGTATATCTCGTTATATGGCTGCAAATATTTTAAAATAAGGAAAAAATATCTCAACTCCAGGATACTTCTTGGCCTCCAGCACTTCAGAGAAGAGATTTTTAACCTGTAGCAGGCAGAGTTAGTGTGAGGGAGAAGGAAGTTCGTTCTGCCGCCTTTGACACATCTAAAGTTACAGTCGGAGGCTATAAATAACGACTGTGGACATGGACTGAAGAGCTAGATTCCTTGTGGCTAGTTTTCCAAGCAGGATGGTCTTTACCTTTCTGTTCCCCATTCTTTTCTAATGTGGTGGTTATTGATAATACTTGGCAAAGATACTCTATGAACAATATGCATACATTAATTCTCTGCTACCCTTTATTTCCCTTATTTCCAGTTCTGGGTATTTGTAGAGTAGGTCAACAGCATAGACAGCCTGAGAAAGCTTGAGTATGTATGAGGAAACCTAACTGTCATGTTTTCCTTTTGAGCAAGAAATCCATCATCTTGGGAACATATTATTTTTCATTTTTAAAATATTTAATATTTGATGGCTTTTAAAGGGACATTTGACATGGGAAAATATGACATCACCCCTTGTTCTTTCAGAGTTCCACTTAGTGTCAGTTTTCACTGTCCCTTTGCTCATGTAAGTTCATAAACTTTCACAATTAAAGAGTTTTGAATTCAAATCTCGTTTTGAATCTCCATTTTAAAATTGTCAAGCCAGGTTTTCCATTTCATGCATAACTTTGGTGTTGAAAAATGACCCCTCTTACATATTCGTTACTCACTTCAGGCTCCAAGCATATTCGCACTCCTTCGTTCTCTGTGCAAAGGTTGCCAGAGGAGAACATGGACCAGAGTTTGTAGTTAATGCTTGTTTTTATCAGCATCAATCCTATATGGAATAAAAAACACAGACATATATTTTATCATAAATTTTCCCAAGTTAAGAGGGACAGAGACCTTGTTGGAACTAAGTATCTTGAACCAGGAAGGAAATGGGCATGGAATAGTGCCCACTGCATGCCAGGAACTTTGGAAATTGTTTCTGTGACTCAGTAGGTATTAGCCTGTATTTTATGAGAAAATTGAGGCTCAGTGATTAGTTCAAGGGCTGTCACTGAGGTTGTGTGTGCTGAGGGGACCCATGTTCCTCTTATGTCTCTGGTGCTTCTGGCTAGGTGTGTGGTCAGGTCAGTGTGATCAACCTATTCTGATTCTAATACCCACCTTGAAGAGCTTATTCTTGGTGGTGTAATTTGTATATATGGTAAAGCACAGTAGATTTAAAATTGGCTTAATGCTCCCTGACGTAACCAAGTTTCTTTGAAAAGTTCTATCTTTTACATCTCATCTCAAAATATTACAATTCAAAACATGTTGCTTCCTTTCTTAGTAAGTTACACTACAGTTCACACAGCTGAGGGTGTTAGCTGTGGTGATAGTGACTGTGGACTTTTCAGAACTAATTGAGACGTGTATGGCCATAGACTATCTCAGAACGTCTTTGCTATTGTAGGCAAAGAAGATGTGAGGATATCTGATGGTTTTGTTTTCTGGTCACTTGCTTTGGACTCACCTCATGATGTCCACCAAGGGCTTTGGATCTTAACTGTAATTGCTATTAAACCAAAGCCATGGTCCCCCAAAGCCTGCTTTTTTGGGGAAAGTGTATTCAATGGATTTTTTTTTTTAGACAGGGTCTCCCTATATAATCTTGGCTTGCCTGGAATTCACAGAAAGGCTACTTGAGGGCTGGACTTAAAAGTTTTCACCACAGCCTGTATTCAGTGTCTTGTTTTTTGTTAATTTGTTTGTTTGTTTTGTTATTGTTGTTTGTTTTGGTTTTTTTTATCAAATATTTTCTAAGTCAGAGGAGATTAGGAACCACATATCTTAGCTCCCCCTCTTTTAAAGACCAACACAAAGAATTCTGAGTGGTCCCAAATTATGTGAAATTTTCATATCTGATTTCATTTCCAAACAGAGATGAAATAGCTGCTGAAAGTTGATTCTCTTATTGATGGTAAAAAACAGTGGTGAAGTCTGTTTGTTGAGATCTGTTGGAGGTGAGATGATGGACTGAAGACACTTCATTGAACAAGCTTGCAGGAGAGTGTGTATGTAGTATGGAAAACATTTTTAAGATGGCTTGCCATATGGCTTAGATATGTGTTTTACTCTGCTCATCATTTGGAGTCACCACCTTTGGAAGGAGTCTTCCTTCCATCGAAAGACATTATTCTAGTATCTTTTCCTTTGAGAGTACACTTTAATGGCTTGGATCAAACGCTCTCAGTTCATAATAGATGTTGATCTGCAAAGAAAAGTATATTTATTTAAATGTTATTCAAGATCTTACTTGTAAACACTTTCTTTAAGACTTTCTTTAATCAAAGCAGGGTGCCATGTACAGGCTGTGTTCTTTGAATTCTGTTTGCCCAATTTCTCTGGCATTTTAGGTTCATGTGTGTGGTGATTTTACTTTCTTCCTTAACCTGAAGCCGTGGATTCTTTCTGATTTGTGAGGCATCTTAAGGTGCCTAACTTAGGTAACTGTTGGGCAGAAATAAAAATATTCTTTTTCTGCATAACCTGGTCATAAGAGTAAGACTGAATGAGAGAGATTTACCGCAAGCATCAGCCTTCCACATTCCATTTGTTTATTCTAAGTAAAGTTTCTTACATTTATTAAACTTCAGTGAGGTTATCCTTAGAGTCGGCAGAACAACAGTGCTCACTTCTATTATTAGTATAAACATTAAATGGGAAAAAAACCCACATAACTTTTCAGCATAGTTTGGTACATATTGTCAAAACTCTGTATCCAGGCATCATTTCTTTCTTACTATGAAATTTGCCATAGTGCAAAGGTGGGAAACTATGAACACAAAGAAACAAAGAAGATTTGGTGGTTGGCATGCTGGAGGATGAGTTCAGAGAGGCAGGGGGACCTGGCCTCATTTCCCATTCCTTAGGCTTATTATAGCTGTAGTCTACCATGGAGATGTCTAGGATTAAGGTGGCATTGTTGTGCAAAGCAGTCAATGAGCACCTCTGGGAAGAGATGTCAAAACAGGTATACATTCCATAAGTAGTTTCTCGATGAAAGGGTTACTTGGGGAGAAGGGTGGTGCACAACTCCTGAATTTCTTCTCTACTCGAGTTAATTGACTTTACTAAAACTTAGGACCAGAAGTTGAAACCAGGATTGTTTCTCTGTTCTTTCCCCCTCAGAGGGCCATTCCTTAAAGTTGTCAATAGTTATGGCCAGAATTTCCAAACGGGAAATCACTCTTTACATGCCAGGGAGCGTGGCTTTCTGAAATAGATTCTGCAGCCGAAAAGAACTCCGAGGGTTTTCTGAGAAGGGCTGACCTCCTTTCCTGCCACTTACTGTGAATTAAAGCTGCAAGGGAGAACTAGTTTGGGCATGTGGCATAGCACTTAGCACCGCTGCTGCCAGGGAACAAGATTTGTGTTTCTAAGGAGATACAACAAAAAGGAGAATGCTTTAAAAGCCAGCGGCTGTCAGAGTGTAAAAGTATCTATGTTGAGGAAGGGAAATAGAAGCTGAATTAAGTAATTTTATACACACGTTACAGGGCACCCTTCTGCTAGTAATGCTTAAATTCAAAAGCAAATAGTTGTGACCACAAAGGGCTTAGTACATCTCAGCTGATCTGAGCTTACAGACTCAAACTGGCTACGATTGGTCCTGACCTGAGCCTTGCACGTGATATTAAGATGCCCCGACTCTTGTCTGTTTTTCTGTTGGGTTGTAGTAATAACAGGGAACAAAGCGTGACTTTGGCAAGCAGAGGCTTGGGCAGCTATTTGACAATATATCCTGGATAAAGACAGAAAGAAAGTTCTGCCTCTAACAGCTAAAGTAGGAAAAACAAAGGAAAGCTAGAGTAACAAAACACCCTGTTTAAAGGCCCAGATCAACCTCTTTGCAAATGCTCTCTCCTTTGCTGGCATGGTCGGATATCCTGGGGTTTAACTGGATGAAGTATTGCCACAGGATAGAAGTCTCAGGGATAGGGCACCAAGGAACAATTACAGTACTGCTGTATTTGCCCAGTGCCTCTGCGCTAGGGTTTCATTTTCCACAGTTGGAAGGGGAACCACCTGTCTCAACTGCTGATGTCAGAGAGCTCCCTCGAGACTCGGAGCTGTTGGAAAGCACATGATACTGTACATATTTGCTCTTACGTCCATTTCTGGCTCAGATCAGGTTTCAAATCTGTGTCCTATTGTGGAATTCATTGAGCAGTGACTCCCGAGTGCCTTCTGACGTCACTGTGCTTGTGTGAATTAAAAAGTAGCTGGTGCAAACCCCTGTTGTGACTTTCTTGACTGGCCATACGAGTGTTTGCACTGCCACAGAATGAGTGACATGGATGTTGGGGTTACCATTCATGGATTCGCTTTTGAAAGTGAGTACCAGGAGGCATTCTCTCCACACCTCAGACCCATCATGCTGTTGCTGTGTGGGCCTTTGTCTTATTTCTAATGATGAGGATGATTTTTTAAAAAGGATATGAGATCAGAAGATTATATGTGTATATGATTATTGTTGCTATTTTGCTGTAGGAGAACATGAGCCTAGAACATCATTCGTGGGGTCAGGCACTCTCCACCAGGCTATACTCCCTACTCTCATGTATTCATTACTAAAGAACCAATGTGAGATTAAAGTACAGCATAGTATTCTTTGCATGATTATGAAGAAATTGTTATGGAGTAAATGAAAGCTGTAAGCCAGAAAGACTGAAAATGATCAGTGTGTGTTTGAGGCAATGTGTACCATTTTGGTTTTGTTTGATTTTGGGATTTTTGTTTAGAAGTGCAGAACTCAGCACTTCAGTTCTTTGAGGCTGGGAAGGATTAGATCTTTTAAACATAACTTTTTAAAGAGATGTGAGGGCTACTATATTGCATGACTCCAGGGGGTACCATTTATGTCATAGTCAGAGACTCACACTTAAGCTCTCCTGCTGACTGTATGTACAATCTCAGGAAATATGATGCCATCATCATTATTCAAACATTGCATAAATATAGAATTGTTACCCACAATTGCAGAAGGCTTGCCATTAGTGAAGTAGTTCATTATTTTAATAGTGCCATGAATCGGAATTTGAATATCTTTACCAACTTGCAAATTATATAGCTATTATACAAAATAGGTAGAAAAAAATGGTCTGAGGGTATGAATTACATTCGTGGGCCACATCAGATCAATGTCTTATTACGGACCAGTCCCAGAGTTCTTAATTCCCAGCCTTCCTATGACGTACAATTTCAATTAAATTTATGTTTGAAATAATGCTTATTATCTTCTGCTCAGGTCCTAAAAATAGAGTAAATACGATGGACTAAGACCCCTCTCTTCATCTAATCTTTTCTCTTGTGTAGCATTTTTCTCTGAACCATTAAAAGTGTTATAATATATGATTGATATTAATTAGTCTTCTGTAAAGCACCACACTCCTTAACATGAACTCAACTAGAAATAAATATATTACCGTGAATTAAGGTTTCATTAGTTGAGAAGAATTGGATGAAGGCACCTATGTGAAATACTAAGTACAGGCATCAAGTTGAATTAATGCCAGAGCTATTCAGAGATTAATTTGAGTACTGAATAAGAAATAATAAACTGTAGCATAACTCAGTTTACTGAATCATGTTGGCATCAAAAACTAAAGCTATTATTATAGATGTGGCAACAGCCTTTTTCTTTTCATCTTGGAAGAGAGGTGGGTATATTTTATAAAGAGAATGATACCCCGTGAAAACACAAAAGCTGTCTTCTGGAGACCGGGGGGCACTGCATATATCCCACAGTGCTCAGTGAGCTCTGGCCGTCTTCTGCCCTCCATCAGAGTTTTATAATGTGTTCGGTTCTAGTTTCTACAGTCCCAGTTTCAGAATACTAGGCAAAGTTTTCTCATTTGCATCTCATTATTATGTATGTGCTTTGAAAAAGGCGTGGAAGGTGCTGAAAAGATTTATAGGCTTGCCCCAGGGAGATTGTAGAAAGGATTCCTAATGATTTTGTGGATGGATAGATTACGTAGCATTTAATACAGTGGTGGGAATGACTTTCGCTGGACTGTGATGGGAGTGGCGCCACCTGGAGTTGTTCAGTGCTGCCTTTTAATTTCCCAATTTCCTGTTCCCATAATTCACTGATTTCATTTCTCATCTCTGATATAACCTGAAGACTAAATAAAGGGTTTGCGCTGTTGAAGAGGAATATTATACACATCACACGTGTAATTTAAAAGTTTCTAGTAGCTGCCTTTCAAAAAGATAAATTTAATTTTAATAAGATCTTTTATTTAACAGAGTACATCCAAAATATTTTATCAACATGTAATCTATAAATTATTAATGAGATATTTCACATTCCATTTCTCACACTGAGTTGGAAATCATAGACACATTTTACGGACTATCTCAATTTTGAAAACTTAAACTTCACAAGATGTTAAACAATATATAGCAAGCTACTCCTGGTGTCACTTCATCAATTTCAGAAGCCATTGTGTGATTGATCAGAGATTCTCCACCAGTGTGAATGCTGAGACAGTCTAGTTGGCAGGCTACGTGGGGCGGGGGGCAAACAGGACTTTCCATTGTGTGGCTTTACTGCCCTGTCTTTGCTTCTCTTCCTGCCTTCGTGTGCATTCCAGGTGGCATTGTTTAAAGCCCACCACAATATGTTTGGTGCTCCCACACTGGCAAAATCCTGGTCTTGTCAGTTCTTATGCACCATATGGTTGTTTCTTACTAGACGCTCTCAAAAGACTTTGGACTCAGATACTTTTGTGGCCTGCTTGCTGGCTGGAAACAATGGTCTCTTCTGAGGCAGTCAGGTCAGGTTTCCAAATCAAACATTTAGTACTTTTAGCTCTTGTTAAAAAATATTCAAGGGCTGGTTTTTGCTTTGCTTTGTTTTCCCTTTCTTTAGGTGGGCAGAGAGCTCAAAAGGCACTGGGCATATCTATCAGTTGTGGTTACAGAGCTACTCAGAGAAAACCATTTTAGGACAGGATGTGAACAATAGTTTGGTTCGAGTTATCTTCTGAAGCTCCCTCCTTCTTTCATTATCTCTCTCCCTTCCTCCCTCCCTCCCTTCCCTTCCTTCCTTATTTTATTCCTTCTTTCTTTCATTTAGATGAGGAAACCAGACAAAAATCAAACTCAGCATTTGCTTAATATTAGATTGATTTTTAAGTATTTGTATGTGAGTAACAGGTATCATTATTGACTACTTTATATGCTAATCACAGGACTAATAGACACCTCATTTACCCTAGTGCAGACTATATCAAATAGATATTGTCATTGTCATTTTTATGGGTGATGCTGGTAGCTCACTTGAGAGCTCACAGTTCCACAGTATGCTTCTCAGGGCCATTTTTCTGGAGAAGCAGATCACATTTTTAAACCTAGTCAAATGACACTCTTTGGTTCAAAAATGAATTTTGAACCAAAGATAAATGTACTAAAATATTTGATTTGGAAAAATTCTTCTTTTTGTTGCTTAAGAAGTACATACATATAAGACTTAATCCCATCCATAAGCAAAAGAAAGTTAAGTGGTTTCTCCAAGTTCAATCAGACAAATCCTAGGCATCAGGCTCTTTAGTTCCAGTTTCTTGATACCTGTCTCACTCCTATTTCTCTGAGTGGTGTAATGACCTAAGAAGGGAAGATGAAATTTGAATTTTTTTAATTAACAAAAGGTAAACGTTTAAACATTGTGGTTCAGAAATACTTCTGGCTCTTTCTTCTCAATGTGTTTGCTCCTTTTGCTGAACTATAATGTCATTCAAGAAAGTTAGCCCTCATCAAAAGGTTTGAGATAAATTCATTTCCCCTGATGGATCACACCCATGAAACTAGAACTGACAGCAAAAAAGAGACCACGAATAGTTCCCCCGCTGTGTCCTTGTTGCCAGCAAATGCAGTCAATCCTGCCCTCCAGCTGCAGGGATTAGAGTCATCCATTTTGATGATTGCTGAAATGGAATCATGGGTATTGTAGTTTTGTATGTGTGACTGCTTTTGCTTCACTGCATGTATGTTCACGGCGTTTGTGTACTTTTGGAAATGTAGAAGTTTACTCATTTTCATTTTCAACTCTTTGAGCCTTGGTAATCATACTATTTAAAATAGAAGGCATGTGTTTATTTACCATTAATTATTACTGAAAAAGTTTTGGGGGGATTTATTAGCCTTAAAAGTAAAATAACCTGGTTGAGATATGGTTCTCAGGAGGTTTCAATACATGACACATCCCAGCAAACTCCTCTGCCCAAAACTTTTACATATGCTGCTGGCCCTAGGTGATAGGATAGAAGAGACAAAGGACCCGCAGGCTGAAAATACCCACATCGGAGATCCGAGTTGGACTTTCTCCTTGGTGCTGTGGGAAAAGTTAGGTATGGCCTATTTTTAGGTGTTCCCCATGGAAGCAAACCTACAAATGTGCAGTACAGAAAGTTCCATCTTGGGAGTAGAGACCTTCGTTGTAAAAGGAGATAAAGAAGCAATCCATTCTGGTTAACTACTTGTACAAAGCACAGCCTAGACTCTTTACAAAAAGACATGGGGTTCAGCTCGTTCAACGTGGGGAGTCAGCCCATTTCACAGTCTGCTCACAGACACCGAACTCAAGTTCCCTTAAGTTAGGTGTCTTACTCTCCTTTCTGCTGGTTGCAGAAAAATATGAAGTTAGAGATGTCAATCTAGGATGTGCCGTTGTGTGGAGCTAGCTGGTGCTGTACTGAGGCATCGTCCTGGCTGAGGTTTGTCATGCACCTGCTCACTTCCCAGTCTCCTGTCACTATCCCTCCTTATCCAAATTTGCTTGTGGCTATTCATTCAACCCGAAGGGAACCTCTAAGATGGGGGTTGATGGTAGATACTTAAGGGTAAATAGCATACCAGTTGCTAAAAAGGATTGAATGCACAAAGAAAAGTTGAACAAGAAATCTCTACTCCCCAGGCTCCATCAACATCCCTTCTGCACTATAGCCCCAATTTAATAGATATTCTTATAATGTTATGCTAATATATAGGCATATGACCTTCTTTTCTTCCTTTGCACTGTATGACAATCTTACCTGATCCTCCCCTCCCCAAAATTTATGTGGAAGATTTCTTGTATTCAATACAAAAAGATTTTTATTTAAGAAGCATGACTATGATATTAAGAGACAAGAGGGTTACTTAAAATCCTGATTAAATGCTACAAAGCCCTTTCCTTTTCCCAAAGTCTTAACCTTAGGATTCAGTTTCTTTTTCAGTCTTCTCTCAGCAACACTGCTTTCTTATCTTTTAAAAACCAAATCACACATTGGTACATTATATTCTATCTCTATGCAGATGTAAGTAAATAGCCACTGCCATACCAGTTGTGTGGTTTTTAGACTTACTGTTCAAACAGTGACTCTGTTTTACATGTGACTTAATGTCATGTGGTTTATAGTGTGATAGGTATCAGTTCTCCTGAGTTCTTTTCCTAGAACAGGTAGTAATTAAATACTCATAAGAAGGAAAGGAATGAAGCTGTGCTCTCTTCCACAGACTGGTGTGGAACTTGCTTATTACTGCTGACCCCAGAGTCGGTGACTTAAGATGTTTGGGTTCATTTTGTGCAAAGGTCTTCTTGACTTGCTTACATCTGCCATGGTGTTCACACCATGACATTTTAGATCTGGCAGGGAGTGATCTTAGACATAAATGAATTCATGTCTTTTGATTGATAAAGAGACCATCTGAGGCCTAACATTGGTGAATGAACTACCTACCCATAGTCTAATTGTGGTCTAGTAACACAGTCAAGGAGGGCTGAGTCACGTTTCATTTATCCTTTTCCTTCCACTTTGAGTGATCTTATTCATCAGATGGACTTAAATCTCCAGGAACCACCTGAACCCTTCCAGGTTTGGTTTTCATCTTGCTATTTCTTTTCTCATATTCCTTATTGTCAAAATAATCACCGGCAACATGTAGGAAGAACTTCCATAAAAGACCTAGGAAACTATGGGAACATTAGGTTTAATTGATACATGGTGAAGTTTCCATTCCTGTGGATTCTTCTTCAGGGAATAAAGGTGGATGGGTCCCCTGTAATATTTGAAAGTTCCTTCTCAATAAAGGGGCAGCATCATGTGATCCTTTATGTAGGCAGCTTCTCATCTGAAGACTGGTTGTTTTGCAAGTCACTAGTTTGAAATGGAAGCTGTGTTTTCCCCATCAAGGCAATTCCAGGTGTCATTAATAGAAACCCCTTGATGAGTAGGGGTTGGTTAACTCTTCCTTAACTGTACCCCAGCCCCATTCCCTAGTTTATAAACTCTAACTGTACCCGAACCCCATTCTCTAGTCAATAGACTCTAACTGTACCCAAAATTCACTCCCTAGTCAACGACTCCAACCCCACTCCCCAGTCAACAGCCTCTAACTGTATAAGAACCTTACTCCCTAGTCAATAGTCTCTAACTGTACCCCGACTCTACTCCCCAGTCAATGACTCTAACTGGACCCTAACCTCATTCCCTAGTCAATAGACTCTATCCCTAACAAATATTCTTACTCTCTAAGTCAGATAATGCTTGAAGACACTACTCTTTCTTTTCCTCGCTTGAGTTATGCTCCTGACCTGTATGCCAAAAGGGAAGGAAAACCAGGAATAACAAACAGATGCCTTATGTAAGAGGTTGAAATTTTAACCCTCCCAAGGATAATTACAATTTTATAAGAGTAAGTGCCTAATTTGATAAAATGTTCAGTAAGAAAACAAAACAAAACAAAAATGTCTTTGTCCCAAAACAAAAAGATGGGAGTGGTATCTGAAGCAAACTTGGTCTCCCTCTGGCCTCTGAAGCTTGCTTTCGAAGGTTTCTAAGTGACTGAGCAGTGACTCCACTCAGTGTTGGGCCAGCCTGGGGGAAGAGGAGGCTGGCTTCTTCTTAAATAGATGAGGAGTCTTTGGAGGATGACTCTGAATGTCAGGGAATGTTTCTACTTGTTCTGCCTTATGTTTGTTAAGAAGCCGTAGCCTAATTCTATATCTTTATTTAAAAAAATGGTTAGTTTATTCTGAATAAACCTAGTGATGCAGGTTTATTTAAGGAAATTTGGAACCTATGGACACACACTAAAGAAAATTAAAACGTGCTTACAGTGTCCCCAACACTGTGAACTACTCTCTACCACCCCTCTTTCTTTCGGCCAGTATGTTTACACATGTGTGCAAATTTTTAGGTACAATTTTTATGGTTATTATTACTTCAAATATAATAAGAAAATTCAATAAATTTGAAATAATTTCTCATTATGCTACCTAATGTATTTTGTAGGATTGCCATGGTAGCACTGATGCCATGTGTATAAATACCACTTTATGAGTTTTTAATTAGACTACCCAAGGTTGGGCATTTACATTGCATTCAAGTTTTCAACAGCATGATATGGCATCATTTATTTTCACCCTGAAAATCTTTGTATGCACTCCTCTATTATTTTTTTGGATAGCTGTAGAATTCAAATTTCTGGGTTAAGGGGGCTATCCACTTAGCACATTTTTGACACATATTACCTATTTGCCTTCTAGAAAAAAGTATCCATTTGTAACTCTATCATGTGTAAGTGATATCTATGTTTTTGGATGTAGTTGTAAAAATTGACGGTCTATTCTAGATGTGCCATTCTTTGCTAAGGAAATTTCTTTAAAATTCCTGAGTCCGCATTGTTAATACCAAGTAAGATTTTATATGATGCACAAAATTTAGCTTAGACTTTCAAGATAATTGCTAGTTAGGGTGATAATACATTTATTTGCCTCCACACTTTAGAGATACACTTTTTAGCTTGCTAGAGTAAAACACAAATCTCAAGGTACGGAGAAAAATTATGGTCAAAACCAAACACACACCAAATCTTCCAAGGTTGTCTGATGTGAACCACAAAATAAAAATAATACTTATTTCTTCTTCTTCTTTCTCTTCCTCCTCCTCCTCTTCTTCTTCCTCCTCTGGCTGTTTGTAAAGTACAGTTCTCTCCCACAAAGCCAAAAATGGTGAAGCTGATAAGCATAAGATTTAACTCTAGAACTAACTACCAGGGATGCAGTTTGATTATTTTTTTTCTACATTTAAACAATTTTTATGTTTAATTTTACCTATTCCTCACTAAATATGGGTAGTAGGATAAAACATCATTTTTCCTAAATTAAATATCATACTTTGGGGTACCATAGCACTTTAAATTTTAATACATTTCCACATTTAAAAATATGCAATGTGCCTTAATTTTGATTCTAGAAAATATTTGCAAATAACCCTGTTAAGCATTTCCTATTTAAGTAATCACTCTGAACACTATAGATGGATTAACCTGAAATAATTAAGATAAATGAAAATACCTGTAGCTTCACAAACATGTCCACTTTAAATATCAGACAATACCAGATTTTAGTCAATGCTCTATTGTCTCTTATTTGTGCTCCTAGGAAGCACACTTCTTGCTTTATGCTTAGATTAGTCCTGACTACAGCTCAGATTACTTTTCATGTTATTTTTGGTTGTTTTATAAAAAACGCTAAAAGCACATTTTGAGGTCTAAGTTAAAACTGAGGCTGGCTCTATTCCATGGGGCTCTGTGGAAGGTTTTACTGGGGATGAGAGCTGTGTTGTTCAACATGTTCATCAAATCTTGTTTATTAAAAGAAGAAAAACACAAATGTTACCAGGCATTTAGCACTGTCCACCCACTCTACTCTCGCACACTTGTTTTGCTGAACGATCTTTGCTCCCTCGGACACCACCATCGCAGGCCCTATAAAATCAGATTGAGTCTGAGAGTGTTTGCAGAGTAGAGACCTCTGTTATGCTCTAGCCTGCTTGCAATCCTGGCACCTTGTTACAGTCTGAGCTTCAAACTAGAGTCCTAAAGTCTGTGCACAGAACGTGATATGGGGGTGTCAGGATCAAGGGCCCTCTAGGAATTAAAAACAAACAACTGAATGCCTTTTAGCAATGATTAACTCTAAAAATGTTAGTGATTTTGGGCAGGTCCCTGTTCATTCTGGAAGAATGCTCAGAGCAAGTTGAAGTCCTGGGAATGTTGGTTTCCCTTCATACATATATCTTTCCGGGGGTTGTCTCATGGGGTCTTTGCAAGTTCTTTGATTTGGGGATAGATATAATTCTTCTGAGAAAGACTATTTAAGATCTGCCTGCCTTTTCTGGTTTACTGGCACGTAGCTTCCGAGGACTACATTGACTGGCGTATCCTATAGGATGTGTTGATTTTACAGTCTCACTCCTGTGAGCTTGGCTGCCCCCCGGTTTTCCCTCTCTACCTTTCTTCTTTACAGAATCTGGCCTCCAGTTTACACATGTGTACATTATTGCCAGCTTTAAGAGTAAGTGGACAGAGAAAATTATGCTGTTAGCCTTCGCTTTTGAGATTCCTTCTCTGTTCACAGGACAGCACTGACATTGAAATTCATGGTCTTGTTACTGTCTGTGGTGTTTGAATATTTTGGTTCGTATGATTGTCTTTACATTTTAGAAATAGCATGAAGAACACAAAAAGCCTATACTTGAGGTAGAAGTGGGGAAGGAAGCAAACACATCAAATATATTCTCTTTCTCCATTTTCCTTGATTCCCTGTTTCCCTCTTTACACACATTATCAACCTTAAGGCTAGGTTTTCCTGCCTTCAGCAATGGTTGGATCATGGAAAACTAATGTTAACAGAACTAGTGAAGGGAGGGATTCCATGGGGCTAGGATCTGCTCTGTGTAGATACACAACATTACGGGCAGCCACCAAGTGTTAATAAATACCTCTGTCCATTGTTTTGCCTAAACGTGGTTTGATTTGGTTATGACTTGTGATGGCCAGCATAAGGACCTTGTCCCTGAGCACAGCATGTTTTAAAGATAGAAAAGGATTTTGAACAAGGTGAGACTGCTTTCATATAGAAAACTATTCTCCCTTCTTACTGCTTAGTTTCTCCCCAGATTGTAAGCTCCCCTATGTTTGTGTGTTTGTGTTGTATGCCTTTTTTTTTGGACAGTCCTTGCAATATGTGGCTGTACACATAGTAAGGTTTCCATAGATGTTTGTTGATTAAAAACAAATATTCAGAAATCTTAAAGGCAAAGTTGTGGAAAGAGCGAGAGGCAGGCTACAGAGAGAGCAACAGCAGTCAAGGCAGAGAGAGAATTAAATATAGAAACTGCCTGAGGAGCCAGGAAAACCAAAGGTTGGTAAGCAACTAAAAATTTAAATTCTCTTAAAGAAAGAAAAAGAGCTGGACAAAAGAGGATTTTTAATCTGAAGAGTTAATTAACCAAATGATAAGACTTCTAAAATATCCTTCTCATTAGAGGTGTAATTCTGAAGCCTGACAATTACAAAGGTACTCTGACTTGTCCTACAAACTGTTTAAAGTTGACTTATGAATCAGAAGAAACATCAGGGCAAGAGAGCAGCCTGTCTTTGTTTATCAGCCATGCAGCGTCTTTATCCTCACATAGCCCCATTGTGAAGGGAGAGGGTAGAACAGCTGTTCTGAGCATACCTTGAGCTTCATAGATCTGCTGATCTGATCATTTTTTTTTCAAAGTAGAAATAGGTGGCCCAAACAAAAACCAAGAAAACTGCCATAGTTCAGTGTGAGCAAGTTAAAATATCAAAACGGTAAATGCAGAGTGATCCAGTGCGAAGAACATCTCTAAGAGGTGTGAATGGGATTTTCCAAAAGTATGGTGAATGCCTAACAAATGAAAGAATAGAAACCAACGTGTCGATTACCATCAGGATGTCAGGACGGCTTGATAATAATTAATAACCATTGACTCCTTGTAGCCAAGTGGCCAATATTATTTCACAGTTGACTGTGTGGAGGGTCGAGCCAATGACCTTTGTCCTGAATTTTAATAGATTACTGAAGTTTTACATTAAGTAAAAATCTAATTTGGAAGAAAATTGGTGCTTCTTTGTGGGAGTGCAGGGTAAAGCTACTAATGGCATGGAGAGAGTGTTCCCCAGTGTTGTCTTTTCTGGCTCTCCTTTTTGAATCAGAAAATTTAATCTTCAATACTCTCCTGCTGTCTGGAATAGGACAGTTAGAGCAGTGAATGTGTTCACCTAATTTAAGATGTCAAAGCTGTTGGCCATCCTGTTCTATTCACTGATGACAAAATGTCTATTTCTTCACACTATTTAGAAATTTACCAGCAACTTGCTGTGGACAGCAGGGCAAACGGACCCCTTATACAGGGTCTGAAGTAAGCAGCAGGCTGGTGGGCCTTTCTTGGTTTTTATTTCTTTCTTTCACTTTACTGTTGGAGCAGCTGACTATATAAACTGAGAGAAGTCACCAGTATTTTTTATCTAAGGGGACAGACAATAAGAAACACACTAAATTAACCTCAGTGGAATAGGAATTTAAATGAATGGTGTTTTATAAATTATATTTAGATACAAGGGGAGGACTTTTTTTTACATTATTGTCAAGCAAAAGAAATGAGCTGCTTTTTGAAAGTCTGCAAGGTTTGAGGTATTGTGAAAATCTGTTTTCAAAGATACCCTGTGAATTTCTCGCTGTTGCTGGAAGGGTTAAGTCCGAACCCCCTCGTATTATGGAGAGCATTTCCTCCCAGTGCTGGGGGTTTGTTATGTATTCAGTATGCAATGTCGTGACAGAAACAGTTGCACCTCCATTAGTCCACATTGTCTCAAGGTAAGGCCAAACAATACTAGTAAGCAAGGCTCCAGCCGTGAGTTTCTCTGCTGATAGCACTTCAGTGTTTTCCCTTCATTCCCTGGACATTCTTGATTTCAAAAGCAAACTGTACAACCCAGGGCACTAGGGTTGGAATCTAATGTTTATTCAAAAAGGCACCCTGAGGCAGAGAGGAGGAAAATGCTACATGTAAGGGGAAGAAGAAAAAAAAATAAAATAAGGCAGCCGAGGAGCTAAGCTGTCTTAGGCATGGCAACAGCAACTGTATTTACTAACATTTGTTTTCTGGGAGCCCGTGAGAGCAATGGGAAGAATCAGGAGATAACCTAAGAGGATAGGGTTTTGTGGCTTGCTCTCCTTATACGGAGCAGTAAACTGCAGTAACAGTTTTGGAGCCTGCATTGTCTACTGCCAAGGAGACAGCTGATTTTGGGTGGAGGAGTTTGTTTAAACCTAAACAAATGGGGCTATTTTGTTGACCAAACAAGAAAAAAAAAAAAAAAGAAAAAGGAAAGAAGAAAAAAGCTGATTCGCTGCTTTTAAACACTCCCCCAGCAGGGGAAAAAAAATCTCATAAAAATGTATCATGTGAGACTCTCGCTTTAGTTCCAAGCTGAGTCTGGGTCCACTTGGAAAGCAGTCCTTAAAGAAAACACGTTTGAAGCAAGAGTGTAGTCACTCTGTCATGTAACAGGGGACCTTGCTACTTGCTTATTTTGGATGTAAAATAAATTAAAAAAAAAAGATTGAAAGAGATTTTAGTTATATGACCAGGGCTCCGGTTTAGAGTTGGTGGCATTCAAAGCTGGCTTTAGTCACAGTGTGATGCTCGAAACCTCTCAAAGGCCAAGGGTTTCCTTCCTTTCTTTCTTCTATTTTTTTTTTCTTTCCTCTAAGCGTTACTTCACTGAGGCAGAGGGCTGCCTTGGAGTGACGTCAGGAGTTTGAGCAGCAAGCTGCACAGGAGAAGGGAGGCTGGGTGAGTGACAGCCCAGCCTACTTTTTAATAGCTTTGTCATGTGACTGGGGACTGTAGTAAGACAGGTGCCTTCAGTTCACTCTCAGTAAGGGGCTGGTTGCCTGCATGAGTGTGTGCTGTGTGTCAGAGTGGATTGGAGTTGAAAAAGCTTGACTGGCGTCACTCAGGAGCTGGATGGCTTGGGACATGTGCAGCCAAGACTCTGTATGGAGTGACATAGAGGTGAGCTGGGGCTGGGCATTGCAGGACCGGAGCTTCCCTCAGATGCAATGATTCCTGGAGGGGGATGGGCTAGGGTAAAGGAGGGGACTTAGAAAGCAACCCGGCAGGAGCTTTTGAAAGGGGGAATCTCGATCTTATCTTAACTCCAATAAGTTTGCTATTTTAAGGTGGCTCGGAGATGCCTTGAGCAAATCAAAGCGTAGCTGCTGTCATCAGTATCTGTAGCAGTTAGAAACTCTCTCCATGTGCCTTTGGCTCTGTTTCTACTCATATGCAATATTTATTCTCTAAGATATTGATATGAATCAGGAGCTGAAGTCTTTCCAGTGTTGAGTGGCCTGCTTGGGGAAATGCCATTTCTATTTATAAGAAAATGAAGATAAACATTATAATGGATGTGTTCAAAGAGAGTCCGTTTTGACTCTCATCGGGAATTTTATTTTCCGCCCTCCTCTCTCTGTTCATTAAGCAGAGAACTTACAAGATCCCAAATAATCCGACTGGGGCTGAGCTAGATTGCTTTTCCCACAGAACACAAAACGACGGTGCTGTTTCCTTTAAAACACTTGTGTGTGGCTGAAAGGGTTGGCTAGCGAGTTAAAAAAAATGCCAGCCTTAAGAGAGTAAGGCTTTCTCTTTGCTTCACTGGCGAGAAACCGAATGGTTAAATTTCTCTGTACCACGGAGAGCTGCCTGAAGCTGGGAGAGAATGGAGTTTATGCAGACCGTGTGTGTGGAGCTACTCACTGCTTGTGTAAAAATAGACCGCAATACATCAATTCCACAGTCTCTGCTGGCTACAATTCATACAGGGGAGGAAAAAACACAAGCAGCTTCCTCGGAATCTCCGGAGTCTAGCTGGGGACAGAGGACCTCGGCGTGTTTGCATTCAGTACAATGGAATGTTCTCGGAAAGTTTGGGCAAGTTGGAAAACAAGTGAAACTTTTGTGGACTCTGGTGAGATGGACCCGAATTGAATTGCGCGGAGGATCGGAGCTGCTAACTAACAATGGTGCTTCCTCCCGGTAGCGGGGGCACGTAGGGTAAGGGGGAGGGTCAAGTGCCACACGTGATTTGATTAAATAAGATGTCCGTGTGGTGCAGCGATACACATCTAAAGTGAAAATGATTCGGCGAGGCCGCCTGCGAATGCATTTTTCCTATCTAGCCAGGCGTGTCCTGGGTTCTTAACTCTTTGCTGGGTTTGCAGATGTTGGCTCCCTTTGCTGTCTCCTGGCTTTGGCAGATCGGATTTGCGGGTTATAATTATTCTTATCTTGTTGTGATTTCTTGGTAAGGCGGAATTGATATGGATAATTCATGTGTCCTGTGGCTATTGGGAGTCTGAGTTCTAATGGCTTCAAAGTCCTAATTGCTGGAGTAGCCAGAGTATCCCGTGGGTGGTTGGCTGGCTGGCACCGTGGGTCTCCTCGATCCACTTTCATTTTTGCGGCTTGTATGTTCCTGATGCTGCTCTGAGATTGAAGAGCTGATCTAAAGGGAACGTAGGAGATTTGCCTCCACGGTCAGAATTCCTGCAGTTGTTTGCGAATAAGCTTCTTAGTCATTTACAACTACCGCTTTAAGTTTGTTTGTTTGTTTTCCTTAAGGAGGAGGGAATTCGGGCTCAGCGTCCAGCCTTAGACTGAGTCTTAGGTCAGCTGTGACTGGACAGTCACACAGTAAACAGCCAGCTGCTAGAAACCTGTGCCTTCGTGGCCGTGGCTCTGGGAATCACCCTTGCCTGTCAAAATATTACAAGCAGCAGGTAGCGTGGGCAGCTTTCATTTTTTGAATCATTAATGTTTGCTGTCATCTTAAAACCTATTATGTCCTTTCGTGCATAATGACAGGACAGTGCATTGGTTAATAAAAGCCCAAATCACCAGAGCTACCCAGAGTCCCTGGTGTTTCACAGCTTAATGGAGGTGATGTACAATAAGGTTACTGAGATGGATAGAGACTGTTCACATGACACACTTCCCCAAGACTGTCCTTCTTTACTGCTGCTCTCTCCATCCCTCCTCCCATCTCAACTCATGTTTTTATCAGAAGTTAAGATTATTTTATTAATATAATTAATGCTGCAGAGTCCACACTCTCTCTTTAAAATTTACCACCAATGGCACCAAAACCCCTGAAAGGTTAATGGAGAATTATACTTAATTATAATGAATCATTATCATCCATGCAGTTAAGCTAATTTATTGTCTGTTCCTTAGCTAAGGGAAAAGTCTGTTGGGGTGAAATAACATACAATAATTAGCCTTTTGTGGTTAGTGACTGCTTCAGCCTCTTAAATCTTACTGTAAAATGAAGGCTACAGTTGTGAAATTGCTGTCACAGTTGCAAAGTGGCAGGAGAATATCTGTGTGATTTCGCAAGGCACACCTGTTACAGATGTATAGGGGTGCCATCAATGGCGACATGTCAGACAAGGACAGTTCCCGGCCTCAGCCTGCTAAGCCTGGCATTGTCCAAGTCCAGATATGAATTAGTAACAGGAGCAATTGCTTCAACGGATGTGTTTTAGATTAGTGGGACAAGGCCACATTCAGAAGCATTGATTTGATCAGGATGTCAACATTGGCAAAGCACAAGTACTATTTTGAGCCATAATGTAAGAATAAGCATGGACAGTGTGTGAGAGAAGTAGAGGGAAGGAGGGAGAGAGAGGGAAACCCAAGGAAAGAGAATACTTAAATAACAAACTGATCTTATCTGCTCAGTAGTTGTCAGAAGCTATATTTGCATATATTTACACACACATGCACACATATATTCTTGAAAGTTAAAGGGTCTTTAGACTAGTTTTTCTTAGAGAGAGCAGTTAAAGAGAGATGGCAAGAAGCTCAGCAAGTTAGTGTGACAATTTACCATTCCCAAACAGGCTTTCTGTGTGCTCTGACACTGGAGTAGCAGCCGTAGGTGGTTCAGGATGTCTTCTGCCTCAGTTTTCACTTGGACGCTCTCTGGTTGTGGCGCTTCAGTATTTTAAAGGAATCCTCAACCCATGACATCCTGTGTGGTTTTCTACAGTGCTGACAAAGTTTTCCCCTTGTCTCTGCACTGATGGTGTTGATGGAAGAGTTAAGGAAAAGGGGTTAAGGAAAAGGGTGCTCTGAGGATACGGCGCGTGGATAAGAATGGAGTATCGGGTGTGTTACAGCCATAACGCTAATACTGCACTGAGACAAGATCTATCCTTTCTGCCTGGCTTCTACTTACAAACCTAGCCAGGTTTTCTGACCTGTAGATTTGGGCTGACTCAGATAGTACAAAGAAAAGCCCAACAAGACGAAAATGAAGATTTTTTTTTTTTTTGGCAGCAGATTTTTTCTTGGTGTGGCCATGTGTCTGCCTTTGGGGGTCTTCTGGGGCCTGGTGGTCTTCTCCAGAAACTGCAGCCTCTGTCCTCCCTCTCCTCACCTGCTGATCCCATTACCCAGTACTTATCCTCAGCATTTGGCTTCAGATGGTGCTGCTGCAGATGACCTGTGTCATACAGCCCACCAGCGATGACAGGGGTGTCCCCAAGATCAAATCTGAACAAAACTCATTTGATTCAAAATCTAAATGTCAGGGAAGTTCATCAGCCTTATGTTCCCCAGCTTCCTGGATGGGAGCCTCTGAATCGCTCTCTGCGACCTTGGAAAGTAAAGGCACCGGGCCCTTCTTTATCTCTGTGTGCGAGGGCTTAGATTCAGGCAGGTGGCTAGTGAGAGGATGAAGTTGTGGTGACTCTGCTGTCATTAGATCCCCAGAGTAAGCATTTTTGTCACTCTTTAGAGCACCCAGGCTTGGTTCAGCAACTAATTAGCCAATTAAATACAGGAGACCATCTTGTTGGTAAGGGGTTCTGATTTCCTCATAAGGCAATAGCATGGAAAGACTTTCCAAACCCTGAAAGAGGTTAAAAAAAACATATAAAATAGCCTTCCTGATAAGCATTTAAACCTTTCAATGTATTGTAATCATTTTATATCTTCCACACAAATACAATCATTTTTAAATTCACCACAACTGTATTTTTGACAGACTTCAATAGAACACAAAATATAATAATCATGGTACAATACTTTCATTTTTCTCTTTTAGATGACAGGTGATCCCAATCCCCCTCCACACACACCTTGCAAAGTATTCCTATTGAAGGCTATAAAGGTCACATCAAAAAATCATATAAATTTTGTTCTTTAACTCAAGGAACTTGCATTTGACCTGTTAAGGATGAAGTCAGGGAACTCATAAAAAGCCAAGTGAGAGTAAATGATTTAAATAACAATTCAAGAGATCCATAGATGAGTCAGAGGACTTGCATCATTAGTTGCTAAATGAATGAAATGGATTATAATACTTAAAGGGAGTGGGCACAGAGGAAGTTTTCCTAGTTTAATTCTTGAATTCTGTTATCTGAGTGAACATAGGGATATTCATTATATCTGACGGTGATCCCAAGGTACCAAGCCGCTTGCATTCTTCTCTCAAACCAGTCCTCTGACAAGGACAGAATAAAATCATGTGCATAGCTAACTATAAGAAGGTGTGAAACCCTCTGAGTATAGCTATCCTGGAGGTAGGAATACCTCCCACCTCCTGTTGGTTTCTAACTGGAAGACTCAAGGAAGCCTTCATGTAAACCTGGTAATTAGTTTGGGTCTGGGTTTAGACTTTGGATGGGGGAAATTCAACTGAATACTCCTGGTGAGCTAAGAGAATGAAGAACGGAAGGTGTTTCCCTTGGCGATTAAAGACCAGAGGCCAGCTTGGGCGCTGTGGCTGAATTAACCAGATTTAATTCCTATCACATGCCATTGCTGTGTAGTGAACGCCTGCTGTTACTAACCATCATCTTCTCTTTGCTGCCTCCTGCAGTGTGCTGCTCTGGTTGGTGAGGACCAGCCTCTTTGCCCAGATCTTCCTGAACTTGACCTCTCTGAACTCGATGTGAATGACTTGGACACAGACAGCTTTCTGGGTGGACTGAAGTGGTGCAGCGACCAATCAGAAATTATATCCAACCAGTACAACAATGAGCCCGCGAATATATTTGAGGTAAGTGTCTCCTCTGGAGAATGCAATTTCTCATTGACCTTGGCCTGTGCCAAACTGATGTGGTACCAGGCCTGGACATGGTTGCCAGTAAGAAATTTATCATCACAGCTAGTGGGTTTCTATGTTATGGAAAGACAATGTTTGGAAAATGGTGCTTTTTAGAATTAAGGCACTAAGGACTGAGAGCAGAGTGGGTTAGACTGTGTTGAAATACAAGGGGTTGTGAAAGCTTTAGGGACAAGGCCGAGAAAGGTGTGAAGTTGTTGACTCCCTTCTGTTCCCACAGAAAGGGACCTCACAGCAAATATTGCATAATAGGAATTAGTACAGAAGAAGGCATTTCTTTTTCACTAAGGGGTTAATGTCTATCGCCGTTTGTTTTACCTTGTAGGTGAACAGTTTTGATTATTGCTATTATATTATTGCTTCATACCCCTAATTTCCTTGCGTGATGGAAAATTTCTAAACTCAAAAAAATCTAGTATGTACTTATAAATTAGTCAAAATTCATTTACCTTTCAGTAGTGAGAATTACCACCCAGACTCTAGACGCCTATTATGAGCCTACCCTATAATAAAGAATGTTAATCTACTCCTATTAAAGTGTTACTCAGAGAAACGAGGTTCACTCTCACAAGATCGGGACTCATTGACTTGAAAATAAATCATTTCTTATAGTGATAAGCATTCAGGGAGTACTGTGACAAGTGAATTGGGTGAAAATTGCCAAATCAACTAATTTGTGACATCAAAGTCAGTATCAGTATCACCACCGTCTAATGGTTTTTGAGTCCCTCTGTGCCAGGCTGCACACAAGACTTCTGTTAGCCACTGGTCAGTATATTATTGGCTGTCTTCCCACTTACCCAATTAGAATCTTTATTCTTCAAGAGAGAACATTTTTTTTATTAGAGTTCAGTTTTTCTACAACTGAGTGCATAGTTGGTGCTGAACAAATAAATGATTGTTGAATGTGTGCATGATAAAAATGGTAATGCTAATGGTAACAATAGCAACAATGATGGCTACCATTTTGGAACATTCCTGATTCCTGTATTCCATCACACATGCACACACACACACACACACACACACACACACACACACACACACACACATCCTTCAAAACAACCTTTTGTTTTCATATATTTCCATATATATATGTATATATTCTCATTTTACACATGCAGGCACTGAGTTTCAAAGAAAGTTAAGTCATTTCACGAAAATCACCCAGTTGACAAATAAGGACCTAACATTGAATTTCTAAATTTATCTGATTTCAAAGTCTATATCATTGACAAAAATAGGGAGACAGTGATTCTTGGGTGACAGCCATCCTTTGCAATGATGTATCAAGCTGCCTCTTTGCTCAATATACTTAAAAATAGAACAGAATGTTTCCCTTTTGTGTTGGCCTGTGTGGAGGCACTGGGTAACTGGTGAGCTGAGGTGCTTGTCAGTTCTATGGATAGCTAAGACTCTCTTACATGCCTGGGACATTATGTGGGTCTTAAGAGAATGCTTCAGGTGGGGAACTTAGGGCTAGGGAGTGAGCAAGGAGGAGGAAACACTGAAATTGTGGTTGCTTATACTTTCCCAGGCTTCTCAGCTTGGTCATGGAAAGTTCACATAAGGACGTGGCTGGTTAGAACTGGTGAACAGAGCGTCCCTCATCCAGCATACCTGTCAGGCTGCAGGTCCATTCGGTGCCATGCAGCTTTAAATTAACCATTCTTTTAAAACATGTCTGTCTCCATAGACGTCTTGTCTCGTGACCAGCTATGGCTGTTCCACACTGGGTGAATGCCACACATTTTGTAGATGGGTGGTTTGGGGATAACTGAAAGGTGAGGGTAGGCAATGTGGTAATCATTACCTCCCAGGGAGGCTGATTTCAGAACTTTCTCCATGACCTTATGTCCCCATATTTCATGTTGTGGAATCTGCGTGGGGACTTCTCACTTATATCTTCAAGAGTTTTGGCTCAGCAGTCAGTCAGTTGTCTATACAGATGCTTAATCTATGCTACAACACTCTTTTTGTTTCCCTATATAACTTCCTACACTGATAGAATTGTTTGCAATGCTCCAAAATACATGGTTCATTTAATTTAATATCTCATTAGGTCATTTTAAACCAATGGTTCTAAGCTAAAGGCAATTTTGTACCTCCAGGGGATATCTGACAGTGTCTAGAGGTATGCTTGATTGCGAAGAATAGGTGACAAGGTGATACCACTGGTATTTTGTAGGTAGAGACCAGGAATGACACTAAATACCCTACAATGTGTAGAACAGCCAATTGCAAAAGAGAGCTGTTTGATGACTGGTGCCGAGCTTGAGAGGCCCTGGTTGTATTATTATTAGTGCTGTTGTTGTTGTTATGTTATTTGAATACTAAAAGTCCCCTTTATGAAATGCAAAAATGATTTGGTCTGATTTCTGAAAGGAAATATAGTGCAGTGTTGGATATATGAAGAATGGGACTATAGGGAAAATTACAGAGCTATCTGGGCCTCAAGGTTCATGTGCTAGGTACTCTCTTACTGTCAGAGGATAAGAGTGGCTTTTTCACAGAGGCTCATAGCCGTCCTCTCTGATGTCACAGGACCCCTTCTTCTTTTTCCAGGCAAAGGGTAAAGCCTTATGTGGCAACCCTGTCACCATCAGCCGCAGGGTCATGAGCTCTGTCACCACGTGTGCTGAAGCCTTCACTCTTTGTTCTTCAGTGATTAACTAACACACATCCCTCCCATGATGGGAATCAAAAGTGAACATTCGTGAAACTCTAAAACTGAGTTGTTCCATATTCAGGGACAGAGTTCTCTTTGCCTGACTATAGCCTCGTGGCCCTTTGCCAAAGGAGCTTTCCACAAGAGCTGTTTCCGAGGGCTACCAACTCCCATGGACTTTCCTCCTGTGCTCCCTTTCTCCTGATCCTCGAAGCCCTGCCTCATCACATTTGAGAAGGCCTTGGCCTTGAGCGAGTCAAACAGCCACGGCTCTGCCTGGGCTGATCTGGCCACTGTAAGCATTATTATGTACCTCTGCCTCACAGGATAAACAAAGCTACTGAGGACTTAAACATTTTCCCCTGACTCAAGTCACACCCTGATGATATATGGTTGAAAACTAGCAGTGGGGTTCTCAATCGTAATCAAAGCAGAGTGTGAGATTTAGCCTGCGATGATGGTGTAGCAGAGCCATCGCGTGAGGCTGACTGTTGGGAGTGTGGCGTATCTACTTCCTTTCAGTCTCTAGCATACCATACGTGCACGTCTTTAGATTTTGCTCAGTGTCATTAATACAGAAGAGGAAATTCCAATGAAAAAATGGCGTTGAAAGGCTGGGGGATGGCTCAGGGATAAAGAGCTTGCTGCACAAGCACGAGAACCTGAATCTAGATCCTCAACACCCATGTGAGAAGGCAAGCATGGGAGTACATGCCTGTGGCAGTGCTTGGGAGGCAGAGGCAAGAAGCTCCCAGGAGCCTGCTAGCCAGGCAGGCTAGTCAGCTGGTCAGCTCCAGGTTCGGTGGGAGATCTTGTGCCAACACTAAGATGGAGATTGATTAGGGTAACACCTGATATCAACTTCTGGTCTCCATGTAAATGTGCATAGGCACCTGCATACACACATACACACATACACACACACACACACACACACACACACACACACACACAATGCACAAATACCTTGTGGAAACATGCATATTTCTACACACAAAATAAGGTAGCTCAACTCACAATTTATGAAAGAATAGATTCTAAGTGTTGCACGACAGCTGTGCCAACATCACTGGCCACAAATTAACTCGTGTTTGCAACACCCCTACTTGGATGTGTAAATGCTGGAGACCAGGTATAATCCAGAGGCCACTTTGGGAAACAGGGCATGGAGCCGATAAGGACAGCCTCCAGTGCCTGATCCATGTGTAAGGAAAACAGGATGCTGTCTCTGAACAGACTGGGAGCAAGATTTATGTTTGAGAATATTGCAAAGTGACTTCCTTCCCTGGTTGCCTTTGTACATTGTGTGGTGGAGAATAAAGGCGTGCCTTTACAGCACGGCGTTGTATAAAGATGGGTGGTATGGAGTTCATTTAATTAGCGCCCGGGCCTTTCTGGGTCACTGTGTGCCACGTTGTCTGTGCTTCATTTTAATACCTGACTTAATGCCTCCATGATACGGGTGAATAGATGCCTTTCATTCATTCATCTGGTTCGTCTGAATGCAGCTACCTAGGGTTCCTTAGAACACTGGTATGTGGGAATGCAGTGTCTGGAGGTCATTGCTTGCAGCCTATGCTAATGGAGAATACCCAATAGCTGCAGCCAGCACTCAGGTTTGGTAATGACTGCAACTTACAGTGTGGTTTGAGGTTCTGAACTAGTGTAGGTGAAGTGTGAGTGGTGGCTCCTTATTGTCTGTGTGGAAGGTGATCTCCTGTCTGCTGCCAAAGACGTGTGTGATAGAAGCTCTCAAAATACTTGATCATCCTGATAGGAGCGTAGGTGACTTTAATAATTCTTCTTGTGGTTTTCTATTTATATTCTAATATTTTCAGTAACAGGTATATATTATGTACATATCAAAAATGTAAAAATAACCTATATTGGTAAATTCAGCAGACCCTTCGCATTACAAAAGGATCTGCTGGTTATCTTCACTGAAGGTTTCCCAGCTTAAAAGTGAGGAGAAAGTCAAGACCTACAGAGCTAAAAAAGAAATCTCTCTTTATTTTCTAAGGAAATTTAAACCTAGTTTGGGTAATCAAATGTGGAACTATAAAACAATTAGCACTACAAGGCTACAGGTATACATATATACATATATATGCAAATGTGTGTATACTTTTATATATTAACAAATGAAAAATAATGCAGGATTATATAACCATGTATTTGCCTATGTGTGTATAATAAGATTATCTAGTACATATAGTCATACAGATATATATATATATATATACACACATACATGCATATATACTAGCAAACATTGCATGATCATGTGTGAAGGGTAAAAAAACCTGAGCTTAATTCTAGGACTAAAAATCCCATCAATCCCTGAGCTTGTTCCAAGCTCAGTAATCGAATACCTGCCAATGTCAACCCTGGAAAACTCTGCCCGTAAGAAACCCTGTATAAGCTTGCTTGCCACTCAGTTCTTGGTTGCTTCTCACTGGAGCAGAGGCAACCACCGCCTGTGTTTTTCCCAGTAAATCTCTTGTGGAGGTTTGTTGTGTGGTGTGATTTTTGTGGTGTTCCTTGAATTCCGACCTCTAGGCTACCTTTTCCCCCAGAGCTGTAATACTTACAATGTTTATGTGTGTGTGTGTGTGTGTGTGTGTGTGTGTGTGTGTGTGTGTGCTGTGTCTGTGTGTATTTCTAGCTAAGGAAGGAAACAGCAGAGTAGATTCATCAAGGCTAGTGCGAGAATGAGAGAAAGGCTTTTAGGGAGTAGGGTTTAGGGGGTAGGGAGGCAAAGAGTTTGGTTCATTCAAAATAGCATAGAGACTCATGGGAAGCTGTGGTGTAAGTTTAGATGCAGAATAGCTGCACTATTATGGAGGCCCATGTTGCATTGGGAAGTATTCACAAGTCTGCATGATAGAAACTAATGTCCCAGTGGAGACCAGTGTGATGAAGGTGGTATCAAAGAGAACCATGCTGGTAGATTGAAGAGGTAGAGGCAACAAGGAAGTAGGCAGAAGCTAGAGTATTGGAGGGATAGGGTTAGAGGGATAACATCCAGGAAAAGACTCTAAGAACCTTGAAGAAAAATTCCATCAGCCCTGACAATATGAGTTATATATAGAAGGAGGCGACAAGTTATGTTGACTTGAACACATTCCAAAGGGAATCAGGTCTTCATGCATACCTTTCCTGACCACGTGACTGCTCACTGTTGCAAACGGATGTACTTCATTAGACTTGGAAATCATTTTATAAAGAGCACTCCATCTCCCGGTTGTCTCAAGCAGACCATTTTTACCCTAACCAACAAATTTACATGATGTCTGATTTTACTCTCTTGTCTTTTGGGTGGACATTTTGAATCCTTCCATGGTAGTGATTTCCTGCCTCTGACTGTGACAGTGACCAGGAAGACTATTCTATGAATGGTCAACCTCTTGGAATTTTAACAAAACAAAGTATGTAAGAAAAAAATCTTGCACTCATTTAATCATCAAGAGAATAAATTCTCCTTTGTTGTGTGGAGAAAGTGAATTCATTTACAATAATCACTTTTTAAAGATTTCTAGGATTCCCAATTTGCAATCAATAAATGTTTGCCATTTAAATTAAATTTATAACCCACAACCAGATTTTTTGCCACACTTCGTAATGACACTTTCAGAGAGCATAGACTTCAAGTAAGAAAATAATAGCCATTTAAGTGGGGAGATAATTGGCTGTAACATAAGAACATTGAAGAATGTTGAAGCTCACGGAGACTTATGGAGTATTTTAAAAATTTATGTTGTACTTATCTTTGCATTTGTAGTCTACCACAAAATTTCAAATTCTGAGCATAAATCAGTTAGATGTTCGTCTTGGAGACTCACAAATCAGAAACCAACAATGGGATCCAGCCTGTGTGCTGTTGCTGTTGCATCTGCAACTGCGATTATCAGCTTATCATGCAGAGAGACCAACTGGGGTTGAGCCTGTTTATGCGTGTGTGTGTGTGTGTGTGTGTGTGTGTTCATTTATGCACCTTAGGTAAACACTATTTTAGACTTCTTGGCTTGATAACATCTGGCTTATCTTGGGAACATCTGGTTTATCACCCTATTTTCTCCCGGCCATTATGCTGACCACTGGAAAAATATGGCTTAGGAGTTCTGCCCCACAGGGCTGTGTCTTTTGGCATCCACTCTTGCTAATAAATAAGCAAGTCACAGGATGCAGGTTGTATGGCCAGGGGTCGCTAGCACATTCTTCCTCAGTTGTGGGTCTTGTTAATGAAGATGGTAGTTACCAGGGTTGAGGCTGGCTGCTCTTCATCATGAGAGCTGATCCATTTCCTAGCCTTTGTAGTTTGTAAAGTAGGAATCTATATGTTTAATTAAGCACACTAATTTTTTTTATTGCTCACTCATTTTCTTTGGCAGGGCTTGAGAATGAATGTAGGGTCTCCTGCTTGCAAAGCAAGCACTCTACCAACTTGAGCCCGGTCCTCACCCTTAACTTTAGATAGTAGTGGTTAGGGTGTGTGTGTGTGTGTGTGTGTGTGTGTGTGTGTGTGTGTGTGTGTGAGAGAGAGAGAGAGAGAGAGAGAGAGAGAGAGAGAGAGAGATTTATGGAGGAGGTTAAAAGACATTTCACGTCAGACACTCTGTGTGCTCTAGGAAGTAAGTGAGCCATTTGTTTGTCTTGGTGCTTTCTGGTTTCCCAGAATCTCAAGTGAGTTATTTAAAGATAAACATTCCTCTGCTTGGATATGTATAGTGATTAGAAAGAAAGAAAAGAAGGAAGGACAGACAGAAGGAAGGAAGGAGGGAGGGAGGGAGGAAAGAAATGAAGAAAGAAAGAAAGGAATGAAGGAAGGAAGGAAGAAAGAAAGAAAGGAAGAAAGAAAGAAAGAAAGAAAGAAAGAAAGAAAGAAAGAAAGAAAGAAAAGAAAAGAAAGTGGAGACCCAGATTAACAGGAAGAAAATCCTGACGTTGAATCAGTTGACGCTCTGTGTTACTTCAAAGCTATCCATCTAGGTTAAAGCAAACACTCCCCTGGGTTTTGCATTGGGCAAACAGTCCTTATGTACAGCACCTGGGCACTGTGTGGTAACCTCATACATATGCTGTGTGTATTTGTCCATGGACATCTAGCTATGTGTGCTGTCATGGAAGTACAGCCCAGCAGATGGCTCACCTCAGGATGAGAGGGACCCACAAAGTAGATACAATGATGAACATTATCACATTGTTAAACCAAGAGCCAAATTGTTCGTGCACGGTTCCTTGTCCCAGACTTCACATTTTTAGCAAGGTTAATTTGTCCCTATAATTATGCGCCTATTCTTTTAGCAATGAAAACTTTTATTGTGGGTTTAATAAAATGAATTGCCTGTGATATGAAACAATTCTGGAAGGCCCAGTTTTATCTTCTTCCTTAACCTCTCAAGCCTCCTTTTAAGATTTCGCCCTGTGAGATTCAGGTGGAAGGCAAAACCGGAGACCTCATTTTGCTGTCAAAAATGCTGATTTGTAAGTAACCAGGGTGAGTGCAAGGGGAACTTGAAAGACCACCACAGTGAGATGATGTGCAGGGCTTATACTTGGCAAGGGCACAATATCTCAAAGCAAAAGCAACTTCTTATCCTTGAAACCAGTTGTCCCCAAATGACTATAGGTGATACTTCGACGCCTTCTCTTTCCTAAAATGTCAGAGTAGTCACACAGTTTCAGTTCCTAAAGATAACAGTGTGTGTACCTGCCCTTCTCCATTCCTACGGCAAATTACCCATTCAAGGTTCACAACCAGATGGATTAATGAATTACCAGATCTTGGGGAAAATATCCCAGCCTGACTTTTACACATAGCTTTCTCTTTCCCTCTCCCTTTAGTCTTGTGACTGGGGTTATCGCTTCTACAACCAGAACTCTGTAGAACTTTTCCCTTGGAAATACCTTCTGTAAGCATCTTCCCCACTTCCTATTCTTTCTCAACTCCTCTTCGCAGGCAACTGTTTAAAGAGGCAACAGTGCAGCCAGGTTGGTCGGCAGGGATGAGAGAGATAACTCAGTGGCCAAATCTTTGGTAACCAAGGGCCTTCCTGATGCCAAATACACACCGTTTTCTCTCCTCTGCTCAGCCTTGGGAGTGAGTTATGTAGGGTTCCTTGTTCAATGTGTATAGTTGGAGCTCTGAACTTTGCCGAAAAACCTTAGAGCTATTTGCAAAGTGCTGGTGCTCGGTGAATACTAAATTACATGTAGGAAATAGTCTACAGTACCAGTTACACTTCATTGTTATTCTTGACACAGACACCTAAATCAGAGAACAGTAACATTTCAGAGATTATGCAAGCAGTTTGGGTATGTTCCAACACCATAATAGGATCAGAATTTTAAGGCCTTTTGTATTATTACCAATAGTCGCTTAGTTTCTACTGCAGTGTACTTTGTAGGGAATTACAGCTTTTACTAAAAAGATTAAAATGCTATTATGCAAATGATTGCAGTATGTTATTATGTTTACAAATTAACATCCATGGCTCAACACACAAATTAACTAACTATTCTATCTGTGTTATTAAGGATTTAATAAAGTAACTGTTAATAAAAATGGGTAGCCAGGAACACTTAATAAGAAACAATTGTAATTTAACACACACAACTAGAGTCTGGTGTTTAATGTTCTAGGTGAGATAATAGTAAAATCAAGTTGAGCAGAGGCTTTAGAAAAACCACTGTTGTGTGAATGGTGGAGATGTTTGCTTGAGATGCTGATGAGCAAGAACTAAATAGCTTCAGGCTACAATATACAGTGGGCAGCATATCAATAAATCTAAGCAAAGCACACAAAACATCTTCTATTAAAAAGTAGTTCATTGAAATGATAATTGCCCTCCGTTCCATGTCTGATATGTTCCATGCTCCCAGAGAATACTTACATTATTCTAAAATGGAGCTCAGAGCACATTTTGCTGTGGTGACTGGGACTTAGCTGCAGAATAGCACTGTGTGATAAAAGAGGAAAAGGCGAGCCTTGGACTAAGATGGCTTTACAAACAGGCTGCAAATGGCTATTCCTGGCTGTTCACGAGAAATCATAAAAGCCAGCAGATAAGAGCCGCCAAGGTCCCTGAGAAATGAATGTGCGTGATTATGTTATCTCTCACTTTGGATTTACGAGATGGGCAGACAGAACCTTCACTATGGCCCCACAGGAAAAGTAGAAGAGATGCAGATTTTGGATGGTAAATTTTGTCGGGATGGCTTTAAATTCCAAAACAATGTAAAGTAGTTTTTATATGAAAGTGTCCTTATATAACTCAACACCAAAGGCAATGGATTATATGTAATGAAAATTTATATTAGAGATGATTCTAAAATATCTTACTTTAAAGAAACATGGCTCAAGAGAGACCTAGGATTCCAGTGTCTGAATCCCCCGATAGAACTCATGCTAAGAGATAGAGGGTATTTAAAATCAAGCAAACTGACACACAAGAGGCACAAGGACTCAATTCACAGATCAAATATTTTGAATTTGTTTCCTCCCTCATCAAAGATGAGGATGACTTCAAAGTCTACAGACAGTTACCTATTTAGATCTAGCTGCTGAGAGTTACCAATCCGACATTCTGAGAGGGAAGAGCTAAATGTACTCAGGGAATGTACAGGCAGGGAAGCCACCGCAAAGTTGGCCAAGGTTTGTATAATTTATTTTGTTCCAAATAGCACCTCTGTTGTTGTTGGGAAACTACTTATGCAAATTTTTGATATCTAGCTTTAGCAAGGTGCCTGGTACCTTCATTTCCTTCCACATTTGGATAAATTGTGTTGTTCTTCACGATTCCAAATTTGTCCTTGTGGAAGTGAACACTTGCAAACTGGTTGAAGCTTCCTAAGAGGAAGCAAGCGAGGGAGGAGGGGAAGGAAAGGGGGAGGGGAAGAAAAAAGAGAAAAAAAAAACCTGACCGAAAAGCAGTTGCTGTGACAGCTCATGAGTTGATGATGTGTGGCCTTGCCCTGTTCCCAGGCACCTGATCAAGAAAGTAGTACAATCCTGTTATGCAGGCATTCTGGAAATCTTGCCAACATTCACCTGACATGACCAGGGTTTAAAGTCCTTGAGGTAACTTTATGAAACAGGATGGAACACGGTGCTGGTGGATATGGGTGCTATACACTCACATTCTTTTATTTTATAAAGAAGAGGTGGGGGTGATGGGGGGGAGCGCTCGGATCCTTGCCACGGAAGGGTGGTAAAATAATTAGTCCAGCAGACAAATGTCTTGGACCGTGTTTAAAGAGAGCTTTAAGGACACAGTGTTCCCAACACTCACATATCTAAATACAAGCGAGTGTCAGCTGTTATACAGACTGAAGCATAGCAGCCCGCTTCCACATAGGTCATCGCCAATCCATTTTGGTCACAGTCACACTGCACATCTGTTTCTGCGAGCTGCAGCTTCTTAAGGTGGCATTTGGACCTCATAAGAGCACAAACAACTGAGCTATAAATTGCCACTGCTGGAGTTATTTTGAATAAGTGTATACTGTTTCATATTTATAATGGTGAGGCTTCATAATAGTCGCAGTGAATATATAACACCCATCAGTTCAACAAGCATGAAATTGTATGTTGTCAACTTGTCACATAAATAGAGTCATATTCTGGCTTGCGATAATGTTGAACTAACATTTTTTCCCCCAGAATTGTCGAGAGGGTCACAAAAAAATTAAAATTAAGAAAAAAAGGACGAAAGAAAAAGAAGGTGGAGAGGTGGTTGGCGCGTCCTTTAGGTAGCTATTATAAAGCTGACTTGCTGGCTGCTACCCTCCTTGTTTGGCCTCTCTTTCTCCTAAGAAGCTC
This sequence comes from Ondatra zibethicus, assembly GCA_004026605.1. Classification (NCBI taxonomy): domain Eukaryota; kingdom Metazoa; phylum Chordata; class Mammalia; order Rodentia; family Cricetidae; genus Ondatra; species Ondatra zibethicus. The sequence continues at coordinate 15,243 of PVIU01001561.1, read as the reverse complement.
ACTTTTCCTTGAGTGAATGCTAATTGGTTAATTGGATATGCTTTCTCTGTCATGTAGTGATCTAGTGATATTATTCTATTCAGACCCTGGAGGATCTTACATGTGTGAGTGGTTTTTTTTTTGTTGTTTGTTTGTTTGTTTGTTTTTTTGCTTGTGATAAGAAGTTTTCTGTTTTTGTTTTTAAATCTATTCCTGTGGTAAAAAATCAGTGCTAATTGTTACAAAACCCTCCAACTCTATGTTCTGTCAGGCTTTCTTCTGCCTTTGCACCCTGGCCACCCAGGTTAACTCTTAATTCATTATCAGAGCAGTAGGAAATAGTGACAGGAAGATACTTCGTTCAAACTTTTCTGTGTCAGAAAATGTAGACACACACACACACAGAGAGAGAGAGAGAGAGGGGCAGGAAGGAAAGGTTTGTACCAAATTTGCAACTTGCGGAAGGAAAGGAAAAATGACAAATGAAATGTGCCTGCCAGAAGCTAGTGAGCAACTCAGAGACCGGTTTCCACAGTGGCTGAAATTTCTGCACCAGAGGCACAAGGAGAAGCCAGTGCAAGTCTTTTTCTGCTTTTGAGAAATTCTTAGATGTGTTCAACTCTCCCCATCCTTCTTCAAATGGCCTGAAGACAAGAAAGCATTGCAGCCCATGTCTGCAATCATTTTGACTTAGCCGGTTAAGTTGCTAACTTTAAGACCTCGGGACACTGTCTTGCCTTAAATCAAACACTATGCAGATATTACTGAGGCTTATGACTAACCTTGCTCTCTTCATCCCGTGTCACTTGTGAGACAGATGGCCACATCCTCTTGCAGGAGAAATGATTTACTGGTCAAAGCTCTTGGTCTCGTTTTTGCAGTTCTTTGTGCTTTTGGGTTTAAAAGTTCACCGATTTTTTCAATGATTATAATTATTGTCATACAGTAGCATGTTTAGCTTTTTGCCAATTTCTAGGGATACAGTGGCTTAGAGGAGACACATTCCCTGCCTCTGTGAAACTCATGGCTAGTGATGGCAGCAGACCTCTACTACTGAGGGCGGTAAGCTCTCTGGACTAAAGGGAACAGCAAGAATCTTTTTTTTTTTTTTAACGTAATTACCTTGATCATCAAAAAGATAAATTCTGCCCTTTCTTTCAAAAATACCTCCACCTTAAAATGGATTTTTGTTTGTTTGTTGCTTGCTTGCTTGTCTGGAGACCCCTTTTCAACTAGGAACCCAGAGATAGGATCTAAGATTCTTGAGGCAGAGACTCAGCATATTTGAATTTAGGAGATTTTCGACAAGCTACAGGAAATTCAATGAATTAAATGAGAATTTGCCCATTGGAATTGCTCAGGGAAATTGAGAGGAAGTGAACCTCAAGGAAGACAGCCCCTTGGTCCCCAGAGGGCCCTTACACCAGCGTGCACATCTGATATGTCAGAAATGCGGTGTCTCTGCCAATGTGTTTTGGGGTTTCCATGGACCAGAGAACCATTTTGTCCCATTTTAGGCTTGGTGACCTTTCTCTCTGAGAATGATATTTCAGTCCAATTGGAAGGGCTAACATGCTTTTGGCTGGTAACAAACACCCTGTATGTGTGATGTTGCTCTCTCTGAGCAAACTGTTTTACCCCATCTCTAAACTGGCATCCCATTTCTTCCTTTGGTAGTACAACCTAGGGACTGTCTTGTCCCTTTTGGAGAGGCACTACAGAAAGAATCCCCTGTATCCCTCTGCTCCCCTCTAGCTAGCAACCTTATTCAATCAGATCCCATTCAGATTTCCATAGTGCTCTGACTTAAATCTCTTCTCCCAGGTCTCCTGTGAGAGGTCTGTGTCTCCAGTTGAACAGCTCTTTCGTAGTGGGAACAACCCTCTATTATAGGATTGCCCTTGAGTTTTGCATGGACTCTTGGCCTAAGGATATTAGCTTCCCTGGGTGTCATCTCATTTGCTCAAATATGAGCTGGGAGCCTCTGTATTCCAGACATAATTCTGGGTGTCCAAGGAACCTAGCCAGCTCAGATTCTGTCCAGAAAGGTTCTCATGTCAGGATCCTCTAGTGTCTTGCCAGCCAATGCCTAGCAGGGACACCTTGCTCTTCTCTGGGCTGTATGCCCCCACCTGGCTGATTCTTCTTCTTTTTCTTCTTCTTCTTCTTCTTCTTCTTCTTCTTCTTCTTCTTCTTCTTCTTCTTCTTCTTCTTCTTCTTCTTCTTCTTCTTCTTCTTCTTCTTCTTCTTCTTCTCCTCGGCAGTGCTGCCCCATGGGTAGCCTCACTTCTTATTCATGTTGGAGGAGAGATTGGCAAATGCCCAGGAATTGGAACACAGTGATTCTCCAGAAGATAAGTGGTTTCTTTTTCCTACTGATTCCCAATTCTGGGGCTCTGTGTGCCGCAGATTTGAGAGGTACATTAGGTCACCGTGCTACTGTCTAGCTCCTTTAATCCTATCACCCTCAATCCTCAGCTATGTGGCTGCCCCCGTCCTAGAGGAATTTGTGTAAATTTCTCCTGGGACTGATCTAGCCTGGACTGCTTTGCCATATTTGTTCAAACTGACAGTTTTGACAAAGACATTCTATCCACCCTGAGCTGCAGAATTTTCTCTGTTTAGATGCATTTGGAGGTGACTAAATGTTGCCTGGTCTCGGCAGATAACTGAGCCTGTGACTCCACATAGTGCATGCCCTGCCCTGTTTAATTTGGCTTTGAATGGCAAATGGGTTTCTTCTCTGAGTCAGCAGAAGTGATGATACCCTCTACAGGGCTGTGTGACCTCCTTGCTGCTTTAGGGTGTAGAAGAACAAAATCAGAATCTTGTGTTTTACCTGTAGTGTCTGACTCATTGTGATTCCTGGCTATATAGTCTATGGCAGAGAGAGAGGCTGTCTTTCAAATTGAAGATGCATGTGTAACTCAATCACAGTGGCTACTTTTATAATTTGCACTAGAAGACCTCATTTCTCTGGCCATTATTAACTTAACGTGATTAATTGTCTGAAGCAGAACTGAGAAACACACCATTTTGTAAAGTTGTCTTTGAGAAGCCAAGCTAGATTCAGATAAATTTTCTCGTATTTAACACGTTTTCTTCCCAGATAAGCTTCTCTGGCCTTCACTTCACACTTGCTTCCTTTCGTTGGATGTGTAGTCTAAATGAGTCTTAGTTACTTCTTCTGAGAGCATAAGACACAGGAATAGCAATGATTTTAAAAACTCATGAGATGGTAGGGGCAAGGACATCATAAGGGAATTTTCAAGCTGACCAAACAAGGAGACTAAAATTAACAAAACTCAACACCTAGAACAAAACTATCTGGGGTCATTTATTACAAAGGCAGACAAGCTCTGTGTGCCTAATTCATTCCCAACCATTATTTTCCAAGAGCAAACAATGCTATAAAAATCAGGTCTCATAAATTTTAACATGAATGAAATATGTAAATGATTTTTGAAAACATCTACACAATGTGCAGGGGCATGTATGCCAACCTCCAAGTAAGTAAATTAATGTAAAAAGAAGTTTGTTTTTTACACACATCAAGTTCATCACACACATTGGATTCATCACACAGGGACCTATTGGGTACTAGATTATTCTTTTCCATGTAGCAGAACATAGTAAATGAGAGAATGCTCTTTGAGATTTTGCAATATTATTTTTATTATTATTGACAATAGTCTATTGGGATACCCCTCCACTTAACAAACACATCTATTTAGTTAGATTTTTAGTTATGATGACACCTCTAGCTATTTTACTTATTGACCATAAAATTCTTTGGATGCAGAGAAGCTTATCTTTGTCAAATTCAAATACAACACAGTGTTTTTACTGTTCTGTTATTCCTGACTAGAATGAAATTGCCCATGCGCCCCTTTCATTGCTTCCATCTTTATACAGACCCCAGTAACTCACATTCATCCCAGGTATGCAGTTCGTCCACGTGGTTCCATCTCGAGCATGCTCAGTTAAAATATCTGCGCCAACACTTCCTTCTTTATTCTCCCCATCTTGTCTGGAGACTGTTTTAAGTAAATCCGCAGACTTAGGGTTTGCAAAGCAACTATTAAAATCCTTGACTTGGATTCCAGTTAGTGTAGAAGACAAAGTTCCTTAAATCTGTTTTGCACTTAGAAACCCAGGGACTCCTCCAGCTCCATCTTCATCTAGGTTTCCTTTACTAGTTCCCATACCTTGTACCTAAAAGTGAATATAGCCTGAGTTTCCCCTGTGTGGACCCTGAGACTTTGCTGGGCCATGATCCCTCATTAATATTCAAACTTTGGCAATATCAAAGAGTGCTGTCTTTGCCACCACTGTAAATGGCCCTGCCCCCCCCCCCAGCCCCTTCTCGAACTTATTCTTTGTAGAGCGGCATTTGTGTCTTTCTTCATGTCCCTTTCAGGAATAATTCTTCCCCTTGTCCAATTTCTCCCCTTCTCTTTATGGCTGTCATAATGGCCCCTAATGCCGTCAGGCAGCCACGACCCTGTCTGTCACTCACCTGCAAGCTATTCTTAAGCTAGTAGATGGTCCCTGAGTGACCAGATTAATTGTGCCAGCGCTAGCCCTTTCCACCTGACCTTTTTTGTCTAGTGGCATAAAAGCTGATTCCAGGCTGCGTGTGAGGCAGGCTGCCCTGCTATTGCTTGGCTCTCCACGGAGCCACTCAGTGGCAAGGGCAGTTTCAATGCAAATGAAATGCTGAAGCGGGGGTGGGGGTGGGGGGTGGGTGGAAGAAGGTGTGTGGTTGCAGGCTACCAGAAATCAAATCAGCCCTCCTCTGAGGGTCACTGGAAGTAAATCTTAAGGAGGGAGGGCCCCAGAGAAATTTTCTGTGGACACCATTTCCATAAACGGTCCTGTAACAATGTGCTATTTTAAAGATGGGTTGTTTGGTGTCTGTTTAGCTGGAGGCTTTGACAGGCACAGGATAAACTCTTAATCTGCCAAATTTAGGAAGGTATCTGTGGCCCTTTTTGGCACACAGTGAACTGCTGCCATAGGCAAAACAGTGTCTTTTTCTCTTTCCATAAAGTTTTTAGATTATGACACAGCTGCCTAGCTCTGTGGTTCCATATCTCAATATATTGTGGATCACATGAAAGAAAGCTGGCTCCGTGTTTGCCTCATCACCCCTCAGTGTCTAGGACAGTGTCATGCACGTTGGGACTGCCTCCAGTGCTTCTTAGCAGATGGCTTTACAGTGGTTCTACTGAGTTCAGACAGAGAGAGAATAAAATGACCTTCCCAGCCATCCTGACCAATCGGGCTAAAAATAAGACATGTCAAAGATCTGAGAACATGTTCTCCAAGAGATGGTTTATAAACAGAGCCAACAGTGACAGCGGCATGTTGTATGCCTGCCAGCAGGACTGTGAACTTACCTTCCAACTCATTGAGCAGATTTGCTGTTCAGATTAAGAGATGAGGGAAACTTAAGCGCTGATGAGGAGATAGGCAGCTATGTTAGGCCATGTGTGGGCACAGTGCGCAGCACATTCCATTTGCTTTCCACCTGGATAGTACAAGAACAAGATGAGGGAATTTTCCACATTCAACCACGTGCTACGGATCTGGTAGTTTTCTCGGGTTCAAGACCATTTGAGTACCTCAGTTTATAAGTGAGGAACTAGATAATTATCACCTAGTTCATAAAAATACAGTATATATCAGTCTCCAATATACCATTCCAAATGCTGTATTCCTATCTCCACGTCGCTTTTGACTTTCTGAACAGTTGCAAACTTCAATATTTTGCGAATAATTTTATCATCGTCCTTGTGTTTTCTTGTGATGACCTTTGCTGTTTTTGTCAGGGCTGTGATGAACCTTCTTTAGACATCCTGTCTACAAGTTTTTGGACGTCAGGGTGACTTACATGTGGCAATGCAGTCTATTCCTATATTGGTCTCCCAGTGCAGATCTGATACTCCTCATTCATCAATGGATGGAGCTAGCGGCCATTTAAAGAGCAGATGTCTCGTTGCAGGTGCTATACTCATTTCACTGCAATGTACTATGTACATGAGATATAACATACAGGGACTTCCCGTGGGCATTGCTTATCTACTGAAGACAATCCTGAGTTAAAAGACAGAGGATGAGTCCTGCAGCAGAAGTAGAAATGAGCATCAAGGAGACCAAAAAAGACTGAAAATGTATGTTTACAAGGAATGAGAGGAAAATTGTTCGCTGACATGTCATAGATTTACTCCTGAGATGTTAACTAATTAGAAGGAACACAACTTTTGTTTGTCTATAAATTACATTTCCAGAAAGTAGACAAGCAAAGGGGTATGTCGTAGTTAAAATATTTTTTGAGTCAGGATATCATATAGGCTTTGAATTCTTTGTATAGCCAAGGATGCCCTTGAATTCAGGATCTTGCCTCTATCTCCCAAACACTGGGATTACAGATAAATGTTATTTCACAGTGCCGAGGATAAACCCTAAGTTTTGTGCATGCTAAGCAAGATCTCTACAGACTGAGCTCCAGCCCCACATAGTAGGCTTTTAATGACATGTTTTAATGAATTTACCTTCTAAGCAGCCCTGTCTGCGCTGTGACTGTGCTTGGCAATCCAACAGCTCATTAGATTTTAACAAAAGCAGCCCAGCTAAATAAGAAGGGCTCCCGAGTCAAACACCCCTGGGCGATATCTCTGAGCACAAATGTGACAAATAGAATCAGAAATGAATTAAATAGTCAGCTACAGCAAGCCAAACTAAGGGAAAAAAGCCCTGCAATGACCAAAAATGGAAATATATTACAGTTATCTGTATTCACTGTACAGAGCAAGTTTGGTCATATTTAAGATAATTCTCTAGTGCTTGCTATTTTTAGCCCAAGGGTAATCTCCCTTAAGAGCCTTTCCAAGCTGCATCCTTTTAACCTGGCCTAGCGAACTAAGCCAATAAGCTGTCTGTTTTGCCTCCTCCACCCAGGAGGAAGAGCAATGGTTAAAAAAAACCATTTGTGGGGAGACCACTGGCCTATTTTGTATTAATGGCTTCCTTCATATAGATTGTTAAAACACCCCACTATAGAGTGTTGCCTGTCAGGGATCAAAATGTCAAGCTTTGCTGTTTGGAAATTGTAGACTCACCATTATGAAAAGAGGGTTTTATAGGACCGATCTAATGGAAATAAACCTTACCCCAGTACCTTCAGTAAAGGCAAATCTTTACAGTTCAAGCTGTCACTATTAATGACCATGAGAAGAAAGAAACGTTTCCAGGGGGTTACTTATTTATTTAAATTTATTTATTTATTTATTAGGCAAATAAAGACTGGCATAGTAAATGAAAGTTTTCTTAAAGCTTTCTCCTCAGTGATGTTGCAGTGTGTAAATTAAGAGTAGAAAGCAAAGAGAAAGTAGTTTAAAGCAGTAGCCTGGCGAGTTTTGATTTCAAAGCTTTTGTGAGACTCTTGCTCAGTCAGCTCCTGTCTGCCTGTCTCTATGTAGTGTATTCCAACAAGTTTATCATCTCTTAGCACTCACTATCTTCATCAGAGAGAGGGAAGAGGGCGCTTGCCCACATGCCCGCACAGGCACCCAGGTGTAGGTGCAGGTTGTCTAGGTAGAAGCACAACCACTGCTCACGGGACCACGACCACATGATGGGGTAGCTTCTGCTCAGGGCACCAGAAACAATGGTTCCAATTATTCAAGTTCAAAATGAATTCCAGGTCTATCCCAGTCAGAAGACCGCACTACCTACTTCAGCGCAGAGTTCAGCTGCAGATGCTAAGCATGAGGCATCGATTGCCAGATGCTTTCTGAGCTCATGTGCTCTACAGCACATTGGGTAGGTGCAGTGGGAGATACATGTTTGTAGCGCGTAACATCAGACTTCGGACTTTCATGTTTGGGGCTGCAGAACTGAGATGTCTATGCCCACAGAATACCTCAGTCAAGGAGACTGAAGACACAGAGGTCTCCCTCTGTCTGAGACACCATGCCTCCTACATCTCCCAAAAGTCATATGAGCCTTCTCATAAACGTTTCATGGTGACCTGCTAAGTACCAGGTGCTACCCTTGGTTAGACATAGTTTCTGTATTCCTGCAGATTAGGAATTTAGAAGTTAGAATTTAACCAGAACTTTTTTCTGGTACCCACTGCTTCTCTTCGGTGGCAGTGAGGTGAGATTACCATTTTTCCTTGGAAATCTCAGGAGCATTGGCTAGCCCCGTGACTATCTCCAGGAGGATATTTGCCTTGCCAAGGTGATCTTCTGACTGTTAGATGATGGGACCTGGGATCTTCTGGCAGTCAAGATCCTGCAGGGCAAGCTGCTGCCGTGAGGTGTTTGGTGGTGCGCTGACTGCCCTGCCTGATCTTTAGTCTCCTTTGGGTCTGGCTGTTAATCTTTAGCACGAGGCTGACTCTGCAACACAGGGCACACAAGGTTGCCTAACTTCTTGTTTATGTGCTCCGAGGGATCAGAAGCCAGTGTGCTGTGCCCCTTAAATCTCAGGCCTTCGATCCCTATCTCCCTCTCGCTTTCCCACTCTTCTTACCACCTCCTTTGTTTTCCACCAAGAGTCTGTTGCTAGAGACTTCCTTCCTTTCCTTCCTGCTTTTTGATGAATGCTCACTTTTACTTTTATCTTTTCTTTTCTTTTTTATTTTTTTGAGACACGGTTTCTCTGTAGCTTTGGAACCTGTCCTGGAATTTGCTTTGTAGACCAGGCTGGCCTCAAACTCACAGAGATCTGCCTGTCTCTGCCTCCCCAGTGCTGGGACTAAAGGCACGTGTCAGCACCGCTTGACAAATAAGATTGGCTTGTAGGATTTTTTTTTTTAAGATTTGTTTTCACTTTATGTGTGTAAGTATTTTCTCATAATCTTTATCTCTTTTTGAACCTCCACTTGTTAGTCTTTAAGTTAAGTCCCCACACCCCAACTGCTTCCTGAGTCCTATTTCCCCTGCTCCTGATCAGATCATATCCCACACATGTGCCACTTGTCTTTGAATCCAAATGCTGTACTTTGGAGCTCCTGTTACGATCCTTGAACTTTGCCAGAAACTGTGGTACATTAAAAAGAACTATCTGAGAGTCAAGGAATCTTTTCCTTGGGACATTCCTAACCGTAGAAAGATACTAGATTTACATATGTGAGAGAAACACCAGCTATAGCTACACTGTAGATTATTGCTTGACAAAATCTTTTCCCAGGTCCCAGACGAAGTACAGAAACTCATCCGCTAGCCCATGCCCTCAGTATCCATCAGAAGCTGACCATCGCATAAGGAAGCATATGACCATCAGCAAAGGATTAGCAGACTAATCAGCTCTTTAGGAGTGGGAGGAAATCCTTAAAACTGGTGGGAAATAAGGAAAGCAACTATCTAGGGAAGATAGCTTCTAAATGGGAAGGGTCTCCACTGCCAGAGTAGAAGATCGGTATTTCAGACATCATGTTTGATTGCAGGATTCCTTTACTACAAATTAAGATCCAAGGCTATAGTTATGTGTTTGATTGAAAAAGTGAGAGGAGAATGGCAGCAAAACTGTCATGAAGGAAACTCTGAGATGAGAAAGAGATGGAGCTAACCTAATTAGGTGGAAGAGACAGTAGCTACAATGGAACAAAGTTTTGAATTTCAAGTGGGGAAACTGAGGTCCAAGAATATTAGGTTGCTTATAGCAAGAAGCCATCATATAGCTTCTTAGAGACCATATAGAAGATGACTTAGGGTGAAAATGGCCGAGATGGGGCTAGGGGTATCTACCTAGGAAGCTTGAGTTCATGTGGTAGGATTTCAGAAGCTTATAGAGACACTGAGAGGAAGGGATCGGTGCCTCAGATGCTAGAAATCTTCATTACAGAAAGGGATAATTTTGATGGTGGAGTGTGACAAGAGTTAAGTGATTGTAATTCAACAGTTCGGGTGACTTGGAGAACTGGAGATTAGTTAAGAAACAAGAGAGCAAGGGGAAGTGGATGACTCAAGGGTGAAGCCAAGAAGAAGGATCCAGAATAAAACCTGAGTAGATTGTCAGCCGTATACTTTGGTGGAGGTTGGAGGTACATTGGTTCACAACATATGGGACAGTCATTGACAGCTGTATGAAGAAGTTGTCCTCGAGGAAGTAGTCATTTGACAGATATTGTGGCTTCCCTTTGTTCTGTACACCAAAGATGTTTCACTTTGGCTTTGAGGTCCACAATTGATCAGATTTCTTTTAACAGATAATAGCAACGGTTTGATCTATGTGTGTGTATGGGGCCAGAGCAGGTTGTCTTTCTACAGGTCAGGTATTAGGGCTATGCATATTTAAATAATGTTTTAATATGAAAAGAATTTTTTGTTCTATTCACTTATGAAAAATACTACTCTCTGCTAGTTCTCATAATCAACATAACTGTGTTGGAAATACTCACTTATTTTATAGTTTGAAAGTTGAAGTGGAGTAAGTAACTTGCCTAGGGTCAAGTTTCACAGCAGATAGCAGAGCAGATAAGCATTTCCGACCTACAACTACGAAACATAGGTTTTTAACCGGTCCCCATGCTGCCTCATAATTAGTCCTCCTATCGCCAGGCCCTGAGATTTTCAACCCCTTTACTCTCAGACTCTTTCAAAGTTTCCAAATGCCTGAGATTATTTCTGTCTTCTTATTTTCAGCCCTCCTAATTTAAAAATCACAGGAAACACTGAAATTCAGGAAATGTTCTTTGCTTAATTGTACTTCTACCTGAACTGCCAGGGTAGTAATGGATCCTTTAAAACTTAATGTGTGTTGGGAAATGCAGCATGCAAGCCTGTCCTACTACCCCAGTCACCCATGTCCTCAAGCTCATAGAGCCATGGATGCTTCAATCTGCACAAGAATCTCTCTCTTTCTCTCTCTCTCATTTTTTTTCAGGAGATACTGCCATCATAATGTTGGGACTCTCAGTTCTTCTTTCTCCACTGTGAATGTTCTCGGCATTTTTTAACTGGTTGACTAAGGTTCTTGTTGTTGTTACATTTGAATGAAGATGAAGGCAATTGTGAGGTATTAATAGTGTGTCCTAAACTTGGCTTTAGTTTTGTTCGTTGGGCCCTTGGAAATGTCTTTATAAGGTAGACTCAGATGAATGTCTATAAGGTCTGCTGAAAGGTAAGTTTAGTGGGAAATGCATTCTCCCAAATACAGTTCTCATAGTTTTGTTAAGTAAGGCCTGTTATCCACATCACCCAAACACAAACCATAGTCAGTTTTGCTCTTGCCTTAATCCAGTATCAGACCTACCACATTCCTAGTACAATTCAAATTATGTTTATGTTTCCCCAATAAACAATGTTTTTACAAATTTCACTTAGGTCAAAATCATTCTCCTTCCCTTAGTAGACACCAAATCATTTTGTATTAGTGATTGCATAATTTTTCTTAATATTTTGGCCTCCTTTGCTTTGAGCAATTGTACCTTTTTTACCTTCCTCTTCCATGTAGTGCTTGCACTTGGTACATGCCGTAAGAGGTGATGTCATTTATCAGCTAAATTATAAGCAGAGACGAAGATCTCTTTTTTTTCTTTCATTCTTATTTTTTTCCTTTTTCCTTTTTTTTTTTTTAAAAAAAAACATTTCGTTTAGTTCCTGTGTTCTCCTAGCTCCCTGGATTTCTTATTCAAAATTATGTATATAAACAGAACTGAGTAGCTAGCTAGTGAATACATGAATGAACAAATGACATTTAACTTATGATCTTCTAAATCATTCTGGAAGTGTTTTTAGGGGACTTGGAAAATTACTTGAGTAATTGGATCTGTTGAAAAGCTGCCGGCCTGGTTCTTCTGAATTGAAATCTGCAGATGGGTCAGTTATTCGGCTTCAGTTTGTTCATTCTTAGTTTCAAACAGTACGGGCTTCTGTGCTTGGATGTTTAAGATAAAGTGACACCCATTTTGCATTTCTGGTTACATTGACAAAACAGTATTTTATTGCTGCCTAAACATGTACGTATTAATGCCCATTCCCCTTGCTGCACACGAGAAAGGGCTGCTGTGTGTCTTTGCCCTTGTGGTTTGGGTAGCAAATTATCGATCAGGGTGTTATGATAACAGCTGTACTGCTGATTGGATGAAGATAAATATCCAAGAATGCAACTAGTATTTCCTGACACGATTATTTTTCCTGGGAGCTCGGTCATCTCAACAGACTTTGTAGGAGTGTTTAGTATTGTGCATACTGTGAACTGTGTTATCGGAGAGGGCAAATTTGTGCTGTCTAATTCCTCCATTCATTTATACTCCAACCCTTACCTCTGTCTGTACCCATCTTTTCACTTTTATTTTCGTAATAGTTTCTTGGCTCTTTACATTTTTCTGCTGTTCTCCATTTCTTCCTTTTAAATGCTTCCTAAGGTAATTTTTGAAGAATTATGAGCAAACACTGTCATTGGCTATAATCCCTTTGCTCTTGAGTTTAATGATCATTTTTCTGATGTCCTCAAATGTCTTTTTGCACATTATTCCTATGGTATATATAGATAACAGTTGCTTCACATACTTCTCTTGGTGCTGTGAAAGCATCTAACTTCTTTTTTTAGGAAAATATTAGAATATAGTACAATATTGTTAACTTTAGTTCCAGTGTAGGATATTAGACCTTATTATCCTATGCAACTGCAAGTTTGTACCCTTTGACCTGCTTTTCACTTCTTCCACCTCCTCCCATCTTTTCTAGTCTTCCCTTGCTTGTTTAACAAAGGTCCATTTTTAGGTCCCCATCCTACTTGACTTTTCTATGCTATTTGAATACTCTCCATTGGCCAGCCTTTAGTGAAACTCTGTCTTTGTTAGTGTTTTGTTGGTATTTAATATAAATAATTGAGTTTTTGTTACTGGTCTTTATAGTCTAGTGGTTTTTCTTCTTCCACGAACATTCCTTTTCTCTCTTTTTCTTTTTTATCTTGGGTAGACTATCCTGAAGATACCTCTCTCTTCTACATTAAGTGTTCAGGTAGACTAGATCTAGCTGGGCAAGCCAAAGAGTATGCCTGAAATGGCTCCCTGGGGCCTCAGTGTTTGATTGTGTTGGCACCAGTGAACTAAGAACCTTGTCTTGGCCTGACTTTACAGTGGCATTGTAAGCAATGCCCCCTTTCCTTAATTAAGAGAGACAATTCCAGGAAAAATAGCTTGTGAAATGAAGCTCAAGTGGTCTTTAACTACCATTCTATTCTCTGGAGAGTCTGTGGAGTTGATAATTCATCCTGAACAATGTGCTAGAGAAGCCTAATATTAAAGATAATTATTGTTAATACTTTAACGTATATTTATAAGTAAATTCTCTTTCCCGATATAAACTTCTATTTGTGTATTATCTTAATTTATGTTAATGCTTAATTTATCTTACCCAACATAAGCTATATATTTGTATACCTTGATTTATCTTTATAAATCGTTTCATAGACAGCCCATACAATTTCCCCATAGTCTTTCTGTTTCCCTAAATGAACTAAAAGGCAAATGTTTTTCTGTGGAACTGAGTCTCAGTTAAGAGCCCCGCCTGTCTATGAAGTAAGAATAACACAGATGAGCATTGACCTTAAACTGACTTTCTGAACATTAAACAGATTCCCAGTCTCAAGAAGTTAATACTATGAGGCAGTACTTTATATGTGCAGAGACTTTTTCGGGCTTTCAGAAGCCACACAGGGACCATGTCTCCATTCCCCAAGGATGGACCCAGAACTCAGAATCCCTTGTCAAGCTCTTTAGGGTCAGGAAAAAAAAAAAAGAGAACTATAGTCGGAAGTAACTGCTTTTCTTATCCTTGACCTGCCATTTGATTCATGTGGACACATTTCTTCTTCTGAAATTTCCGGCTTTATAAAGTTATGTGTTCATTCATTGAACATTCACAAATCACAGTGTTACATGTGAGAGTCTAGAGACTTCGTAGTCAATGAGTGGGAATTCCTGTCTTTGTCGAGCTCCTTTTAACAGTGATTGTGCTAAGTCTGAGTGTGACAGAGCATTAGGAGTGCTCTCCAGCGCCCAACAAGGGCAGGCAATAAATGCTTGTTGACAAAATGTGTACAAAGTCCATGAACACCTTGAGCTGATGGCAATGGCCACTCACACATAAATACACTGACAAGGAAAGCCAAAATATTAACAAATTCCTTCCATGGAAATCATGAATATTTAGTCATAGTAAAGGGGTTTATAATTTATAATTCACCAGTTACAAACAAAATCATCATCATCGTCGTGCAGAGGGCATCTGTGGTGGATGGAATGAGTTGAGAGGGTGTTGGATTGGGCTTGGCAACTTTAGTATCTGGAACACAGAAACTGGGCTTCACGGCTCTGAACAGAATCCCATTTCAGTAGGTTTGTCCTGGGTCAGTGCCAGCTCCTGAAGGGGAGAGGAGAAAGTGAAGTTTTTGACCACTGCTCCCCATGTGAATCCAGGGGAAGCGTATTCTGTAAAAGGAAATTGGGTCATTCTTACATATAGGGCTCCGGAGAACTGATTCTTGATGGATCTTGGTCTTTTTTTTTTAAGGTTTTATTTTATTTTATTTTTTTATATTTCTTCTTTTTTTTCCATACATTGTTTTGTTTTACTTTTTCCATTCAAGAACATAATTAAAGAAATAAAATTTTTTTTCCTTTCTTCCCCTTCTCCCGGTCCCCTCCCACTACCCCCCCACCCCTCCTCCCTCCCCCTTCTTCCTTGAAAGGGGGCATGGTGCCTTGCCCTGTTGGAAGTCCAAGGCCCACCCCCATCCCTCCTGGCCTAGGAAGGACTGCATTCAAAAAGACTCGGTTCTCAAAAAGTTAATACATGCAGAAGAGATAGGTCCTGGTGTCATTGTTTGTGGGTTCTCCATCTGCCAACTTTCGCCACCACATTCAGAGAGTCTGGTTTGATCATATGCTCATTCAGTCCCAGTCCAGGTGGATTGGTGCGCTCCCATTAGTTCAGACACACTGTCTCAGTAGGTGGACCAGCCCCTCACGGTCCTAACTTCCTAACTCATCTTCTCCCACCTTCTGCTCTTCTGCACCTTGGGGGCTCAATCCATTGCTCTGATGTGAATGCAAACTTGTGCAACCACTTTGGAAATCAGTGTGGCAGTTTCTCAGGAAATTGGGAATCAACCTACCTCAGGATCCAGCAATACCACTCTTGGGAATATACCCAAGAGAAGTCCAATCATACTACAAAAGCATTTGTGCAACTATGTTCATAGCAGCATTGTTTGTAATAGCCAGAACCTGGAAACAACCTAGGT